>CM059435.1:120016514-120148247 GCA_030390025.1 Squalus acanthias
GCCAGATTACATTGCCCCAGAAGTATTCATGCAGACTGGATATAACAAGCTCTGTGATTGGTGGTCCCTGGGAGTCATCATGTACGAGATGCTGATAGGTACGTCCAAGGCCAACACACAACCTCTTCTGTCTAGATCGCTCTGTCCAGTAGAAAGTGCTGATGAGCCATGGCTGTGGCTATGGCAACACCTTTGTAAGCGCTATGCACTAATTTTAGTAGAAAGCGCCTCGGGTAAATGTACTTCATGCACGTGCATATTTATTTATTATTTATTTACCGAACATCAGTAACCAAGGTAGCGGGGCAGGTTGATGAGGTGGTTAAGAAGGCATACGGGATACTTTCCTTTATTATCCGAGGCATAGAATATAAGAGCAGGGAGGTTATGCTCGAACTGTATAAAACACTAGTTAGGCCACAGCTAGAATACAGCGTACAGTTCTGGTCACCACATTACAGGAAGGATGTGATTGCACTAGAGAGGGTACAGAGGAGATTTACGAGGATGTTGCCAGGATGGGAGAATTTTAGCGATGAGGAAAGATTGGATAGACCGGGGTTGTTTTCCTTGGAACAGAGGAGGCTGAGGGGAGACTTGATTGAGGTGTATAAAATTCTGAGGGGCCGAGATACAGTAGATAGGAAGGACCTATTTCCCTTAGCAGAGAGGTCAATAACCAGGAGGTATAGATTTACAGTAATTGGTCGGAGGATTAGAGGGGAGTTGAGAATTTTTTTCACCCAGAGTGTGGTGGGGGTCTGGAACTCCCTGCCTGAAAGGGCGGTAGAGGCAGAGACCCTCATCACATTTAAAAAGTACTTGGATATGCCCTTGAAGTGCCGTAACCTACAGGGCTACGGACCAAGAGCTGGACAGTGGGATTAGGCTCTTTCTCGGCCGGCACAGACACAATGGGCCGAATGACCTCCTTCTGTGCCGTAAATTTCCATGATTCTGAAGTGCTTACAATGATGTTGGAACCGGCCTTGGGCTCAGTGGTTAGTGTTCCCGCCTCTGAGTCAGAAGGTGGAGGGTTCGAATCCCGCTCCAGACAGCGAGTGGAGACCGGAGCTCCGGCTCGGAATTCCAGGTTGACATTCAATGGGATCCTCGCGTCCGGTGGGTGTGGGTGACCCTCCCCTCATCACGTGGGTTGTGGGAGCCCATAAACTCCTCCCGCCGTATAGGACTAATCCCGCTATCAACTGGTGTAAAGACGGTCGCGCCCGTGGAAGGAGCGTTCACGTGGCAGCCTGTCAGACCGTTCATCCGCCCGCGAATCTTTCCACTGCTTCACACTGTTCACTGTGAAGACACGAAAACCAGTCGCAACAATCAGAATACACTCGCAAACCATTTAACAAACGCAGAGTTCTCCGAGGGTTGTAGGGCTGGAGGGGGGTCAGGGTTCCCGCTAATTTGTTTTGGGTGCGCGGCCCCTTTAACGGTCTGTGCGGCCTGTTCAGATTTCCGCGCATGCGGGGTTTTTCCGTTGGAGGAGGTTATAGACTGAGAACTCCGTGCTCCTCCAACTCTGGCCTCTTGCGAGCAGCACCCTCCCCACACCCTTCACCCACCATTGGCGACCGCGCCTTCAACCGTCTCGGCCCCAAGCTCTGGAATTCGTGCATTTAACTTTGCGTACACAGAGCTCTGCCGTCTCTAGTTTAGTGGCAGTGTCCGTGTTGCTTTTAATCTTGCACTAAATACAAGTCCCTCAGCTTGTTTTCCATAGGTTTCTGAGGGTGGTTTGTCTTGCCATTGGTCGCTCCTGACTCATGGGGCCCTTGCAAGCAGTGAGGGCACCAAAGGCAATTTCCCAGGCTCACTCGGGTTGCCGGTGGGGAAGATCCAGTTGAGAACAGGAGGTCTTCCCAGCCATAGTGCCAAACAAATTCTCCCTTTGGTGCAGTCTCGGGCGGTGAGAAACCCATGGGCTGGGGAATTGGTGGCACTATTGCAGCTCAAATTCTGCTCAGTCACTCGCACTACCAAATCCCCACACTCATTGGTCAGATGTAGACTAGTAGGAGCCGTGGCTTATGGCTAGCGCTCTCTCTCCTAAGTCAGAAGGTTGTGGGTTTCAGTCCCACTCCAGGGACTTAAGCACAAAAATCTAGGCTGACACTCCCAGTGCAGTACTGAGGGAGTGCCGCACTGTCGGAGGGGCAGTACTGAGGGAGCGCCGCACTGTCGGAGGGGCAGTACTGAGGGAGCGCCACATTGTTGGAGGGGCAGTACTGAGGGAATGCTGCACTGTCGGAGGGGCAGTACTGAGGGAGCGCCGCACTGTCTGAGGGGCAGTACTGAGGGAGCGCCGCACTGTCGGAGGGGCAGTACTGAGGGAGCGCCACATTGTTGGAGGGGCAGTACTGAGGGAATGCTGCACTGTCGGAGGGGCAGTACTGAGGGAGCGCCGCACTGTCTGAGGGGCAGTACTGAGGGAGCGCCGCACTGTCGGAGGGGCAGTACTGAGGGAGCGCCACATTGTTGGAGGGGCAGTACTGAGGGAATGCTGCACTGTCGGAGGGGCAGTACTGAGGGAGCGCTGCATTGTCGGAGGGGCAGTACTGAGGGAATGCTGCACTGTCGGAGGGTCAGTACTGAGGGAGTTCCGCACTGTCGGAGGGCCAGTACTGAGGGAGCTCCGCACTGTCGGAGGGGCAGTACTGAGGGAGCGCTGCATTGTCGGAGGGGCAGTACTGAGGGAGCTCCGCACTGTCGGAGGGGCAGTACTGAGGGAGCGCTGCATTGCCGGAGGGGCAGTACTGAGGGAACGCCGCACTGTCGGAGGTGCCGTCTTTTGGATGAGATGTTAAACCGAGGCCCCGTCTGCTCTCTCAGGTGGATGTATAAGATCCCACGGCACTATTTTGAAGAAGAGCAGGGGAGTTATCCCCGGTGTCCTGGGGCCAATATTTATCCCTCAATCAACATCACTAAAACAGATGATTATCACATTACTGTTTGTGGGAGCTTGCTGTGTGCAAATTGGCTGCCGCGTTTCCTACATTACAACAGTGACTGCACTTCAAAAAGTACTTCATTGGCTGTGAAGCACTTTGAGACGTCCTGAAGTCGTGATGGGCGCTATAGAAATGCAAGTCTTTCTTGTGTAAAGGTGTTGTAGCTAAGATGTTTTTATTGTCGAGCGCCGTAGCGAGCGAGGAGTGCAGAATAATAACTGTCCATGTGATACATTTGATCTAACTTTTATATGGTCTTTACAGAACGAAGGCCGATAGATGGAGTTTAAGATGCAGATCATCCATGATCTAATTGAATGGCGGAACAGGCTTGAGAGGCTGAATGGCCACCTCCTGTTCCTGTATTGGCGAAGTTGAATTGGAACTTTTGCTTGCAAGATATAGTTTAGAGATGCACTGCGTGTAAAACTAATCCGCACGTCATCTTATTCCAAAGTGGAAGTCTTTAAAACTGTTCATATATAATTGGTGGTAGAGACAGAAACCCTCATCACATTTAAAAGTACTTGGATATGCACTTGAACTGCCGTAACCTACAGAGCTGGAAAGTGGGATTAGGCTCTTTTTCGGCCAGCACAGACACGATGGGCCGAATGGCCTCCTTCTGTGCCGTAAACTTCTATGGAAACATTTGGCCGTCCAAAGTTTTTTAAACTGATTGTTTGTGTGATGAATTTTTCAGGCTACCCTCCCTTCTGTTCAGAAACCCCTCAAGAAACGTATCGCAAAGTGATGAACTGGAAGGAAACGTTGACTTTCCCACCAGAAGTTCCAATCTCCGAGAGATCCAAGGGCCTGATTCTAAGGTACTGGTGCTTCCACTCGGTAACATGCCAGGGTTCTCATCGGAAGAAGGGGAAGGAGGAAGTTAGGACCAACTTCTTCTTTTTAATGGAGGGTTCTTGGAACTCGGGCAGAATTTACCACAATTCAGGCAGCGGCTATAGCATCTTTGCGCAGGGAAATGGAGAAGTATTTGAAATGGAAGAGTATGAAAGGGTGCGGTTAACGAGTGAGCATCAGTTCAAGGTGTGACGGGCTGAATGGCCACCTCCTGCACTGGAGCATTCTTTGCACAATTACATTGAAATGTTTTCTCTTTGGCTCTTTGATAAACTCTAGTGTATTGATTTGAGGATTCCGTATGTTTATGGGGTTGGAGTTTACAATCTGTTCCCCACAGAATGGGGAGGGGGGGGGGGGGAAAGCAGTGATTAAATCTCCCAAGTGATGGTTTTTGTTTAGTTCTTGGGCTGTGGGCGGCACTGACAAGGCCTGGTTATCCTGAGGGCATTAACGTGGAACTTGAGTCACATGTAGGCCAGGGCCTGCCCAGCATTACTGAACCAGTTGGGTTTTTTGCAACAATCCAGAAACTTTCATGGTCATTTTACTGGTACCGCCCACCAATTACTAGATGTATTGAAATCAGTTTAACAACTTAAAATTGCCAGGCTGAGATTTGAACTCACAACTTCTAGGTTGCTAGTCTAGTACCAGAACCACTAGGCTACTGTACCCATATGCATTTTCAAGGAACTACAATTGGATATTAAGGGAATCAAAGGATATGGGGATCAGGCGGGAAAGTTGAGTTGAGGTAGAAGATCAGCCATGATATCATTGAATGGCGGTGCAGGCTCGAGGGGCCGTGTGGCCAACTCCTGCTCCTATATCTTATGTTCTTACATACTTGTTCTATTTTTGGGAATTTCTAGTCTGTGTACATACCATGGAACCACACAAGTTGAAATGCCTGTTCCCATTAATTCCCTTAAATCTCAAGCTGTTGATGTTAACGGAGCTTGGCACTCTGGTTTAGAGTTTATCCACCAATGAGGCAACAGCACTAAGAACAGCCCTCTTCTTTGTGGCTCAGTGGGCAGCACCCTCACCTCTGAGTCAAAAGGTCACAAGTTCCACTCCAGAGACCTGAGCATAAAACCCAGGCTAACACTCCCCGTCCAGTACTGAGGGAACGCCACACTGTCGGAGGGGCAGTACTGAGGGAACGCCACACTGTCGGAGGGGCAGTACTGAGGGAGTGCTGCACTGTCGGAGGGGCGGTACTGAGGGAGCGCCGCACTGTGGGAGGGGCAGTACTGAGGGAGCGTTGTACTGTCGGAGGGGCAGTACTGAGGGAGCGCTGCACTGTCGGAGGGGCAGTACTGAGGGAGCGCTGCACTGTCGGAGGGGCAGTACTGAGGGAGCGCTGCACTGTGGGAGGGTCAGTACTGAGGGAGCGCCGCACTGTGGGAGGGGCAGTACTGAGGGAACGCTGCACTGTCGGAGATGCCGTCTTTCGGATGAGACGTTAAACCGAGGCCCCGTCTGCGCCTCGGGTGGACGTAAAAGATCCCATGGCACTATTTCGAAGAGAGCAGGGGAGTTCTCCCCGGTGTCCTGGGCCAATATTTATCCCTCAATCAACATCACTAAAACAGATTATCTGGTCATTTTCTCATTGCTGTTTGTGGGAGCTTGCTGTGTGCAAATTGACTGCTGCGTTTCCTAGATTACAACAGTGACTACACTTCAAAAAATATTTAATTGGCTGTAAAGCGCTTTGGGACATCCTGAGGTTGTGAAAGGTGTTGTAGAAATGGAAGTCTCTCTTTTTCAACTACACAAGCTTCAACCAGTAAGAATGACCAGTGTAAATAGGATTGAGTTGCCCGGGCTTCTGAGGGACAGTTTGCTGGTATGTAGCTCAGACATCTGATCTATGTGACATTTATAGATCTCCTCTTGGTAGATTTGTAGTAATTTCATTTGCTAATAGGACCTTTCATTTGGATGAAGGGACCGAGTGTAATGTCGCCAAGTTTGCGGATGATACAAAGATGGGTGGGAAAGCAAGTTGTGCAGAGGACTCAAAGAACCTGCAAAGGGGTATAGACAGGCTAAGTGAGTGGAAAAACATTTGGCAGATGGAGTATAATGTGGGAAAGTGCGAGGTTTGGCAGGAAAAATAAAAAAGCAAATTATTATTTAAATGGAGAGAGATTACAAAATGCTACAGTTCAGAGGGACCTGGGGGTCCTTGTGCATGAAACACAAAAAGTTAGCATGCAGATACAGCAAGTAATCAAAAAGGCAAATGGAATGTTGGCCTTTATTTCAAAGGGGTTGGAGTATAAAAGCAGGGAAGTCCTGCTACCACTGTACAGGGTATTGGTGAGACCACACCTTGAGTACTGCGTACAGTTTTGGTCTCCTTATTTAAGGAAGGATATACTTGCATTGGAGGCAGTTCAGAGACGATTCACTAGGTTAATTCCAGAGATGAGCGGTTTGACTTATGAGGAAAGGTTGAGCAGGTTGGGCCTATACTCATTGGAATTTAGAAGAATGAGGTGTGATCTTATTGAAACATATAAGATACTAAGGGGGCTCGACAAGGTAGATGCAGAGAGGATGTTTCCCCTCGTGGGGAAATCTAGAACTCGGGGACACAGTTTTAGATAAAGGGTCGCCCTTTTAGAACTGAGATGAGGAGGAATTTCTTCTCTCAGAGGGTCGTAAATCTGTGGAATTCTCTGCCCAGAGAGCCGTGGAGGCTGGGTCATTAAATACATTTAAAGTGGAGATAGACAGATTTTTGCAAGATAAGGGAGTGAAGGGTTATGGGGAGCGGGCAGGGAAGTGGCTTTGAGCCCAAGATCAGCCATGATCTTATTGAATGGCGGAGCAGGCTCGAGGGGCCAAATGGCCTATTCCTGCTCCTATTTCTTATGTTCTTATGCTTTAACAACTTAATTTCTATGTCTTGCGTTATTTCGGTCCTGCAGAGCAGCTCCTGAGATTTACAACAGCGAAATGCGGCGGATGCTGGAAATCTGAAACAAACACAGAAAATGCTGGAAACACAACATCTGTGGAGCGAGAAACCGAGTCGGTGACCTTTCATCAGAACTGGTGCATCTGTTGCATCCAAACTTCCCCTGGCGGCTGCCGGCTTTTCGATGCAAAAGCCGGGCATGCGCGGTATTTTGAGTGGCCCGTGCAGCCCCTTAAAGGGGCTACGTGGTGCCAAAAGGGAGCATTGGTTACATCTCTAACTTTGTCCAGTTCTGACAAATGTTTCTCTCTCCACAGATGCTGCCTGACCACCTGAGTTTTTCCAGCATTTTCTCTTCCTTTTTTTTTCCAGCTCCTTGAGATGGTACCATTCTGAGCTAAAACAACTCGATCCAGAGTGAGCGAGTGATCTAATTGAATGGCTGGAGGGGCTGACTGGGATGTGGGCGTCGCTGGCAGAGCCAGCATTTATTGCCCTTGAGAAGGTGGTGGTGAGCTGCCGCCTTGAACCGCTGCAGTCCGTGTGGTGAAGGTGCTCCCACAGTGACCCTCCTGTTCCTATGGGCGTAGAGTCAATATCCAGTTGTTAAGGAAAGATAGACATTTAGGGATGGGTAGATGTGGGTTTACAGGAAATTCAAACAATATTTCAGGAAAAAGAGAACACAGTTGAATGGTCTCCTCCTGTTCCTATGATACTAAGAAAGAGGAAAATAAGGAGAGAAAGGCAGGAAATGAGAGGTAGAGTGATTGAAATACCCTCACGGTTTAAGTGGCTTTGTTGTAATGATTCTGTTCTTGTTGCGTATTTTCAGATTTTGCTGTGTGGCAGATAACCGAATTGGAGCTAGCGGCGTGGAGGAAATTAAAAGTCACCCGTTCTTCGAGGGAGTAGACTGGGAACACACCAGGTAAGCTGTGAAATCGGGCCGGGGTGGGGAGCGCAGAACGGGCGATAGTGAACTGGCGCCCACACCCGCTCAGTGAAAGGGGTGGCCCCTTGGCAATTGCCCGTTCTCCTCTCCCGCCCAATATTGGGGAAATGCTCGCTCTGTATAACGGAGGGGGGTGGGGGGACCCTTTGCTGTTGAGCTGTTTTTATTTTATGTGGGCGTCGCTGGCAAGGCCGGCATTTATTGCTCATCCCTCATTGCCCTTGGGAAGGTGGTGGTGATGGTGGGTCATCCCCTCATTGAACCGCTGCAGTCCGTGTGGTGATGGTGCCCCCACAATGGTAGAAGTTAAATGACTATGGGGTAAAAATTCACTTGGTTGCGCCACCCGTTAGCGCCTTAAGAGGGCGCTAATGGGGCGCAAAGCCGCTAACGCCCGGGCGCAGCGATGTTTGCGCCGCTCGAGAACTTAACTTGAGATTGTGCGGCGGCGCTAAAACTTACCGCTGCGACCACCTGCGCGCGCAGATTGTGACGTCATTCCATGGTGCAACGCCCTTGGGGCGCCCCGTAGCGGAAATTGAGTGGCGCCCCCTGCCTTACCGCCTGGCGCTTCCAACGACCAGAAGACTGGAACGCTATCAATCGCTGTGGGGCTGGGGGGGGGGCGCTATTTAAAGGGGGCCTCTTCCTGTCTTTTATTGTTGGTGGCATTTTTGAACTATGCATTCTGAGAGAGAGAGGGAGAGACTTCTGGAGAGATTCAACGTTGTGTGAAGGAGTTTTGGGTACTGAGCAGCACTTTGCAGGTTCATTTTGATTTGCCATTCCTTGTATCGATTTAGCAGAGACCGTGGGAGCTGCACTCTGAGCTCTTTGCCTGGTGCTCTCCATTGTTCTTTCCAGCACATTTGATGTGCAAGTCTCTCCAGGCCGAGATTCAAGGCAGCAATGAACAGGATGTGGATGGAAAGCAAGATTAACCATCCCCTTTAAGAACTGGCCCGTGCCATTGTGTGTGTGTTCCATTGCTGACTGACATTACATGAGCTTCGCCAGCGCTCCGAGTTAGTGCCTCACTGCTCGGCCTTTGCGCCTTAAGAGAGGTGTGCAGCGCCTGATTTAGCGCTCCACTCACCTCCCGGGGCGGTAAAAGTGAAGTTTCCCGTCAGTGCCGATAATTAGCGCCAGGCGCTAATATTTGCGTCCGGACGATATTTGCGCCCCAAATGGGGCGCGACCTAATTTCTACCCCCATAGTTCTAAGCTACAGTTATACTGAAGCGAATATCTTTGGTGGCTGCTGCTCCTGTTCCTGCATCAATCGCTGCCTTCAGCCTAGGACGGGAGGAAAGACAGAGTCGTTATACCGAACCCTGGCGATGACTAACGTTACATTTTATTTCACTCGACCCATAAAATGCTCTCTCTCGGTGAAATTACTGATTTAACTTTTATTTTCAGTAAGTGAATATAACAACAACTTGCATTTATACAGCGCCTTTAACATAAGAACATAAATAGGAGCAGGAGTCAGCCATTCGACCCCTCGAGCCTGCTCCGCCATTCAATAAGATAATTTTTTTATTCGTTTATGGGATGAGGCTGGCATTTATTGCCCATCCCTAATTGCCCTTGAGAAGGTGGTGGTGAGCCACCACCTTGAATCGCTGCAGTCCGTGTGGTGAAGGTGCTCCCACAGTGCTGTTGGGGAGGGAGTTCCAGGATTTTGACCCAGCGACGATGAAGGAACGGCCGATATATTTCCAAGTCAGGATGGTGTGTGACTTGGAGGGGAACTTGGAGGTGGTGGTGTTCCCATGCGCCTGCTGCCCTTGTTCTTCTAGGTGGTAGAGGTCGCGGGTTTGGGAGGTGCTGCCGAAGAAGCCTTGGCGAGTTGCTGCAGTGCATCTTGTAGAGGGTACACACTGCAGCCACAGTGCGCCGGTGGTGGAGGGAGTGAATGTTTAAGGTGGTGGATGGGGTGCCAATCAAATGGGGTGCTTTGTCCTGGATGGTGTCGAGTGTTGTTGGAGCAGGCAAGTGGAGAGTATTCCATCACACTCCTGACTTGTGCCTTGTAGATGGTGGAAAGGCTTTGGGGAGTCAGGAGGTGAGACACTCGCTGCAGAATACCCAGCCTCTGACCTGCTCTTGTCGCCACAGTATTTATGTGGCTGGTCCAGTTAAGTTTCTGGTCAATGGTGACCCCCCAGGATGTTGATGGTGGAGGATTCGGCGATGGTAATGCCATTGAAGTGGTTAGACTCTGGCTTGTTGGAGATAGTCATTGCCTGGCACTTCTGTGACGCGAATGTTACCTGCCACTTATCAGCCCAAGCCTGAACATCGTCCAGGTCTTGTTGCATGCGGGCATGGACTGCTTCATTATCTGAGGAGTGGCTGATCTTCTACCTCATCTCCACTTTCCTGCACTATCCCCATATCCAGAATTGGAGGAGCGCAGAGATCTTGGAGTGTTGTGGGGCTGAAGGAGATTACAGAGATAGGGAGGGGTGAGGCCACGGAGGGATTTGAAAACAAGGATGAGAATTTTAAAATCGAGATGTTGCTGGACCGGGAGCCAATGTAGGTCAGCGAGCACAGAGGTGATGGGTGAACGGGACTTGGTGCGAGTTAGGATACGGGCAGCAGAGCTTTGGATGACCTAAATTTTACGGAGGGTAGAATGTGGGAGGCCAGCCAGGAGTGTGTTGGAATAGTCAAGTCTAGAGGTAGCAAAGACATGGATGAGGGTTGATGAGCAGATGTGCTGAGGCAGGGGTGGAGTCGGACGATGTTATGGAATTGGAAATAGGCGGTCTTAGTGATGGTGCGGATATGTGGTCGGAACCGCATCTTCGGGTCAAATATGACACCAAGGTTGCAAACAGTCTAGTTTAGCCTCAGACAGTTGCCAGGGAGAGGGATGGCGTCGGTGGCTAGGGAACGGAGTTCGTGGCGGGGACCGAAGACGATGGCTTCGGTCTTCCTGCTATTTAGTTGGAAAAGTCTCAAAGAAGAAGATACTTTGGAAAGGTGGAATTTATCTTCTGAAGCCAGACAAAGATGCAATGATTTAAAAATATTTTTAAAGTCCCCTGTTTGTGGAGCCAGGTGGTCCCTCCAGAGTCTGCTCGGCTCCTGCCTGGAGAGTTAGGCCGTCACTCGTACTGCTGCGGTTAACGGTCCGAAGGAAAGAAGACTTTCATTTCTATAGCGCCTTTCACCACTCAGGACACCCCCAAACCGCTTCACAGCCAATGAAGTATCTTTGAAGTGTAGTCACTGTTGTAATGTAGGAAACGCGGCAGCCAATTTGCGCACAGCAAGCTCCCACAAACCGCAACATGATAATGACCAGATAATCTGTTTTAGTGATATTGGTTGAGGGATAAATATTGGCCCCAGGACACCGGGGAGAACTCCCTGCTCTTATTGAAGCTCTGCTGTACTCCACACCCGGTCTCACTACATCTCTCGCCAGGACTCTGCTTCTTTGGTGCGATTTCTTATCCATTTTACCCCGGGTTACCATGGATTCTAGATTAATTAGGCTGGAGCTCTAGAAAAAAGATAACTGAGGGGTGACCTGATAGAGGTCATTAAAATTCTGAAAGGGTTTGATAGGGTCGACGTAGAGAAGATGTTTCCACTTGTGGGGGAGACCAGAACTCGGGGCCATCAACACAAGATAGTCATTAATAAATCCAATAGGGAATTCAGGAGAAACTTCTTTACCCAGAGAGTGGTGTGAATGTGGAACTTGCTACCACAGGGAGTGGTTGAGGCGAATAGTGTAGATACATTTAAGGGGAAGCTGGATAAACACATGAGGGAGAAAGGAATAGAAGGATATGAAGACTAACAACCCAGAGGTGGTGAGTTCAAATCCCACCATGGCAAGTTGTGAAATTGAATTTGCTGCCCTTGCCTGGTCTGGCCTCCGCGTGACTCCTGTCCCACACTCTGCGGTTGACTCTTGATTCTCTCGGGGCCACTAGGAGTGGAGCAGTAAATCCTGCCTGACCCTCATTCCACGAACAAACTGAATAGAAAACGAAAACCAGTCTGGGGAGGTGTACGACAAGTTGTGCAAGAAGCAACACGCAGCACATTTAAAAAGTGACGATGCAAATTCAGAGCAGGTCCACCAACATCAGTAAAGAGAACAGACCGGTTACTGTTTTGGGTGTTGACACTCCATCTGACCCTCGCTTGCCAGTTCAGGTACTGTTGGCATACTGATATTTGGACATTCCCAGATAATACTGGGTTGGTTGATGATGCCCATTACCAACAATGCCAATCCCTTCACATGACATGCTCTCGTTCTCCTTTATCTACCCCAAGGGTTCAGTTGTTAATCCAATTCTCTGTCTGTTTGTTTTTTTTACTCTTC
Source organism: Squalus acanthias (assembly GCA_030390025.1). Taxonomy (NCBI): domain Eukaryota; kingdom Metazoa; phylum Chordata; class Chondrichthyes; order Squaliformes; family Squalidae; genus Squalus; species Squalus acanthias. The sequence goes on from CM059435.1 coordinate 120,028,601, forward strand.
CCAAACTGTGTTCAGTCTCCTGAATAATGTTTGAATTTCCTGTAAACCCACATCTACCCATCCCTAAATGTCTGTCTTTCCTTAACAACCTGATATTGACTCTACTCCCATAGTAGGAACAGCAGGAGACCATTCAGCCCCTCGAACCTGTTCCGCCATTCAATGAGATCATGGTTGATCTGTATCTTAACTCCATCCAGCCGCCTTAGTTCTGTGAAGACAACCAAGTAGCCTTGTTGGCGATTAAGGTCTTCAAAAACTTTTGGCATTAACAGGAATCATAAGGTGGAAAATTTGCAGGGCTATTGGGGAAAGGGCAGGAGAGTGGGACTAATTGGATAGCTCTACCAAAGAGCTGGCACAGGCACGATGGGCCGAATGGCCTCCTTCTGCTCTGTCAGATTCTAGTATATTAGTCCTGGTATGCACTTTGCATCGGTGTTTACCGAGGAAGTGGACTTTGCCAAAGCTATGGTAAACGAGGAGGCTGCTGGGATACTGGATGAGATAAAAATAAGAGATACCAGACAGGTTGGCGGTAATTAAAGTGGTTAAGTCACCCGGTCCGGGTGGGATGCATCCTAGTTTGCTGAGGCGAGCAAGGGTAGAAATTGCGGAGGTACTGGCCACAATCTTCCAATCCTCCTTAGATACAGGGCTGGTGCCAGAGGACTGGAGGATTGCAATAGTTACACCCTTGTTCTAAAAAGGGGAGAAGGATAAACGCAGCAACTACAGGCCAGTCAGTTTAACGTTGGTGGTGGGGAAGCTTTTAGAAACAATAATCCGGGAGAAAATTAACAGCCACTTAGACAAGCATCGACTAATAAAGGAGCGTCAGCACGGATTTGTTAAGGGCAAATCATGTTTGACTAACTTGATTGAGTTTTTTGATGAGGTAACGGAGAGGGTGGATGAGGGCAGTGCAGCTGATGTGTATATGGACTTTCAAAAGGTGTTTGGTAAAGTGCCACATCAGGCTTGTTAGCAAAATTGAAGCCCATGGGATAAAAGGGGCAGTAGCAGCATGGATACAACATTGACTAAGGGATAGAAAACAGAGTTGTGGTGACTGGCTGTTTTTCGGGCTGGAGGGAGGTACACAATGGCGTTCCCCAAGGTTCAGTACTAGCAGATGACACGAAAGTGCAGTAAACCGTGAGGAGGACAGTGATAGACTTCAAGAAGACATAGACAGGATGGTGGAATGGGCTAACAGGTGGCAGATGAAATTCAACACAAGTGTGAGGTGATACATTTTGGTTGGAAGAATGAGGAAAGACAGTACAAGCTAAATGGTACAATTTTAAAGGGGGTGCAAGATCAGAGAGACCTGGGGGTGTTTGTGCACAAATCTTTGAAGGTGGCAGGACAGGTTAACAAAGTAGTTAATGAAGCATATGGGATCCTGGGCTTTATAAACAGTGGCAGAGTACAAAAGCCAGGAAGTTATCCTAAACCTTTATAAAACACTGGTTCGGCCCCAGCGGGAGTATTGTGTCCAATTCTGGGCACCGCACTTTAGGAAGGATGTCAAGGCCTTGGAGAGGGTACAGAAAAGATTTACTAGAATGGTTCCAGGGATGAGGGACTTCAGTTACATGGAGAAACTGGAGAAGCTGGGGTTGTTCTCCTGAGGGCCGAGAAGGTTAAGAGGAGATTTGATCGAGGCCTTCAAAATTATGAAGGGGTCTGGACAGAGTAAGTGATGAGAAACTGTTTCCAATGGCTGAAGGGTCGATAACCAGAGGACACAGATTTAAGGAGATTGGCAAAAGAACCAGAGACAACAGGAGGAAAAACTTTTTTTACGCAACGAGTGGTCAGGATTTGGAATGCACTGCCTGATCGGGCATTGGATACAGATTCAATAGCAGCCTTCAAACAGGAATTGGATAAATACTTGAAGGAGAAAAAATTTCAGAGATATGGGGAAAGAGCGGGGGAGTGGGACTGACTGGATTGCTCTTCGAAAGAGCCGGCGCAGACTCGATGGGCCGAATGGTCTCCTCCTGTGCTGTTCTATGATTCTAGTGGTGATGGTACTGGACTAGCAGAGGTGTGCGTTCACTATGGTAAGTGGTGAAATAGAATGGATAAAACTGGTCGCTTATGAGCTGGCTGCAGTAAACGCCCGTGAAAGATGTTGTAAAAAGCCACCTTGGTCACGACTGTCCTTCTGGGCAGAGACTCTGCCACCTCTACCTGGTCTGGGCCTACACGTGACTCCAATCCCACACTCTGTGGTTGATTGTTAATCCCCTCGGGGCATTTAGGGATGGACAATAAATGCTGCCTTGCCGGAGTGACCCACATCCCAAGAACAAATTTAAAATTGAACATTAGTTTTAAATGACGCTTGCGTGCCTGTCCTTTCTGTGACCTTTTCACCGTTTTTTTTTAATGAATAATTTCTAAACGCTATGCACTGAGGATTTAAATTTTGGCAATCTTAAATTGCATCCCTTTTATGCGTGTCTCTTGAATGGCAGGTGGAAGTAAAGTGATACTGATTGCACACACAAGCTAACTGGTTGGCTGATTTCGGTTAATCTGCTGCACAAGCCTTTGTTAAGACCAGTCTGTGGGTCTGTTACAGTAATTGGGTTAATTCCGACCAACAGGTATTTTGTTTGGGGCCTTTTGTGTTTGTGAAACAGTTAAGTCCTCAGTGCATCCTGAGGTACTTTTGTCCCCTTCGATCATGACCTAATTGCGTTATGATCCTGCGAGTTTCCAGGAAGCAAGTGATTAGTTGAATTTTATATCTGCAACAGGTCCTCGTAACACTGAAAACTGAAATTGGGACTTTTTACTGTGTTCAAGGCGCTATATAAATGCAAGTTATTTTAAAATTCACATCCGTGTTTTCAAATCCCTCCATGGCCTCGCCCCTCCCTATCTCTGTAATCTCCATCTAGAACTATGGGGCACAGTCTCGGGATAAGGGGTCGGCCATTTAAGACCGAGATGAGGATAAATTTCTTCACCTGAGGGTGGTGAATCTTTGGAATTCTCTGCCCCAGAGGGCTGTGAATGCTCACTCGTTGAGTATATTCAAGACAGAGATCGATAGATTTTTGGACTCTAGGGGAATCAAAGGATATGGAGGTCGGGCAGGAAAGTGGAGTTGAGGTCGAAGATCAGCCATGATCTTATTGAATGCCAGAGCAGACTCGAGGGGCCGTGTGGCCGACTCCTGCTCCGATTTCTTATGTTCAGCCCCACAACCCCCCCCCCCCCCCACCCCCGAGATCTCTGCGCTTCTCCAATTCTGGCCTCTTGAGCATCCCCCGATTTTAATCGCTCCACCATTGGCGGCCGTGCCTTCTGTTGCCTGGGCCCTAAGCTCTGGAATGCCCTCCCTAAACCTCTCCGCCTCTTTCCTCCTTTTAAGATGCTCCTTAAAATCGACCTCTTTGACCAAACTTTTGGTCACCTGCCCTAATATCTCCTTTTGTGAGTCAGTGTCATACTTTGTCTGATTTACGCTCCTGTGAAACGCCTTGGGACATTTTACTACGTTAAAGGCGCTATATAAATGCATGTTGGTTTTGTTGCAAGCTCTTTAGAGGGAAAGTTTCAATGGAAAGTTCATGATTGATGAGACCCGTGCATTTTGCTTCTTTCTTTCGGACAGGGAGAGGCCAGCAGCAATTCCAATTGAAATAAAAAGTATAGATGACACTTCTAATTTCGATGAATTTCCAGAATCGGACATCTTGCAGCCAGGTATGAAAGAATTGATTAAACTCGTTGCACGTTAACCCCTTTATAGTGGTTCAGTCGAGCATTTGAAAGACGCAAAATGTTTTAAATACGCTAAGAATACACAAACGGGGTTCTTGAGGCTTGTACTATAAAAGAAAGACTTGTATTTCTACAGCGCCTTTCACGACCACCGGATGTCCCAAAGCACTTTACAGCCAATGAAGTACTTTTTGAAGTGTAGTCACTGTTGTAATGTAGGAAAAGCGCCAGTCAATTTGCACAAACAGCAATGTGATAATGACCAGATAATCTGTTTTAGTGATGTTGATTGAGGGATAAATATTGGCCAGATCACCGGGGAGAACTCCCCTGCTCTTCGAAATAGTGGTCATGATGCGGAGATGCCGGTGTTGGACTGGGGTGGACAAAATTGAGAGGTCGCACAACACCAGGTTATAGTCCAACAGTTTTATTTGAAATCACAAGCTTTCGGAACTATCGCTCCTTCCTCCAATTTACTTCACCTGAGGAAGGAGCGATAGTTCCGAAAGCTTGTGATTTCAAATAAAACTGTTGGACTATAACCTGGTGTTGTGCGACCTCTCAATTTCGAAATAGTGCCATGGGATCTTTTACCTGAGCGAGCAGATGGGGCCTCGGTTTAACGTCTCATCCGAAAGACGGCACCTCCGACAGTGCAGCGCTCCCTCAGCACTGCACTGGAGTGTCAGCCTGGGTTTTTGTGCTCAAGTCTCTGGAGTGGGACTTGAACCCACAACCTTCTGACTCCGAGGCGAGAGAGAGAGTGCTACCCACTGAGCCACAGCTGACGTTATAGACATCGCCGACTTGCGTAATGGTTTACCCAATTAAAAGCTCCTTTTATATTGTCCTATTGGTGCTGCTGGAACCTGACCACAGATTGAGTCCAGCAGAGACGTCTGGGTAAATCACCCAAATTTAACCAAGTCTGGCTCTGGGATTATCGACACTGGCGATTTTCCTGTCCTGTTCCCACCACCTGTAGTGAGCCAGGAGCACTGGCACGATCCTTGGCCCAATATAAAAGTGGTAAACAACACTCGGTTTAATCCGAGGCCCCGTCTGCCCGTTCAGGTAGATGTAAAAGTTCCCATGGCACAGTCAAGGAAGAGCGGCTCGACTTCTCTCCTGGTGTCCTGGCCAACAATTATCCGTCAACCAACCCCACCAATGATGTTGCTGTGTGTGTAAATTTGCCTGACTGCACTTCATTGGTTGTGCAGGGTTTTGGGACGTCCTGAGGATGTGAAAGGCGCGAGATAAATGCGAGTTTGTTCTCTCTTTGTTATTTCCAACTCGTTACACCTGCGATTGGCCACGTGAAGTGTCAGTGAAAAGTCTTTCATTGCCGTCAAACCTGCACCTTTTTTTGTTCCTTCTAATTTCAGTGCCAAACGCGACCGAATCGGATTATAAATCTAAAGACTGGGTATTCATCAACTACACGTACAAGAGGTTCGAAGGCCTGACCGCTCGAGGAACCATCCCATCCTACATGAAAGTGGGGAAGTTGTGAGGACGACGGCCACAATGACCTGCGTCTCTCCCTCCTGAAGACTTGCTGATTCACAGCCAGGATCAACAGAAGTTCTACTGGATTAGGATTTCCTGCTCCAACTAAATTTACTTTTATTTAAACTTGGGTTAGCAGAGCCAAAATGCCACGACCTTTTCTGGATTCTCTCCCTCAATGATGGTACTTGGGTTAAAGTTAGCGGGCACTGTTTCTGTGTTTGTGTGTGTGTGTGGGACGTTCTAATTTAAGGTGTGTGTTGGTGTTCAGTGCTGCGAACTGTTACCAGAGCTCGGGTGTGTGAAGCGTTCCATGTATGACTGAATGTGAATGGATTATTTGCAGTGAGTTGGTTCTGAACTGAGCTCGCCAAGTCAGGAGGTACATGGGCATGCCCACGCATTATAAGTTCGTGACCGTATTAAGCTGCACACTCTTGCATTGGCTGCAAGGAACAGGCTGTGGCACTCTACTCCACGTAATTAAAATTCACCCTCTGCCGTGGCTCAGTGGGGAGCTTCCGAGTCAGAAGGTCATGTGTTCGAGCCTCACTCCAGAGCAAATAATCCGGGCTGACACTCCAGTGCAGTACTGAGGGAGTGCTGCACTGTCGGAGGTGCCGTCTTTCGGATGAGACGTTAAACAGAGCCCTCTCGGGTGGATGTAAAAGATCCCTCGGCACTGTTTTGAAGAAGAGCGGGGAGTTATCCCCGATGTCCTGGGGCCAATATTTATCCCTCAATCAACATCACTAATTCAGATTAATCTGTCATTATCACATTGCTGTTTGTGGGAGCTTGCTGTGCGCAAATTGGCTGCCACAGTTTCCTACATTACAACAGTGACTACACTTCAAAAGTACTTCATTGGCTGTGAAGCGCTTTGGGACGTCCTGAGGTGGTGAAAGACGCTGTAGAAATAAAAGTTCTTTTTCGCCCACCACTCCCACCCTCACCAGTGCTACAGCCCTGTAACGCTCAATATAGCGACGGTTCCTCTCCCTCCGCCCTTTCTGTACGGTGAGCAGAAAGTTCAAGTTATCTCAACACTAAAATTGTCAACTACCATGTTTCTGTGCTCACATTAGGGCAGCTGTACCTCCCAAGGAGCAGACGGGACTTTCACAATACTAATTCCCGGTGTAATAAAACTACTAGAGCTAACTTTAAACTGCAAAAACGTCCTCACGGAGTGTGCGGTGTCGGTGAGATGCACAATCGAAGACTTCTGGTTTTCTCGCTGAGCGATCTTGTGTACGTTTCCTGCCTGTAGAAGTCTGGTTGCAAGGGCCTTTCGATTCAGTAGCTGCCGTTATTGTGCATGACATTGTGCCACGTTCTCATGTAGCAGACTTCCTTATTTTATTTCAAAAACCAAAGATCCTGATGTTTGACATGAAGTTTGGTTTCCAAGGACGACTATGTTCCTGGGAACCGACAGATCAATTTTAGGAATATTCTGTACCCGAAAGTTGTACATTTTTTTTTTTAAACAAACAGTAAAGCAGTTTTCTTACTTTTTTGTTTTTTTTTTATTTGGATGGATGTGGAAAGCTCATCCCTCTTATCCTTTTCTTCCCTCTTTTTCTTTCTCTCTCCTTCTCTCTCTCTCTCTCTCTCCGTCTCTCTCCGTTTCTCTCGCGCGTGTGCTCTCTCTCCTTTCTTGCTCTTTTTCTCTATTTTCTCTTTTATGCATAAGGTGATGCTTTTTACAGACTAAAAATTAATTTTATTTTCCAGTCCTCCTTTGGATCTGAGCCTTGGATGAATTAAGTTAGGTTGTAGCAATTATTGTTCCTCTAAACCCAGTGTTGATTGTCGCCACTGTCTCAAAGACTGCCGACAATTTGACCAAGTGAAAGCTGAGAAACCAGCCCGATGTGAATGTGAAGAGCCGAGACCAGATACAGTCCCCCATCAACATTCTGTGCTCCTGAGGAACTACTTGAGATTAATATACAACACCAGATCCTGCCCGGGGTTTGGGAGTGACAATCTATGAAGACCTTTGGCTTGCCTGATGCACCTTTTAATTATCATTAATGTTTTAAACTGATTTAATTTATGAACAGGAGGAGGCCATTCAGCCCCTCGGGCCTGCTCTCCCATTCAATTAGATCATGGCTGATTTGTACTTCACTTCCATTTTCCTGTCTTTGCTCCTTCTCCCGTGATCCCCTTACCCAACAAAAATCCATTGATCTCAGTCTTGAAAACTCCAATTGTCCCCCAGCCGTTTGTGGGGTGGGGAGAGTTCCAGATTTCCACTCCCCTTTGTGTGAAGAAGTGCTTCCTGACGTCACACCTGAACGGCCTGGCTCTAATTTTATTATGTTCCCTTGCTCTTGAATAGTTTCCCCATAACTACTCCATTGAATCCTTTAACATGTTAAATACCTCAATCAGATCACACCTCAATCTCAAACTCAGGAATACAAGCCGCATTTCTGCAACCTGTCCTCGTAATTTAACACTCTACGCCCCGGTATCATTCTGGTGCACTTTAGCTGTTCGGAACTTCACTCTTGTCAGATCGCGATTTCGTTTACCCCTTCTGATATCACAAATTGCAATTTACATGGTACCGACAACTTCTCTTTTAAAAATCTCAAGGCGCTTCACTTGCGAGAAAATAGACGGAGGGTTTGGGAGAGTTAACCGAAAACAATCCGAGCTTTTGAAGAAGAGTTTTCTCATGGTGGGTTGGGAAATCCTGAGGGGAGGAGCAAGGCCAATGAAAGCTACACCAGCAAGTGAGAAACTGAGGCATGCGATCCGAGTCTGGGGACTATAAGGGACGAGTTGGGATGCAGCGGAGAGGTGGAGCAAAGCCATGGAGGTTTTTGCAAACGAGGGCCAGGATTTTAAATTCCGGGCTTTGGGAGACGGGGAGCTGCTGGAGATCAGCGGCGACGGGTGAGGGTTTTTTAAAATTGGTTCATGGGATGTGGGCATTTCTGGCAAGACCAGCGTGTATAAGAACATAAGAAATAGGAGCAGGAGTAGACCAATCGGCCCCTCGAGCCTGCTCCGCCATTCAATGCGATCATGGCTGATCTGATCCAACCTCAACTCTAAAGAACACAAGAAGCAGGAGCAGGCCACTCGGCCCCTGGGCCCGCTCCGCCACCCACAGGGCCTTGACCGATCCGAACTCAAACTCATGTCCAATTTCCAGCCCGCTCCCCGTAACCCCTGATTCCCTTTACTTCTAGGAAACGGTCTATTTCTGTTTTAAATTTATTTAATGAAGTAGCTTCCACAGCTTCCTGGGGTAGCAAATTCCACAGACCCACTACCCTCTGAGTGAAAAAGTTTCTCCTCATCTCAGTTTTGAAAGAGGAGCCCCTTATTCTAAGATTATGTCCCCTAGTTCTAGTTTCACCCATCATTGGGAACATGCTCACCGCGTCCACCCGATCAAGCCCCTTCACAATCTTATATGTTTCAATAAGATCGCCTCTCATTCTTCTGAACTCCAATGAGTAGAGTCCCAATCTACTCAACCTCTCCTCGTATGTCCACCCCCTCATCCCCGGAATTAACCGAGTGAACCTTCTTTGTACTGCCTCGAGAGCAAGTATGTCTTTTCTTAAGTATGGACACCAAAACTGTATTGCCCGTCCCTAGTTGCCCTGGAGAAGGTGGTGGTGAGCCGCCTTCTTGAACCGCTGCAGTCTGTGTGGTGAAGGTGCTCCCACAGTGCTGTTAGGGAGGGAGTTCCAGGATTTTGACCCAGCGACGATGAAGGAACGGCCGATATATTTCCAAGTCAGGATGGTGTGTGTGACTTGGAGGTGGTGGTGTTCCCATTGCACCTGCTGCCCTTGTCCTTCTAGGTGGTAGAGGTCACGGGTTTGGGAGGTGCTGCCGAATTTAATTTAATCAAATTTAAGTAAGTTGGGGGATAGGATGGGGTTAAGAGGATCTTTGGACAGGATGGGGTTAAGAGGATCTTTGGACAGGATGGGGTTCAGAGGATCTTTGGACAGGATGGAGTTTGTGTAGGGAGGAGCTTGCTAGGCTGGTGAGGGAGATGTTTGAGAAGGTGAATCCTGAGGTAACAAAAGCACAGCTAGCCTGATGATCAACCAGTTGGTTTCTCAGGCAGTCACACAGACTGTTGATCAACTGGTTTTTCTATTACTAAACAAGTAAAAATTTAATGTCAGTAAATTCATCACTATTTAACTGGCAAATCATTACCAAGAAATGAAATAAGGAACTATCAAGCTCTTCTTTGCTACCATGTAAGTACTACTTCTTTCACGTGATTCTTAAAGTTAAATGGCCAGAAAGCCAGTTATGTAGTAACACTGAGCAAGTTGCCCTGATTTTAGGATCACATGTTCCAGATTAGCTAGGTCAAAGTTGAAAGAAATGTCCTCGTCTCCTTGTGGACCAATGCCGTTGCTTCTCTCTCTGGTGCCTTCCTACTCCTCCTCCTCGAATTTTTTTTCTGTTCAACTCCTTTCTGTTTCATCCTCTCCCTCTAGATATCCCCTTCGAAAGCCCATGACCCACCCAGCTTCACTTTAAAAACCCTCTTTCTCTTTGCTGTGGCTGATGGGTGTCAAGCTTCCGACCCCATCAGCGAGATCACCTACTTCCACCTCTAACATCGACCGACACCCGACCCTCCTCCATGTCTTTGGTACCTCCAGACTTGACTATTCCAACACTCTCCTAGCCCGCCTCCCATCTTCCACCTTGTGCTCATCCAAAACTCTGCTGCCCGTATCTTAACTCACTCCAAGTCTCGTTCACCCATCACCCCTGTGCTTGCTGACCTACACTGGCTCCCGGTCCGACAACACCTCAATTTTAAAATCCTCATCCTTGTTTTCAAATCTCTCCATGACCTCGCCCCCTCCCTATCTCTGTAACATCCTCCAGCCCCACAACCCCCCCGAGATCTCTGCGCTCCTCCAATTCTGGCATCATGCGGATCACCGATTTCCATCGCTCCACCATTGGCGGCCGTGCCTTCAGCCGCCTAGGCCCTACGCTCTGGAATTTCCTCCCTAAACCTCTCTACCTCTCTCTCCTCCTTTTAAGACGCTCCTTAAAACCTACCTCTTTGACCAAGCTTTTGGTCACCTGTCCTACTATCTCCCTCTGTAGCTCGGTGTCAAAAATGTTTTTATTGATATCGCTCTTGTTAAGCGCCTTGGGACATTTTGTTAAATGTGCTATATAAATGAAAGTTGTTGATGCTGTTTTCCACCGGCCATAGTCTCTTTCCAATGTCTCTGATCATTATTCTTCTGTCACTCTTGTACCCTCTGGCTGCTCTCTTCACATGCCCATTTACTGCTCTTTCATGCTTCTTTGTCTGTGTTTCTCTGTCTGGCTCAGTCGATAGCTCTCTCTGCTCTTGAGTCAGGAGTTTGAGAGTTTCACCCCCTCTCCGCTCCACCAGTAAGCCATGATGCCTAGTGTGACATCTCACTGCATTGTTGTGGGAAGTGCTACACAGTGTGAAGTGGCATTCCATGCTTGAGATGTTAAACTAAGCCTGCAGCAGTTGTGTAGGTGGATGTGGCACCAATTAGAGCAGCTTGGAGATTTCCTGATAGCCTGGCCAAAATTCCTCTTTCATTCAACACCAACAAAGAAAAACATTACCGGTCTTTCATGTTAGCGCTGATTGTGGGACCTTGCTGAGTGGAAAATGGCTGTCGTGTTTGCCTACATCACAACAGAGGTCACTCTCAACACAATCGCCAGATATAAAGAACTTCAATTCTTCAAATGATTGTGGACAAGGGAAGGAAACCCGCCATCCTTACTCGGTCTGGGCTTGTATGTGACTCCAGACCCACACCAACGTGGTCGACTCTTAACTGCCCTGTGAAGTGGGCCAGCAAACCCCTCCGCTGTATCAAGCTGCTATGTAAAGAGGTTAAAGAAGAAGGCCCACCACCACCTCCGCTCAGCTGGGCAAGAAAAGGCCAGTGACGCCCACACCCAGAGAATGAATTTTTTTAGAAGAGCATAGACTCCATTGGCCTGTTTCCATTGCAATTTCTCACAAGAAACTCGCTTGAAACGTGCATAGATTTTACAGCACAGAAACAGGCCATTCGGCCCAACTGGTCTATGCCAGTGTTTATGCTTCACACGCGCCTCACCTCACCCCATCAACATACCATTCTATTCCTTTCTCCTTCATGTGCTTATGTTGCTTCCCCTTAAATCCATCTGTGCTATTCGTGTCAACCACTCCCTGTGGTAATGAGTTCCACATTCTCAACACTCACTGGGTAAACAACTTTCTTGAGACTTCCCTATTGGATTTATTAGTGACTGTCTGTCTGATAATTATGCAGAAGTTAAGGGACCTTCATCTGGGCTGAGTTCAAACTTTGACCCCAGAGGTGACACTGAGTGGTGACCCACTCTATCGCCCGAACTCTCTCAGCTACCCTAGAATCACAGAATCTCACAGCACAGAAGGAGGCCATTCGGCCCATCGTGCCTGTGCCGGCTCTTTGAAAGAGCTCTCCAATTAGTCCCACTGCCCCTGCTGTTTCCCCAGAGCCCTGTAAATATTTCCTTTTCAAGTATTTATCCAATTCCCTTTTGAAAGTTACTATTGGATCTGCTTCCACCGCCCTTTCAGGCAGCGCGTTCCAGATCACAACAACTCGCTGCGTAAAAAATTCTCATCTCCCCTCTGGCTTTTTTGCCAATTACCTTAAATCTGTGTCCTCTGGTTACCGACCCTCCTGCCAGTGGAAATAGTTTCTCCCTATCGACTCTATCAAAACCCCTCATAATTTTGAACACCTCTATTAAATCTCCCTCAACCTTCTCTGCTCTAAGGAGAAAAATTCCAGTTTCTCCACATAACTAAAGTCCCGCAACCCTGGTACCATTCTGGTAAACCACCTCTGCACCCTCTCCAAGGCCTTGACATCCTTCCTAAAGTGCGGTGCCCAGAATTGACACAATACTCCAGTTGAGGCCGAACCAGTGTTTTATGCAGGTTCATCATAACTTCCTTGCTTTTGTACTCTATGCCTCTACTTATGAAGCCCAGGATCCTGTATGCTTTTTTAACCACTTTCTCAACCTGCCCTGCCACCTTCAACGATTTGTGCACATATATCCCCAGGTCTCTCTGTTCATGAACCCCCTTTAGAATTGTACCATTTAGTTTATATTGCCTCTCCTTGTTCTTCCTACCAAAATGTATCACTTCGCACTTTTCTGCGTTAAATTTCATCTGCCACGTATCCGCCCATTTCACCAGCCTGTCTATGACCTCTTGAAGTCTATCACTATCCTTTTCAATGTTCACTATACTTCCAAGTTTTGTGTCATCTGCAAATTTTGAAATTGTGCCCTGTAGACCCAAGTCCAAGTCATTAACATATATCAAGAAAAGCAGTGGTCCTAGTATTCGCACCACACAAGTGCCAGGCAATGACTATCTCCAACAAGAGAGAGTCTAACCACCACCCCTTGACATTCAACATCATTATATCGCCAAATCCTCCACAATCAACATCCTGGGGGTTATCATTGACCAGAAACATAACTGGACCAGCCACGTAAATACTGTGGCAACAAGAGCAGGTTAGCGGCTGGGTATTCTGTGGCGAGTGTCTCACCTCCTGACTCCCCAAAGCCTTTCCACCATCTACAAGGCACAAATCAGGAGTGTGATGGAATACTCTCCACTTGCCTGGATGAGTGTAGCTCCAACAACACTCAAGAAGCTCGACACCATCCAGGACAAAGCAGCCCGCTTGATTGGCACCCCATCCACCACCTTAAACATTCACTCCCTCCACCACCGGCGTACCATGGCTGCAGTGTGTACTATCTACAAGATGCACTGCAGCAACTCGCCAAGGCTTCTTTGACAGCACCTCTCAAATCTGCAACCTCAACCACCTAGAAGGACAAGGGCAGCAGGTGCATGGGAACACCACCACCTTATAGTTCCTCTCCAAGTCACACACCATCCTGACTTGGAAATATATCGGCGATCCTTCATCGTCGGTGGGTCAAAATCCTGGAACTCCCTCCCTAACAGCACTGTGGGAGTACCTTCACCACACGGACTGCAGCGGTTCAAGGCGGCGGCTCACCACCACCTTCTCGAGGGCAATTAGAACATAAGAAATAGGAGCAGGAGTAGGCCATTCAGCCCTTCGAGCCTGCTCCGCCATTCAATGAGATCATGGCTGATCATCTGCCTCAACTCCATTCACCGGCCCTATTGCCATATCCCTTGATGCCCTTACTAGTCAGAAATCTATCGACTTCTGTTTTGACTATACCCAATGACTGAGCCTCCACAGCCCTCTGGGGTAGAGAATTCCAAAGATTCACCACCCTCTGTGAAGAAATTTCTTCTCATCTCAGTCCTGAATGACCTACCCTTTATCCTGAGGCTGTGGCCCCTTGTTCTAGACTCCCCAGCCAAGGGAAACATTCTCCCAGCATCCATCCTATCAAGCCCTGTAATAATTTTGTATGCTTCAATAAGATCCCCTCTCATTCTTCTGAATTCAAGAGAATACAGGCCTAGTTTAATCAATCTCTTCTCATACGACAGTCCTGCCATCCCAGGAATCAATCTTGTGAACCTTCGTTGCACTCCCTCTATGGCAAGTATATCCTTCCTATGGCAAGTATATCCTTCCTTAGGTAAGGAGACCAAAATTGTACACAGTACTCCAGGTGTGGTCTCACCAAGGCCCTATATAATTGGAGTAAAACTTCTTTACTCCTGGAGTACTGCATACAGTTTTGGTGTCCATACTTAAGAAAAGACATACTTGCTCTCGAGGCAGTACAAAGAAGGTTCACTCGGTTAATTCCGGGGATGAGGGGGTGGACATACGAGGAGAGGTTGAGTAGATTGGGACTCTACTCATTGGAGTTCAGAAGAATGAGAGGCGATCTTATTGAAACATAAGATTGTGAAGGGGTGCAGCAGGTGATCAAGAAAGCCAATGGAATGTTGGCTTTTATTGCTAGGGGGATAGAATATAAAAACAGGGAGGTATTGCTGCAGTTGTATAGGGTATTGGTGAGACCGCACCTGGAGTACTGCATACAGTTTTGGTGTCCATACTTAAGAAAAGACATACTTGCTCTCGAGGCAGTACAAAGAAGGTTCACTCGGTTAATTCCGGGGATGAGGGGGTGGACATACGAGGGGAGGTTGAGTAGATTGGGACTCTACTCATTGGAGTTCAGAAGAATGAGAGGCGATCTTATTGAAACATATAAGATTGTGAAGGGGCTTGATCGGGTGGACGCGGTGAGGATGTTTCCAATGATGGGTGAAACTAGAACTAGGGGACATAATCTTAGAATAAGGGGCTGCTCTTTCAAAACTGAGATGAGGAGAAACTTTTTCACTCAGAGGGTAGTGAGTCTGTGGAATTTGCTACCCCAGGAAGCTGTGGAAGCTACTTCATTAAATAAATTTAAAACAGAAATAGACCGTTTCCTAGAAGTAAAGGGAATCAGGGGTTACGGGGAGCGGGCTGGAAATTGGACATGAGTTTGAGTTCGGATCGGTCAAGGCCCTGTGGGTGGCGGAGCGGGCCCAAGGGCCGAGTGGCCTGGTCCTGCTCCTACTTCTTGTGTTCTTTAGAGTTGAGGTTGGATCAGATCAGCCATGATCTCATTGAATGGCGGAGCAGGCTCGAGGGGCCGATTGGTCTACTCCTGCTCCTATTTCTTATGTTCTTATGTACTCAAATCCTCTTCCTAATGGCTTGCTGCACCTGCACATTCACTTTCAGTGACTCATGTACAAGGATACCCAGGACCCTTTGAGCATCTGCATTCCCCAATCTTTCACCATTTAGGAAATACTCTGCCTTTCTGTTTTTTCTGCCAAAGTGGATAACTTCACATTTATCCACATTATATTCCATCTGCCATGTTCTTGCCCACTCACTGAGCCTGTCAAGATCCCCTTGAAGCCTCTTCACATCCTCTTCGCAACTGCCACTGCCACCGAGCTTTGTATCATCAGCAAATTTGGAAATGTTACATTTAGTTCCCTCATCCAAATCATTGATATAGATTGTGAATAGCTGGGGCCCAAGCACCGATCCTTGTGGTACCCCACTAGTTACAGCCTGCCATCCTGAAAAAGACCCATTTCCCCCTACTCTTTGTTTTCTGTCTGTTAACCAATTCTCAATCCATGCTAGTATATTACCCCCAATTCCATGTGCCCTAATTTTGTTCACCAACCTCTTGTGTGGGACCTTATCGAAGGCCTTCTGAAAATCCAGATACACCACATCTACCAGTTCCCCTTTGTCTACCCCACTAGTTACATCCTCAAAGAACTCCAATAGGTTTGTCAAACAGGATTTCTCTTTCATAAATCCATGTTGACTCTGCCCAATCTTACTATTAGTTTCTAAGTGCCCAGTTATTGCATCCTTTATAATTGATTCCAGCATTTTCCCAACTACTGATGTGAGGCTAACAGGTCTGTAGTTCCCCGTTTTCTCTCTCCCTCCTTTCTTAAATAGCGGGGTTGCATTTGCTATCCTCCAATCTGCAGGAACCATTCCAGAATCTATAGAATTTTGGAAGATGACAACCAATGCGTCCACTATTCCAATGGCCACCTCTTTCAAAACCCTAGGATGTAGGTCATCCGGTCCTTGGGATTTATCGACTTTTAGTCCCATTAATTCTGCTAGTACTTTTTTTTACTAATAATAATTTCTTTAAGTTTCTCATTCTCGTCACATCCTTGGTTTTCTAGTATTTCTGGGAGTTTTTTTGTGTCTTCTCTGTGAAGACAGAAACAAAGTATTTATTTAATTTCTCTTCCATTTCCTCATTCCCCATTATAAATTCTCCCGTCTCTGACTGTAAAGGACCTACATTTACCTTCGCCAGCCTTTTCCTTTTCACATACCTATAGAAGCTTTTACAAACCGTTTTTATATTTTTCGCTAGTTTGTGCTCATATTCCATTTTCCCTTTCTTTATCAATTTCTTGGTCACCCTTTGCTGATTTCTAAAAAGATCCCAATCCTCAGGCTGACCGCTTTTTCTTATTAGGGATGGGCAATAAATGCTGGCCTTGCCAGCGACGCCCACATCCCAGGAATGAATTTAAAAAACCCGGAAGAAAAGAATCATAGGGGCATTGAAAAAAAGTGTTTTTTTAATTTTATTTTAACACTTTTGTTTATTAGATATAAAAATATTGGAGATGGGGACTACACTTCCTCCCACCCCGCCTCCTGTAAGGACTCTATTCCATTCTCCCAGTTTCTCCGTCTCCGCCGCATCTGCTCTGATGATGCCACCTTCCATACCAGTGCTTCCGACATGTCTTCCTTTTTCCTCAACCGAGGATTCCCCTCTACCGTGGTCGACACGGCCCTCGACCGTGTCCGTTCTATCTCCCGCACATCTGCCCTCACCCCTGCCCCTCCCTCCCGGAACCACGATAGGGTTCCCCTTGTCCTCACCTTTCACCCCACCAGCCTCCACATTCAACGGATCATCCTCCGCCATTTCCGCCACCTCCAGCGTGATCCCACCACCAAACACATCTTCCCCTCACCTCCCCTTTCAGCATTCCGCAGGGACCGCTCCCTCCGCGACACCCTAGTCCACTCCTCTACCACCCCCAGCACCCCTTCCCCTTCGCCCGGCACCTTCCCGTGCACGCGCAGGAGATGCAACACATGCCCTTATACCTCCCCTCTTCCCACTGTCCAGGGCCCCAAACACCCCTTCCAGGTGAAACAGCGATTTACTTGTACTTCCTGCAATTTAGTATACTGTATTCGCTGCTCACGATGTGGACTCCTCTACATTGGGGAGACCAAACGCAGATTGGGTGACCGCTTTGCGGAACACCTCCGTTCAGTCCGTAAGGGGGACCCCGAGCTCCCGGTGGCCTGTCACTTTAATTCACCGCTTCACTCCCACTCTGACCTCACCGTCCTCGGCCTAATACACTGTTCCACGGAAGCTCAGCGTAAGCTCGAGGAACAGCACCTCATCTTTCGTTTAGGCACGCTACAGCCCTCTGGACTCAATATCGAGTTCAACAATTTTAGATCATAACCTCAGCTCCAATCACATTTATATTTTATTTTATCCACCCTTTTATTTGTCCCCCCCACCTTTTTTTTCCTCCTAGAAGCTGGCAGCTGTCCTTCATTCTGCCAGTAGATTTCACACTTCATTCAGCCTTAATCTGTCACATTAACACCACCTCTAGCCTTGCATATCTCTTAATGTCTCCTAATGTCTCTTCATCTCCTCCTTTGTTCCTTTATCCCCTCCCCCTTTTCCCAGCTTTACCCTGGCCTTAAATCTATTTGATTTCCAGCTCTTCCCAGTTCTGATGAAAGGTCATCGACCTGAAACGTCAACTCTCTTTCTCTCTCCACGGATGCTGCCTGGCCTGCTGAGTTTTTCCAGCGTTTTCTGTTGTTATTTGGGAAAAAAGGCTATTTGACTGACGGTCAAGAATCATCCAATCGTCTGTTCGCTTTCCAATTGGCTGTGGGAAGGCGGGGCTTCGTGCGGATGGACGTGTAGGGCGACCAATGGCGGAAGGGTGAGGGGCGGGGCAGTTGGAGGTGGGAGGTCAGGTGACGAGACCTCCAGGGATAGCCCAACCAGAGCTGGCGCTTCTACCCCAGGGGAGTCTCCATAATGCCAGCCCCTAGCTGGTGGAATTAACTGGCTCCCTTATCGTGCTTTCCCAATTTCTCTTGCTGCAGAAACACCACTGCCGTCATTAAAGGGTTAATCCACGAGCCCAAGCGACCCACGATTAATGCGACAGTCAATTCTTGGAGCGTACGAGAAAGTTGCAGTTATCCCTTGGCACCAGCAGGGGACGATGTTAGTCCAGTTTTGGATTGGTGGTGAGTCACGTCAGGGAAGATTTTAAACCTCCTGCCCGGGTAAACTCTGGCGTTTCAAATGATCCTCGGTTGTAGAAACCGCCCCCTTTTCAATTCCATAAAAATGAAAACTGAGAATTACACAGTATTTACAGCACAGAAACAGGCCATTCGGCCCAACTGGTCCGTGCTGGTGTTTATGCTCCACACGAGCCTCCTCTCACTCTCTTCATCTCACCCTAACAACATATCCTTCTATTCCTTTCTCCCTCATGTGTTTATGCAGCTTAAATGTATCTATACTATTCGCCTCAACCACTCTCTGTGGTAACGAGTTCCACATTCTCGCCACTCTCTGGGTAAAGAAGTTTGTCCTGAATTCCCTATTGGATTTATTAGTGACTATCTGATATGGGCACCTGATCCCCCAACACCAGTTTTATCCCCGGGCAGTAAGTTAAAACCCCACCCCATCATCAAAGATTCCCGGTGTTTGCTCTCTTGTTCCTCCCATTTTCTTGCATTTAAAATAAAAGTTTTCAGGATGTGGGCGTCGCTGGCAAGGCCGGCATTTATTGCCCATCCCTAGTTGCCCTCGAGAAGGTGGTGGTGGGCCTTCTTCTTGAACCGCTGCAGTCCGTGTGGTGAAGGGGCTCCCACAGTGCTGTTAGGGAGGGAGTTCTTATTCCTTCTAGCGGTTTGATACAACTGAGTGTCTTGCTGGGCCACTTCAGAGGACAGTTAAGAGTCGACCACATTGCTGTGGGTCTGGAGTCACATATCGGCCCAGGCCGGGTAAGGACGGTCGGTTTCCTTCCCTACAGGACATTAGTGAACCAGATGGGTTTTTACGATAATCCGACAGCTTCACGGTCACTGTTACTGGTACCCCAGTGAGGACCCACATTCGAAGGGGGCACAGGTCAGAGAGAGGATGCTACAACGCTCAGTACTGATCTCCAGCTCAAGCTCGCTCTGAATGTTGTTCCTCACTGCCTGGATGCCTTGATGCCTTTTCACTGAGGTGATCTGTGTACTGGAATCCACGAGTCCATCCAGCTTTCACAAGAGGCATTCGCTGCCTTGAAACCTACTCACCGGCTTTGAGTCAGAGCCCGCACTCCTGCCTCTTCCCTTCTGCCTCCTCGTCTCGCCCGCTCCACCACTGCTTCTACCTGTACAGCCCCAGAAAGGGGCTCGCTTACAGACCAATCCCCAATTCCCAATTCCCATCAAGAGACCTCATCCCAAACATCAACCTGTCTTTCCAGTTCTGGGCCCCGCACCTCAGGAAGGATATATTGGCCTCGGAGGGGGGGCATTTAGATTCACCAGAATTATAGCGGGGCTAAAAGGGCTAAATTATGAGGACAGGTTGCACAGACTAGACTTGTATTCCCTGGAGTATAGAAGATTAAGGGGTGATCTAATTGAGGTGTTTACGATGATTAAAGGATTTGATAGGGTAGATAGAGAGAAACTATTTCCTCTGGTGGGGGGGAGTCCAGAACAAGGGAGCATAACCTTAAAATTAATTAGAGCCAGGCCGTTCAGGGGTGATGTCAGGAAGCACTTCCTCACACAAAGGGTGGTGGAAATCAGAACTCTGTCCCCCAAAAAGCTGTGGATGCTGGGGGTCAATTGAAAATTTCAAAACTGAGATTGACAGATTTTTGTTGGGCAAGGGTGTTAAGGGTTACAGAACCAAGGCGGGAAATGTAGTTAAGATACAGATTGGCCAAATTGAATGACAGTACAGGCTCGAGGGTCGAAATGGCCTCCTCCTGTTCCATGATCCGTCTTTTGGATGAGACGTTAAACCGAGGCCCCGTCTGCTCTCTCAGGTGGACGTAAAAGATCCCACGGCCACTATTTCGAAGAAGAGCAGGGGAGTTCTCCCCGGTGTCCTGGGGCCAATATTTATCCCTCAATCAACATCAGTAAAAACAGATTATCTGGTCATTATCACATTGCTGTTTGTGGGAGCTTGCTGTGCGCAAATTGGCTGCCGCGTTTCCCACATTACAACAGTGACTAGACTTCAAAAATAATTAATTGGCTGCGAAGCGCTTTGGGACTTATGAGGTTGTGAAAGTCATTATATAAATTCAAATGCAAGACTTTATGTTCATGTTACAGATGCTGATGGGATATTGTCTAAAGAAAGACCTGCGTTTATATAGCGCCTTTCATGACCACCGGACATCCCAAAGTGCTTTACAGCCAATGAAGTACTTTTTGAAGTGTAGTCACTGTTGTAATGTAGGAAACACGGCAGCCAATTTGCGCACAGCAAGCTCCCACAAACAGCAATGTGATAATGACCAGATAATCTGTTTGTTTTTGTTATGTTGGTTGAGGGATAAATATTGGTCAGGACACCAGGGAGAATTTCCCTGCTGTTTTTCAAAATAGTGCCGTGGGATCCTTTACATCCACCTGAGAGGGCAAGTAGGTCCTCGGTTTAACGTCTCATCCGGAAAGACGGTACCTCCGACAGTGCGGCGCTCCCTCAGTACTGCCCCTCCGACAGTGCAGCGCTCCCTCAGTACTGCCCCTCTGACAGTGCGGAACTCCCTCAGTACTGCCCCTCCAACAGTGCTGCGCTCCCTCAGTATTGCCCCTCCGACAGTGCGGCGCTCCCTCAGTACTGCCCCTCCGACAGTGCGGCGCTCCCTCAGTATTGCCCCTCTGACAGTGCAGCGCTCCCTCAGTACTGCCCCTCCGACTGTGCGGCACTCCCTCAGTACTGACCCTCCGCCAGTGCAGCGCTCCCTCAGTACTGACCCTCCGCCAGTGCAGCGCTCCCTCAGTACTGACCCTCCGACAGTGCAGCGCTCCCTCAGTACTGCCCCTCCGACAGCGCGGCGCTCCCTCTGTACTGCCCCTCCGACAGTGCGGCGCTCCCTCAGTACTGCCCCTCCGACAGTGCGGCGCTCCCTCAGTACTGCCCCTCCGACAGTGCGGCACTCCCTCAGTACTGCACTGGGAGCGTCAGCCTAGCTTTATGTGCTCAAGTCCCTGGAGTGGGACTCCACAACCTTCTGACTCAGAGGCGAGAGTGCTGCCCACTGAGCCACAGCTGACACTATGCCCATAACTGGCGGACTCCGCTTGTTGTGTCAAATGAACGAGTAGCTCCATGTCTAACTCGGTGCAATGACACACTTACTAATCTCTTCCAGTAGTGCCTTGTGTTACTCTTCATACTGTGAGTCGCTTTTCGGGGCAGCAGGGCATAGTGGAGCAATGTGATTGGTGCTGCCATGGGATCATTCATTCTGTCCCCCACTTAAAAAAAACCCTATGATAACCTGAAAAAAACATTGAAGATATTTTGCACTGCAGTAGCTACAACATCTGGAACTGCAGCAGAGACATCTGGAACTGGAGTCTTCCCTTTGCCTGGAGGGCACCCGCCCAATGCCCGGGAACTGGGTCCGAGCAGCGCCACACCAGGACTGGCCACTAGATGGGGCAGTCAAGCATTTAAAGGGGCAGAGCAGCCCCGGAGAGCAACGGAGCCTGAGCTTCGTAGGCCTCGGCCGAGACCAGGGCCTACACACATATGTGAGTGCGGACCTGTGTGGAGGGAGAGGAGGCCCCTTTACCGGGCCCTCTACCTCCATTCCCTGACCCCGGGGCAACTACCATCACCACCCCAGGCCTTTCACCTTCTCTCACATAGCAGTCCCGGGGAGCGATGGTAACTCAGACAGATGGGAAGCGAAGGAGGCCAAAGAATTGGGCCCTGCCCCATTACTGCTACTTGCATGTGGTGGATGAGGTAGAGGCATGGAACCAGTGCAGTCCCAGCAGGAGCAGAGGGAGGAAATTAAGGCCGGGAAGGTGAGGGGGCAGTAGGCCTCACTGCCAGACTTTACCTCAGTCCCCACCACGTTCCTGTCCCATTCAGGCCGGGATTGCAGAGCAGAATAAAGGCCTAGAAATATAAACAACAACAACAACGTTCATTTATATAACGCCTTTAACGTTGTAAAATGTCCCAAGGCGCTTCACAGGAGCGATTATCAAACATCATTTGACACCGAGCCACATAAGGACATATTAGGACAGGTGACCAAAAGTTTGGTCAAAGAGGTTGGTTTTAAGGAGCGTCTTAAAGGAGCAGAGAGAGGCGGAGAGGTTTAGGGAGGGAATTCCAGGGCTTAGGGCCCAGGCAGCTGAAAGCACGGCCGCCAATGGTGGAGCGATGGAAATCAGGGATGCGCAAGAGGCCAAAATTGGAGGAGCGCAGAGATCTCAGAGGGTTGTAGGGCTGGAGGAGGTTACAGAGATAGGGAGGGGGCGAGGAGGCCATGAAGGGATTTGAACACAAGGATGAGAATTTTAAATTTGAGGCGTTGCCAGACTGGGAGCCAATGTAGGTCAGCGAGCAACAGGGGGTGATGGGCAAACGGGCGAGTTGGGAGACGGTGAGTTAGGAGACATAACAAAGTTTTCATCAGCAAGTGACTGATTTTAAAGCAGTTCCATTAATTTTAGCAATGGGCTGTTCAAGTTTAATCATTACCTAGCAGTGTGTTTAATATTGCTAACTAATAATTTAGCTTTACGAGCTGGTTTAATTGGAAGCCTTCTTTGCTCTATGCCTGCCTCTAAGAAAGTTAATTGGTTTTCAAATTTGAGACAGAAAAGTCATTGACACTGCAGAGTTTGGGATTGTTATTCGGTCGCTGGGTGACTCTTAGCACAGTGGAGCTATGCAAATAATTTTATGCAAATGCCCTGAAGCAGGAGCCAATGTGACTTTGAGTGGAGCCGTGTCTGAACATCCAGAACTGAGGCACTGCCCCCACCAGAGAGCTACTGAGCCACAAAAATAAAGGTGAATTTTGGCACTGCAGCCAACACACACACACTTTCAGTTCTGTCGGCAGCTGAAACGCTGTCATTAGGACATTTTGCACAGAAGAAGGAATCAACCCTGAGGAGGTAGGAACTGTAGGTGTTGGTGCTCCCAGGTTGGTGCGATACATCGCTCAGTGTTTGATTAACTTGGGAGCTTCCTCTCCAATGGTGCGTTTTCATTGAGTTTAATTCCATGTTTTGAGTTTTACTCTCTGTTGATTGACGTATTCGGATTAATTTTTGGGGCTTACTGTTAAGCACTTTACTCTTTCCGCATTTGCTGCTATCCTGCTCGGCCACACCGGAACCTGGTTTTGATTTATTCCCCACCCCCGGACCCCCCCCCCCCCCCCAACTTATGTCTGCAGTTTGTCGGCAGAAATCTCGGGAGAATGAACATCAGTGACATCGGGAGTGCTCTGCGCTCTGTTTATCAGCTCGAAGACAGCCTCATCCCAGCAAACTCCATCAGTCTGGACCCCAGCCAGCACGGTTTACCCCAGCACACGACAGGACTGCCTCCACTCGACAGCCAAGGTAAGCCCGTGGCAAGAACGATAGCAAAACTGTAAATGTCGTGGGCCCGTTGCTGTAAACTCACAACGATGTCGTACGGTGCTGTTTCTGGTTGAATGCGGACTCCCCGTTGCCCAGCTCACACTCTCACTTGTTCTTTGAATTTGTTATGGGAATTTGGACAACTCTGGCAAGTATTGCCCCAGGTACTGCCCACCCCTAGTTGCCTTGGCTTCAGGGGGCATTAAGAGCCAACCGGAGTCAGGTGGAGGCCAGATTGGGTGGGGGTTTGACAGACAGAAAGGAGGAACGTCGAAGACTTGAGGAGGACGGAAATCGGTTAGTGGAACGGGCTGGCGAGGGGGCGGGGGGGGGTGCGGCAGGTGCAACTTAACGCGGATAAGTGTGGGGCAATACATTTTGGGGTAAAAACACGGAACACTCAGTGGAAAGAGCGTGAAGGAACCGCACGGCCGCCCAGCGCGCTGCAAGTCCCACGCAGCCGGCTCACCGACTTTTAAATGGGAAAACCGTGCATGCGCGGAATTTTTAATGAAACGCACAGCCCGTCAAAGGGGCCGCGCGGCCCCAAAAACAAATTAGAGGGAGCGTTGCTGGGAGACCGAGGGAATCAAATACATAATTCGAAGCCCAGCTCGACCTTAAAAAGGTCAACAGCATTTTGGTTTGATAAATAGGGGCATAGAGTAAAAAATTAATGATAAATTTATGCAAAACTTTTGATTAGCCTACAGTTGAAGCGCAGTTTATGGACTTCCCTTTTTATAGAAAGGACCTTAAACCACAGTGAGCGTCGGAGTAAATTCGCCAGCGGTGGGAAAGAAACGTTATTGAGAGACTTGAGATACTGTGATTATTTCCACTGGAGCACAGGAGGTTTAACGGCTACTTCAGACCACACTCGGAGCACTGTGGACCGCTCTGGTCTCCATATTATACAAAGTACAGAGAGGCACTGGAGAAGGTGCAAAAATGATTCATTAGGATGATACCAGGACTGAAAGGATATACTTATCAGGAAAGATTGAACAGGCTGGGGCTCGTTTCTCTAGAAAAGTGACTACTGAGGGGGTGACCTGATCGAGGTCTTTAAGATTATGTAGGGTTTTGATAGGGTCGACGTAGTGAAGATGTTTCCACTTGTGGGGGAGACCAGAACTAGGGGCCATAAATAGAAGATAGTCACTATTAAATCCAATGGGGAATTCAGGAGAAACTTCTTTACCCAGAGAGTGGTGAGAATGTGGAACTCGCTACCACAAGGAGTGGTTGAGGCGAATAGCATCGATGGATTTAAGGGGAAGCTAGATAAACACGAGGGAGAAAGGAATAGAAGGATATGTTGATGGGGTGAGGTGAAGAGGGGTGAGAGGAGGCTCGTGTGGCGCAGAAACACCGGCACGGACCAGTTGGGCCGAATGGCCTGTTCCTGTGCTGTAAATACTACGTAAGGCTATGTATAAATTATGGAAGGTCTTGTTAAAGTAAATAGGGAGAGGCTATTTCCTGTGGTTGGGGAGTCAGCAATGAGAGGTCGTCAAATGAACATCATCACCATGAGAGTGAAAAAAGACTAGAAAGACTTGCATTTATATAGCGCCTTTCACCACCTCAGGATTTCTTTACACAGAGGGTTGATGGAGCTTGGAATATTTTGCACACAGGGAGCAGTTATGGCACTTCTTGCAAGTTCCCGCAATTATTGAATTCAATTTCATAACTGGACATAGTGGGATTTGAACAGATGACTGTGGCGTTGGTGGTCTAGTGCCAGAAACACTATGCTACCAGGGGAGTTCTCCCCGGTGTCCTGGGGCCAATATTTATCCCTCAATCAACATCAGTAAAAACAGATTATCTGGTCATTATCACATTGCTGTTTGTGGGAGCTTGCTGTGCGCAAATTGGCTGCCGCGTTTGCTACATTACAACAGTGACTACACGTCAAAAAAAAAGTACTTCATTGGCTGTAAAGCGCATTGGGACGTCCTGAGGTGGTGAAAGGCGCTGGAGAAATGCACGTCTGTCTTTCTTATTACTCGCTGTTGTACTGATTTGCTGGCTGGTTCCAGTTGGATATGGTGGGTTTGGAGGTTTGGGAAAGGGCTGTTCCTGGTGCTGTTGCTTCATTGGTGGACAAACCACAAATCAGAACTCCGAGATGCATTTGCATCGGGAACATGAGAAAGATGCAATTTAACGGGAACAGGGATTTAAACTTTATACGAGCCCCTCCCTCCGCCCCTCTCATGTCCCCAAGCTCTGTGGTGAGCATGTGTGTGACCCACAGGGACTTGCACAGACCTGAAATAGACCACCGTATGAGAGCCAAACGCTCCATCTACAGGGTCCGGTGGTGTAGTGGTTTATGTTGCTGGATTTGTAATCCAGATTTCAACTGAATAGTTCAAATCCCACTGTGGAAGTTTGAGAATTTGTGAATTCAGTTTAAAAAAAATTTTTAAATCTGGGATCACTAAAAGTGACCATGAAGCTGTTGAATTGTCATAAAGACCTAACGCGTTCACTAATGCCCTTGGCGTCCTTACCCGGTCAGGGCCTATATGTGACTCCAGTCCCACACCAACGTGGTTGACTTTTAAGTGTCCTCTCAAGTGGCCCAGCGAGACACTCAGTTGTATCAAGAAGGCGGCTCACCACCACCTTCTCATGGCAACTAGGGATGGGCAATAAATGCCGGCCTTGCCAGCGACGCCCACATCCTAAGAATGAATATAAAAAGGAAATATTGGGCAAAAATGGTTTGACCTCACTGCACTCACACAGGAACAGCCATCTCACTCTCCTGGCTGAATAGAGGACTTGTTATTGATAGCCAGCATCTAAACTGAAAAAAGAACATCATGGGTCATCGACACTGGTCACACTCAGCTTACAGGGCTGTAACCACACTTCACCCTGTGCAAAGCATTGGCTAAAGAAAGACTTGCATTTATACAGTGTCTTTCACAACCTCAGGACATCCCAAAGCGCATTACAGCCAATTCAACCACTTTTGAAGTGTAGTCCCTTTTGTAATGTAGGAAACGCGGCAGCCAATTCTGTGCACAGCAAGCTCCCACAAACAGCAACGTGATAAACGACCAGATCATCTGTTTTATTAGTGATGTTGGGTGAGGGATAAATATTGGCCCCAGGACACTTGGGAGAACCCCCCTGCTCTTCATTGAAGAAGAGTAGACTAAGATAGACCTTGGCATGGTTGCAGTCCCAGAACATCATTGTGCACAGTATGTAGCCCAGAATGTCTGTTTCTATGCTCTGCCACTGATCACCCTCCTGCCACTGTAACACCAGCCAGTGTTTCAGCACATAATCTGGGCTGTTCTGAAGGTAGCTGCACTGTGAGAGGTATGGGGGCGATTTCTGTCTCGGTATTGGACCCATTTTTCAGCATGAACGGGCGGTGGTGAGACCAAAAAAAAATGTTGTTTTTTTTTAAAACACTGACCACGGTCTTCTCACCCGACGCCCACCCAATGTGAGTTTCAAGCAGGCCTTGATATAGACGGCCATCATTCCCGCCCGAAGCAGGCGGGAGCCTCAATAATATATTTACATCAGCGACCCTACGCCCTATTGGCGACCCCAGCGCAGTTCAGGACCTCCGCTGGGCAGAGAGCGCTCTCTGCACAATGGAACTGAGCCACGAGCGGCCCTTAAAGGGACCGCCGCGGCCTGCTCCAAAAGAAAAGTTTAAAATCTGCTTTGCCGATGGTTTCTGTGGAGCCAGGAGCAGCAGCACGAATCCTCCTGCCCATTTTTGGGAAGGCTGTCAATGAGGAGAGGCAATGTAAACCAAATGGTATAATTTTAAAGGGGGTGCAGGAATCGAGAGACCTCAGGGTGTACGTACATCAATCTTTGAAGGTGGCAGGACAAGTTGAGAAGGCTGTTAAAAAAGATTATGGGGGACCCTTGGCTTTGTTAATAGAGGCAAAGAGTGCAAAAGCAATTAAGTTATGATGAACCTTTATAAACACTGGTTCGGCCTCGGCTGGAGTATTGTGTCCAATTCTAGGCACCGCACTTTAGGAAGGATGTCAAGGCCTTGGAGAGGGTGCAGAGGAGATTTACTAGAATAGTTCCAGCGATGAGGGACTTCAGTTACGTGGATAGACTGGAGAAGCTGGGGTTTTTCTCCTTGGAGCAGAGAAGGTTAGGGGGAGATTTAATAGAGGTGTTCGAAATCATGAGGGGTTTTGATAGAGTAAATAAGGAGAAATTGTTTCCACTGGCAGGAGGGTCGGTAACCAGAGGACACAGATTTAAGGTGATTGGCAAAAGAACCAGAGGGGAGATGAGATTTTTTTTTTTACACAGTGAGTTATGATGATCTGGAATGCGCTGCCTGAAAGGTGGAAGCAGATTCAATAATA
Source organism: Squalus acanthias (assembly GCA_030390025.1). Lineage (NCBI taxonomy): Eukaryota > Metazoa > Chordata > Chondrichthyes > Squaliformes > Squalidae > Squalus > Squalus acanthias. Next base: position 120,056,547 of record CM059435.1, read on the forward strand.
ACTTTCAAAAGGGAATTGGATAAATACTTGAAAATGAAAAATTTGCAGGGTTGTGGGGAAAGAGCAGGGGGGAGTGGGACTAATTGGAGAGCTCTTTCAAAGAGCCGGCACAGGCACGATGGGCTGAATGGCCTCCTTCTATGCTTCTATGATTGCCAGTCACTCTGAAGCCTCTCCCCAGGATTGCTCCCATTCCAATGGCCCCCACTTGCAACTCAACTCCATTGGGGAGCCAATGGAATTCCATCCCTCCTCTCGCTCCCCACCCACCCCCGCACCCCCAATCGGCGAGCTGCCTCTCAACGCTCGTTCGAGCCAACCGTGAAAATGGTCTTGGCCTCTCGCCAATGACAGCGGGTGGCCATCTTGATAATTCCGCGCCTCCAGCCCTGCCTGGAACATCGTCCCTGAGCTATCCCTCGGACAAGGTGTTAAACCGAGGCCCCATCCGCTTGTTGGGTGGACGTGAAGGATCCCTTGACATTGGTTGAAAGGAGAGTTGGAAGTTCTCCTGGTTTCCTGTCCAACATTCATACCTAAGCCAGCGCTACCAAAAAACAGATTACCTGCTCATTGATATCATTTGTGGGCCAATTGAGCACAAAGTTTGCACAAAACATCAAACAATGACTGCAGCTCAGGAGTAATTGGCTTCCGAGCACTTTGGGATGTCCCGAGGACATGGAAAGGTGCCAGCTCTGTTCTGTTTAACAAGTTGCTTCTTGCTGCTTAGCTTCAGGTCAAGTCCTCACGCTTGACTATATCATCAGTCAGCAAGAACCGCACTCATTGTCTGAATTTTATCGATAAATTGCCGAGCGCATTGCCAAACTTATTGGCAAATCTTTCGATTTTATCGATAAATCTAGCACAAATATTTTTAAGTTGGAAAGACGAGAGGGGTGATTTTCTTCCTAGAAAATATATCACGTTGCGTATTATAAAGAATTAAAAAAAGGGTTGATAGATGCAAGACAGGCTTCTCTCTCCTGGTTTATCGGGCCAAAAATTGGGCCCTTGCCGGGTGAGTATGCGCTGTGTACTCACCCGTAAGGCCTCCTGAAGTGCATCTTGCATGCACTGCGCATGCGCGGGAAACCGGAACTTCCAGTCTCGTGAAGGGAGCGGTTCAGAGGTGAACCGCGTGCGTGGTAGAGGCTGCGCGCACGCAGCAAACGTAAGTTTTTTTTCAGGTTTCTACGGGAGGGTAAGTATTGAAGAACCTGCGCTTTAAAAAAGGAGGCGCAGGACCCGTTTTCAACAAGGTAAGTGGTTAATTAATTACAATTAAAAAAAATTTCAACAGGTTTATCTTTTTTAGATACTTTAAAGAAAGGTAAGTTTATTTTTAGCACTCTTAAAAAGTATTTTAATTTTTTCAAAAATTTAAATTTTTGTTTAAAGTAGTTAATTTATTTAACTTATAGTTATTTTAAAAATGTGATTGGTTTTTTAAAAAATTTATTTGAAGTTTAGGTGTTGTTTTGGGGCCGATTTCAATTCATAGATTTGACAGGTCTTCCTGTCAAATCTATGAATGAAAGATGGTCTGCTGCCATTGGCTCTCCATGGCCCACGTGATCCCAGGGGACGCATCGCACTAACTACGCCCCTGGGACACGCAAGCACTGCGCGCCAGCAGTTGGAGCAGGCCCAGGAGCTGAAGTCCCCGTGGGCCCAGAGGTCAACGGCAGGCGCGGTAGGTAGGTGCGCGGGATCCTTGCACCCGCGGGAAGCCAGGGAGCCGAATTTCTGGGCCATCATGTTTGAGAGAACATCCCAATTTGATTATTCTGGTGTATCTCCTGCTGGACATCTAGAGTTCAACATCTGATGTTTAACAAAATTATTATGCAAATATTTACAATGCTCTCTGTCTTGGATTTTTACTACAGTGTTTGTTTAATTCAAGGTTTTTGGCCCGAGTACAGTTGCTTAAATCTCCTCAAAACCTTTTGAGCAGATATTGGGGCATCTCTCCCAGTGCCTGGTTCTGCTCTGTGAAGTGGTGTGGGACGTGTATTACATTAAGAGTGTTCCATAACCTAACCACCTTTGTGAAATTGAAGCTGGCTTTTCCCTTCGGAGGTGCAGAGCCTCATGAAGATTTTTGTGTCAGCTCCAGTCTCATCATTCTCTCCTCCAACTCAGTGCTCAAAGGGACCAACTTGGCTCAGCTCAGACCTTTCCACTTTCATAGAATCATAGATTAGTACAGCACAGAAGGAGGCCATTCGGCCCATCGAGTCTGTGCCGGCTCTTTCGAAGAGCAATCCAGTTAGTCCCACTCCCCCGCTCTTTCGCTCTTTCCCCATATCCCTGCAATTTTTTCTCCTTCGAGTATTTATCCAATTCCCTTTTGAAGGCTACTATTGAATCTGTTTCCACCGCCCCATCAGGCAGTGCATTCCAAATCCTAACCCCTCGGCGCGTAAAAAAGTTTCTCCTCATGTCGCCTCTGGTTCTTTTGCCAATCAACCTCTGGTTATCGACCCCTCAGCCATTGCAAACAGTTTCTCTTTATTTACTCTATCGAAACCCTTCATGATTTTAAACACCTCTATCAAATCTCGTCTTAGCCTTCTCTGCTCCAAGGAGAACAACCCCAGCTTCTCCAGTCTATCCTCGTAACTGTATTCCTTCATCCCTGGAACCATTCTAGTAAATCTCCTCTGCACCCTCTCCAAGGCCTTCATGTCCTTCCTAAAGTGTGGTGCCCAGAATTGGACACAATACTCCAGCTGGGGCCGGACCAGTGTTTTATACAGGTTTAGTACAATTTCCTGGCTTTGTCACTGAAAATATAAGCTCTATCTGAAGCCAAGTATAGTAAAGCTTATCTAAGATACTGCCTTATCTAAGAGCAGACAGGCATTAGATTTAACACCAGATCTACATTTCCAAAGATTCTGCTCTTGGACGAGATAATGACCAGGAAATTGGGACCATCACAGATCAGGTGTACTGAACTCCACTCCCAATTCTCTGATCTACACCGAAATCGGTCTCGAACAATATCCCCTCAGTTCTTCCGTCAGATGAGTGTTGGTCTTTGAACGCTTGGGCCTCCTGGTTGCCAGAACCCAGAAGATGAGGGATTTCAGTGATGTGGAGAGACTGGAGAAGCTGAGATTGTTCTCCTCAGAGCAGAGAAGGTTAAGAGGAGATTTAATAGAGGTGTTCAAAATCATGAAGGGTTTTGATAGAGTGAATAAGGAGAAACTGTTTCCAGTGGCAGGAGGGTCGGTAACCAGAGGACACAGATTGAAGGTAATTGGCAAAAGAACCAGAGGCGAGATGAGGAGAATGTCTTTACGCAGCGAGTTGCTGTGATCTGGAATGCGCTGCCTGAAAGGGCGGTGGAAGCAGATTCAATAGCAACTTTCAAAAGGGAATTGGAGAAATACTCGAAAGGAAAAAAAATTCAGGGCTCGGGGAAAGAGCGGGGAGGAGTGGGATTAATTGGATAGAAACATAGAAAAATAGCAGCAGGAGTAGGCCATTCGGCCCTTCGAGCCTGCTCCGCCATTCAATACGATCATGGCTGATCCTCTATCTCAATACCATACTCCCGCTCTCTCCCCATACCCCTTGACGCCTTTTGTGTCTAGAAATCTATCTATCTCCTTCTTAAATATATTCAGTGACTTGGCCTCCACAGCCTTCTGTGGTAGAGAATTCCACAGGTTCACCACCCTCCACCAAAGAGCCGGCACAGGCACGATGGGCCAAATGGCCTCCTTCTGTGCTGTATCAGTCTATGAACCAAACCAGCTCCATTTCCTGCTCCTTTCTCTGCATGTTAAAGGCCAGTTAATCTGAAAAGGAATTCCATGAAGGAGATTTCCAGCTCTGTGAAGTCAGAAAGCGGCAGATAAACGTTGTATTACACTCCGCTATCACTCACTGCTGGGCAAAGATCAAGTTAACTGTATATCTGAGAGTGCAGCCACAAGCTGAAATTAAAAAAAAACATTGTTCTTAGCATTCACAGGATATTTTACAAAAATTAGAAGTTAGATTAAAATATCACGTGTAGAGCTATAACCAATTACTTCACCTTAAATGATGTTACTGCTAATGTTACTGGGCTAATAATCCCGAGAACCTGAGTTCAAATCCCACCAGGGCAGTTTGAGAATTTGAATTCAGTTTAAATCAATCTGGAAATAAAAAGCCGGTCCCTGTAAAAGTGACCGTGAAGCTGTCGGATTGTCGTAAAAACCCAACTGGTTCACCGATGTCCTTCAGGGAAGGAAACCTGCCATCCTTACCCGGTCTGGGCCTATATGTGACTCCAGACCCACACTAACGTGGTTGACTCTAAACTGTCCCTTGAAGTGGCCACTCAGTTGTATCAAGACGAAGACCCACCACCACCTTCTGAGGGCAACTGGAGATGGCCAATAAATGCCAGCCTTGCCAGCGACACCTACACCCCGAGAATGAATTTTTAAAATGTATTCATGCAGAAAGAATTATCGCATCAGTCCAGGGCTACGAGTGGCAAATCAAAAGCTCCGGCTAATAGTTACTGTCACAGCATAAAGATTTTCACCAAACAGCCCACTCTCTACATCTGTCTATTTTAGGGCTCTTCAACTGGTTCAACACAGACCCACGGTTCTGGAGAGAGGAGGAGGTTTTAGAATGGCTGAACTATTACATTGCCAAAAACAGGTGGGATGCATCTTCCATCTTCTTGGCCCCGTCTGACGCCAGCGGGAAGCAGTTGTGCAAAATGTCATTCGAAAGATTTATTGGAACATTTGGGTATCTGGGAGAAGATCTGTACCGGAGTCTGCAAGAGCAAAGAAAGAAATATGGTGAGCTCGAAAAGTATTTGAGCGCAGTGACGACCTCGCACTGCTCAATGATGGGCTTTGTGTGCGGGCTGCAACCCAATTTCAGTTTCCAGATTAGCGAAGTAACAATTTCCTCACTGAATGCTGGCACTTAAAGTTTGCCTGTTTTAAAATGGTGGTGTAATATGTCACTGACACGCATTGTCATGCAATGGTTGGACTCCCAATGTTGTTGGGCTTTCTATGTCCGTTCTCATAGAAAGACTTGCATTTATATCGCACCTTTCACGACCTCAGGACATCCCAAAGCGCTTTACAGCCAATAAAGTACTTTTGAAGTGTCGTCAATGTAGGAAATGTGGCAGCCAATTTGCACACAGCAAGCTCCCACAAACAGCGATGTGATAATGACCAAATAATCTGTTTTAGTGATGTGGTTTGAGGGATAAATATTGGCCAGGACATGGGGGAGAATTCTCTTGTTCTTCTTCAAAATAGTGGTCATGGGATCTTTTACATCCACCTGAGAGAGCAGACGGGGCCTCGGTTTAACATCTCATCTGAAAGACGGCACCTCTGACAGTGCGGCGCTCCCTCAGTACTGCCCCTCCGACAGTGCAGTGCTCCCTCAGTACTGCCCCGCCGACAGTGCAGCGCTCCCTCAGTACTGCCCCGCCGACAGTGCGGCGCTCCCTCAGTACTGCCCCTCTGACAGTGCGGCGCTCCCTCAGTACTGCCCCGCCGACAGTGCAGCGCTCCCTCAGTACTGCTCCTCAGACAGTGCGGCGCTCCCTCAGTACTGCCCCTCCGACAGTGCGGCGCTCCCTCAGTACTGCCCCTCCGACAGTGCGGCGCTCCCTCAGTACTGCCCCTCCGACAGTGCAGCGCTCCCTCAGTACTGCCTCTCCGACAGTGCTGCGCTCCCTCAGTACTGCCCCTCTGACAGTGCGGCACTCCCTCAGTACTGCCTCTCTGACAGTGCGGCACTCCCTCAGTACTGCCTCTCCGACAGTGCGGCACTCCCTCAGTACTGCCTCTCCGACAGTGCGGCGCTCCCTCAGTACTGCCCCTCCGACAGTGCGGTGCTCCCTCAGTACTGCCTCTCCGACAGTGCGGCGCTCCCTCAGTACTGCCTCTCCGACAGTGCAGTGCTCCCTCAGTACTGCCCCTCCGACAGTGCAGCACTCCCTCAGTACTGCCTCTCCGACAGTGCGGCGCTCCCTCAGTACTGTCCGACGTAAGAAAACTACTAGGCACTTGGTCTAAGCGTTAAACAAAGCTTTAATCAACTGTTTTTCAACATGGAGGTCTAGTTGTGTCCTTACTAGTTCCTGTTAAAGAATGTCCTGAGCAAGCTGGGCCCATGCCCGAGTATTTATACTCTCCCTGGACAGCACTACCAGCAGGCCGCCCAGTATTATTTCATAAGTCATTTCCACATGAATGACAAGATTCATGTCACTGCCCCTCCGACAGTGTGACGCTCCCTCAGTACTGCACTGGAGTGTCAGCCTGGATTTTGTGCTTTAGTGTCTGGAACAGGGCTCGAACCCATGACCTTCTGACTGAGAGGCGAGAGTGCTGCCCACTGAGCCACGGCTGACTCTTCATATAAATACAGAGAAGTTACAACACAGGAACAGGCCATTCAGCCCATCCAGTCCGTGCCAGCGCTTACCTTCCACACGACCCCATTAACAGCGTGGATCCAAATGGGGAATACAAAAAGAAAATACTGCAGATGCTGGAAATCTGAAATAAAAACAGAAAATGCTGGAGATACTCAGCAGGTCAGGCAGCATCTGTGAAGAGAGAAACAGAGTTAACGTTTCAGGTCGATGACCTTTCGTCAGAACTGGAAAAATGCAGGAAATGGAACAGATTTTTAAGCAAGTGTAGAGGCTGGGAAAGGGGGGAGGGGATGAAAGAACAAAAGGGAAGGTCTGTGATAGGATAGAAGGCAGGAGAGATTAAGAGACATTAAGAGATATTCAAGGCAAAAGGAGATGGTAACGGGACAGGTTAAGTTTGGCTCCAAATGGGGCCTCTTCGCTCTGCCAATTGGTTGCCTGGAAGTTAAGATCAGACCCGTGGGTGTATTTGCTGCACTTTGTGTTATTATTTTAGAATTCCAGTATCTGTGGCTTGTTTCTCATTTTCTAGTTTCTGTCACATGATGATTCACCCTCAGTGTTGAAAGAAACAGAATCTTGTTGCAAGAAACACTCTTACATAGAAACATAGAAACATAGAAACTAGGAGCAGGAGTAGGCCATTCGGCCCCTCGAGCCTGCTCCGCCATTCAATACGATCATGGCTGATCATCCAAATCCAGTACCCTGTCCCTGCTTTCTCACACAGAATCCCCATAGAGCCTACACTGACACATATCCCACCCTATCCCCGTAACCTTCACACTTACCTTTGCTTATTGGTGCTAAACTCACAGCGACATTAATAAAATCAACAACAACACCAAAACTTGCATTTTTACAGCACCTTTAACATCGTAAAACGTCCCAAGGCGCTTCACAGGAGCGATTATCAGACAATGTTTGACACCGAGCCACATAAGGAGATATTAGGGCAGGTGACCAAAAGCTTGGTCAAAGAGGGAGGTTTTAAGGAGCGTCTTAAAGGAGGAGAGAGAGGCGGAGAGGTTTAGGGAGGGAATTCCTGAGCTTAGGGCCCAGGCAGCCGAAGGCACAGCCGCCAATGACGGAGCGATTGAAATCTGGGATGCTCAAGAGACCAGACTTAGAGGAGCGCAGAGATGTCGGAGGGTTGTGGGGCTGGAGGAGGTTACAGAGATAGGGAGGGTCGAGGCCATGGAGGGATTTGAAAACAAGAATGAGAAATTTAAAATCAAGGCGTTGTCGAACCGGGAGTCGGTGAGCTCAGGGGGCGTAGGGTGAACAGGGACTTGGTGCGGGTTAGGATACGGGCAATTCTGGATGAGCTCAAGTTTACGGAGGGTGCAAGGTGGGAGGCCGGCCAGGAGAGCGTTGGAATAGTCCAGTCTAGAGGTAACGAACAGTTACTTCCTTCTGTTTACTATTAAAGGTCCCGTATCAGTGTAAGTTGACACTAGGTAATTCCGAAATGTTCTATTTTGATTTAGGAACAGAGGGACTGGAGGAGGCCATTCAGCCCCTCGAGCCTGCTCCCCCATTCAATGAGATCACGGCTGATCTGTACCTCAACCCCATTTACCCGTCTTTGCTCCATATCCCTTGACACCCTTACCCAACAAAAATCTATCCATCTCAGTCTTGAAAGCTCCAATTGACCCCCAGCATCCACAGCTTTTTTTGGGAGAGAGAGTTCCAGATTTCCACCACACTGTGTGTGAGGAAGTGCTTCCTGACATCACCCCTGAACGGCCTGGCTCAAATTTTAAGGTTCTGCCCCCTTGTTCTGGACTCCCCCCACCAGAGGAAATAGTTTCTCTGCGTCTACCCTATCGAATCCTTTCAACATTTCCGACCTTTCGCATTTTCTTTTCTTTTATCTCTACCTGCCACTCGCTGATGTTACACTTCACCCAAATCGCCTGACAATGGCCTGGAAATTGCGGTCGGAGGCTTGCCGCCCGCGGATGCCTCCGAACCACAGGAAGACTCCGCACTTACCTGATGGCTCCGGAGCTTCGGACTGTTCGGGTCCCAGGCGTACGCCTGCGTAAAGGCCCGCGCAGCCCAGGGGCGCAGGCGGTTCGTCAGCATCTCTGGGATCCCGTGGGCCAGGCCAGCCAATGACAAAGGGGGATTCCTACGATGCATATGGGGATTCCATTTACATACGGACTCCCCATCAGCACAATAGGAATCACCTAATAACTAAAATTTCACAACACTGAAATAAAAATAAATAATCGCAGGTTCAAAATTAATTAAAAATACCCTTTAATTAAACATTTAAAACAAAAATTTAATGTTTTGAAAAATACATTTACACGGGTTTAAATGGGACAAAAATAGCCTAGACTCATTTTAAATGTAAGTGAATGTTTAAATCATTTAAAAAATGTTATTTTAACGTTTACTTTAACCCTTACGCTGGTAAAAGAAGGCCGTACACCCGCTTTTACCAGGCGTAAGGGTTTGGTGGGTATTGGCTTGAATTTACAGCGGATGTGGACGATCTGTTTGGCAGATCACAAGTTCCGGGTTTTCGTGCATCGCAAGTGGAAATCCGGAACCGGCGGGGCCATTCGCAGCACTTCCAACGGCAGCATAGGCCCCGTAGATTCCGGGCCAATATAGAGGGAGTATTGGCCTGAGGGGTAATCTTTCCAGTGCCGTGCTCTCGGCAGATATCCTCACTCACTGGGAACGCATATTGGGAATTCAGGCCTGTACTGCACATGATTCTCCGGCTGTAATTTTAAGTTGCGTTCTCCCTGGGCAATGACCCTGCCCCCGCCCCCCCACCCCCCCCCCCCCCCGCCACCTGCAAACCCGCCCCCCACCCCCTGCCCCCAAGAGGGCAACTTCAGAAAATTACCCCTTTGGAACTAACATTTCCCTCTCGTGGGGGAATCTAGAACTAGGGGGCATAGTCTCAGAATAAGGGGGCACCCATTTAAAACGGCGATGAGGAGGTATTTCTTCTCTCAGAGGGTCGTGAATCTTTGGAATTCTCTTCCCCAGAGAGCTGTGGAGGCTGGGTCATTGAATATAGTTAAGGTGGAGATTGACAGATTTTTGAACGATAAGGGAGTCGAGGGTTATGGGGAGCGGGCAGGGAAGTGGTGTTGAGGCCAAGATCAGATCAGCCATGATCTTATTGAATGGCGGAGCAGGCTCGAGGGGCCCAATGGCCGACTCCTGCTCCTACGTCTTATGTTCTTATGTTCTATTTGTAAATCATTCTGACTCAGGTTACAATTGCGACAACAATGATCTATGCTTTTTAAAAACCTTAAAAGAATGATTTGTTGTCGGGGATGTGGGCGCTGCTGGCAAGGCTGCATTCATTGCCCACCCCTAGTTGCCCCTGAGGGCATTAAGAGTCAACCACGCAGACTGGGCCAGACCGGGTAAGGACAGCAGGTTCCCTTCCCTGAAGGACATTAGTGAACCGGTTGGGTTTTTTACGACAATCAGGCAGATTTCATGGTCACTTCACCTGGTGCCAACCCACGAATTACCAAAATATATTGGGCTCAATTCGCCATGGTGGGATTTGAACTCGCAACCTCGGTATTGCTAGTCCAGTAGCTGTTCAAGTAGACTATTAGTTGTGCGAGACTTGCGGCAGCAGCTCGGGTAGAAATGGGACTTCGCGGATACTGGTTGTAATAAATCGCGGCAGGTTTACTGGCTGCACAAGGAGTGCATCCGGAGTCAGCACTTCGAACACTGGTATTAACGTGATGTAAAGGGTCGCTGGTCACTCCTATCGCATCCAGCTTTCGTTTTGTCCCGCGGACTTTGTGTCCGTTGTGTGAGATGAGTGCTGATCTTCACCCTCGCCGTGCTGTTTCACAACCGTGTAAAACCTCTTTTATCTGTTGATTTGGACAGAGTTTGAGCTTGAGTTGCCCGATGGATTGGAAGGTGCAGAATCCCCATTTCCACCAATCGAAGAGGAACACAGTAAGTACCTCCAGCGGTTCCTCTAGGCCCTAAACTCTGGAATTCCTTCCTAAACCTCTCCACCTTTCCACCTTTCTCACTCCTCCTTTAATACGCTCCTTAAAACCAACCTCTTTGACCAAGCTTTTGATCACCTGCCCTAATAAAATGAAAGACTTGTATTTCTATAGCGCCTTTCACAACCACCGGACGTCCCAAAGCGCTTTACAGCCAATGAAGTACAGTCACTGCTGTAATGTGGGAAACGCGGCAGTCAATTTACACACAGCAAGCTCCCACAAACAGCAATGTGACAATGATCAGATAATCTGTTTTAGTGATGTTGATTGAGGGATGAATATTGGCCAGGACACCGGGGATAACTCCCCTGCTCTTCGTTGAAATAGTGCCATGGGATCTTTTACATCCACCTGAGAGAGCAGACAGGGCCTCGGTTTAACATCTCATCTGAAAGACGGCACCTCTGACAGTGCGGCGCTCCCTCAGCACTGCACTGGTGTGTCAGCCTAGATTTTTGTGCTCAGGTCTCATGGAGTGGGATTTGAACCCACAACCTGCTGACTGAGGAGGCGAGGGTGCTACCCACTGAGCCACAGCTGACACTATCTCCTTATGCGCCTCGGTGTCAAATTTTGTCTGATAACCCTTGACGTAAGAATACTACTAGGCACTTGGTCTAAGCGTTAAACAAGGCTTTAATCAACTGTTTTTCAACATGGAGGTCTAGTTGGGTCCTTCACCAGTTCCTGTTAAAGAATGTCCTGATCAAGCTGGGCCCAGCGCCACCAGCAGGCCGCCCAGTATTATTTCATAAGTCATTTCCACATGAATGACAAGATTCATGTTAACCCTCCTGTGAAGCACCTTGGCAAGTTTTACTACGTTAAAGACGCTATATAAATACAAGTTGTTCTTTTTGTTTTAAATGACTTCTAGTTGGCCTTGTTTGTATTTCCTGTTGTATAAGCAGCGGTGTAGAATAACATACCTCATAAGGGATCAGTTTTAAAGGCATCAGTTAAGATTTAGATGGTAATTGTCCAGCTCTCTGCATTCAATGATTTCTGAATCCTGTACATCAGGAGTTCCACATATGGCCCCATTGACCTGGCATTGGCCCTTGGAACCCAGACATCTCAGCCCCAGTTGCCAATGTTTCAATGGCTCAGTGGGTAGCACTCTTGCCTCTGAGTCAGATGGTTGTGGGTTCAGAGTCGCACTCCAGAGTTTTGAGCACAAAATCCAGGCTGACACTCCCAGTGCATTACTGAGGGAGCGCCGCACTGTCAGAGGTGCCGCACTGTCGGAGGGGCAGTGCTGAGGGAGCGCTGCACTGTCAGAGGTGCCGTACTGAGGGAGTGCCGCACTGTTGGAGGGGCAGTACTGAGGGAGTGCCGCACTGTCGGAGGGGCAGTACCGAGGGAGCGCCGCACTGTCGGAGGGGCAGTACTGAGGGAGCGCTGCACTGTCAGAGGAGCAGTACTGAGGGAGCGCCGCACTGTCGGAGGGGCAGTACTGAGGGAGCGCTGCACTGTCGGAGGGGCAGTACTGAGGGAGCGCTGCACTGTCGGAGGTGCCATACTGAGGGAGCGCTGCACTGTCGGAGGGGCAGTACTGAGGGAGCGCTGCACTGTCGGAGGGGCAGTACTGAGGGAGCGCTGCACTGTCGGAGGGGCAGTACTGAGGGAGCGCCGCACTGTCGGAGGTGCTGTTGTTTGGATGACATATTAAACCGAGGCCCCGACTATGGACATAAAAGATCCCATGGCACTATTTCGAAGAAGACCCAGGGGAGTTATCCCCGGTGTCCTGGGGCCAATATATATTCCTGAACCAACATCACTAATAAACAGGTGACCTGGTCATTATCACATTGCTGATTGTGGGATCTTGCTGTGTTTAAATTGACTGCCGCATTTCCTGCATTACACCAGTGGCTACACTTCAAAAAAGTAGTTTATTGGTTTATTGGTTAAAGCGCTTTGGGATGTCCTGAGGTTGTGAAAAGTGCGATAGAAATGCAAATCTTTATTTTCTTTTTTCTTTTACTGTCAATCACATGTCGTCACTGTAGGAAACGCGGCCGCCAATTTGTCGAATCGGTAGGTTGTTGTGTATTTTTACTGAACCTGTTTTACCTTTGACACAGGGGCCGGGTTTGCTTTTCTATGTGAGCCTCTGGGGCGAATGGAAAGTACAACGTCTAATAATCACCTGAAGCAGTCCAGCAACATCAGCCCCACCTTCTGGAAAGGTCATTTTTTTTCTCTTTGCATTCCTGAAATATGCCTTCTCATTTGTTTATCAGGCATATCATTTAGACAGTGTGTGATTGGAGCAGATCATATCATAAATATTGGCCAGGACACTGGGGAGGAACTCCCCTGCTCTTCTTCGAATAGTGGCCGTGGGATCTTTTACGTCCACCTGAGGGGGCAGACGGGGCCTCGGTTTAATGTCTCATCTGAAAGACGGCACCTCTGACAGTGCGGCGCTCCCTCAGCACTGCACTGGGAGAGTCAGCCTGGATTATTTGCTCAGGTGTGGGGTTTGAACCACTGAGCTTCTGAAAGCCATTCATTTCATGGACCCTCAAACTAGGTGGGATATTAAAGGGTACGGGGAGTGAGGGGAGAGTGGGATTAGACTGGGTGGGATATTAAAGGGTGCGGGGAGTGAGGGGGAGAGTGGGATTAGACTAGGTGGGATATTAAAGGGTGTGGGGAGTGAGGGAGAGTGGGATTAGACTGGGTGGGATATTAAAGGGTGCGGGGAGTGAGGGGGAGAGTGGGACTAGACTGGGTGGGATATTAAAGGGTACGGGGAGTGAGGGGGAGAGTGGGATTAGACTGGGTGGGATATTAAAGGGTACGGGGAGTGAGAGGAGAGTGGGATTAGACTGGGTGGAATATTAAAGGGTGCGGGGAGTGAGGGGGAGAGTGGGATTAGACTGGGTGGGATATTAAAGGGTGTGGGGAGTGAGGGGGAGAGTGGGACTAGACTGGGTGGGATATTAAAGGGTGCGGGGAGTGAGCGGGAGAGTGAGATTAGACTGGGTGGGATATTAAAGGGTGCGGGGAGTGAGCAGGAGAGTGGGATTAGACTGGATGGGATATTAAAGGGTACGGGGAGTGAGGGGGAGAGTGGGATTAGACTGGGTGGGATATTAAAGGGTGCGGGGAGTGAGGGGGAGAGTGGGATTAGACTAGGTGGGATATTAAAGGGTGCGGGGAGTGAGCGGGAGAGTGAGATTAGACTGGGTGGGATATTAAAGGGTGCGGGGAGTGAGGGGGAGAGTGGGATTAGACTGGGTGGGATATTAAAGGGTACGGGGAGTGAGGGGGAGAGTGGGATTAGACTGGGTGGGATATTAAAGGGTACGGGGAGTGAGGGGAGAGTGGGATTAGACTGGGTGGGATATTAAAGGGTGTGGGGAGTGAGGGGGAGAGTGGGATTAGACTGGGTGGGATATTAAAGGGTGTGGGGAGTGAGGGGGAGAGTGGGATTAGACTGGGTGGGATATTAAAGGGTGTGGGGAGTGAGGGGGAGAGTGGGATTAGACTGGGTGGGATATTAAAGGGTACGGGGAGTGAGGGGGAGAGTGGGATTAGACTGGGTGGGATATTAAAGGGTACGGGGAGTGAGGGGGAGAGTGGGATTAGACTGGGTGGGATATTAAAGGGTGTGGGGAGTGAGGGGGAGAGTGGGATTAGACTGGGTGGGATATTAAAGGGTGCGGGGAGTGAGGGGGGAGAGTGGGATTAGACTGGGTGGGATATTAAAGTGTACGGGGAGTGAGGGGGAGAGTGGGATTTAGACTGGATGGGATATTAAAGGGTGCGGGGAGTGAGCGGGAGAGTGGGATTAGACTGGGTGGGATATTAAAGGGTACGGGGAGTGAGGGGGAGAGTGGGATTAGACTGGGTGGGATATTAAAGGGTACGGGGAGTGAGGGGGAGAGTGGGATTAGACTGGGTGGGATATTAAAGGGTACGGGGAGTGAGAGGAGAGTGGGATTAGACTGGGTGGAATATTAAAGGGTACGGGGAGTGAGGGGAGAGTGGGATTAGACTGGGTGGGATATTAAAGGGTGTGGGGAGTGAGGGGGAGAGTGGGATTAGACTGGGTGGGATATTAAAGGGTGTGGGGAGTGAGGGGGAGAGTGGGATTAGACTGGGTGGGATATTAAAGGGTGTGGGGAGTGAGGGGGAGAGTGGGATTAGACTGGGTGGGATATTAAAGGGTGTGGGGAGTGAGGGGGAGAGTGGGATTAGACTGGGTGGGATATTAAAGGGTGCGGGGAGTGAGGGGGAGAGTGGGATTAGACTGGGTGGGATATTAAAGGGTGCGGGGAGTGAGCAGGTGAGTCAGATTAGACTGGGTGGGATATTAAAGGGTGCGGGGAGTGAGGGGGAGAGTGGGATTAGACTGGGTGGAATATTAAAGGGTGCGGGGAGTGAGGGGGAGAGTGGGATTAGACTGGGTGGGATATTAAAGGGTGCGGGGAGTGAGGGTAGAGTGGGATTAGACTGGGTGGAATATTAAAGGGTGCGGGGAGTGAGGGGGAGAGTGGGATTAGACTGGGTGGGATATTAAAGGGTACGGGGAGTGAGGGGGAGAGTGGGATTAGACTGG
Source organism: Squalus acanthias (assembly GCA_030390025.1). NCBI lineage: Eukaryota > Metazoa > Chordata > Chondrichthyes > Squaliformes > Squalidae > Squalus > Squalus acanthias. The sequence continues at coordinate 120,071,587 of CM059435.1, forward strand.
GTGGAATATTAAAGGGTGCGGGGAGTGAGGGGGAGAGTGGGATTAGACTGGGTGGGATATTAAAGGGTGCGGGGAGTGCGGGGGAGAGTGGGATTAGACTGGGTGGGATATTAAAGGGTGTGGGGAGTGAGGGGGAGAGTGGGATTAGACTGGGTGGGATATTAAAGGGTGTGGGGAGTGAGGGGGAGAGTGGGATTAGACTGGGTGGGATATTAAAGGGTGTGGGGAGTGAGGGGGAGAGTGGGATTAGACTGGGTGGGATATTAAAGGGTGTGGGGAGTGAGGGGGAGAGTGGGATTAGACTGGGTGGGATATTAAAGGGTGTGGGGAGTGAGGGGGAGAGTGGGATTAGACTGGGTGGGATATTAAAGGGTGCGGGGAGTGAGGGGGAGAGTGGGATTAGACTGGGTGGGATATTAAAGGGTGCGGGGAGTGAGCAGGTGAGTCAGATTAGACTGGGTGGGATATTAAAGGGTACGGGGAGTGAGCGGGAGAGTGGGATTAGACTGGGTGGGATATTAAAGGGTGTGGGGAGTGCGGGGGAGAGTGGGATTAGACTGGGTGGGATATTAAAGGGTACGGGGAGTGAGGGGGAGAGTGGGATTAGACTGGGTGGAATATTAAAGGGTGCGGGGAGTGAGGGGGAGAGTGGGATTAGACTGGGTGGGATATTAAAGGGTGCGGGGAGTGAGGGTAGAGTGGGATTAGACTGGGTGGAATATTAAAGGGTGCGGGGAGTGAGGGGGAGAGTGGGATTAGACTGGGTGGGATATTAAAGGGTACGGGGAGTGAGGGGGAGAGTGGGATTAGACTGGGTGGAATATTAAAGGGTGCGGGGAGTGAGGGGGAGAGTGGGATTAGACTGGGTGGGATATTAAAGGGTACGGGGAGTGAGGGGGAGAGTGGGATTAGACTGGGTGGGATATTAAAGGGTGCGGGGAGTGAGCGGGAGAGTGGGATTAGACTGGGTGGAATATCAAAGGGTACGGGGAGTGAGCGGGAGAGTGGGATTAGACTGGGTGGAATATTAAAGGGTGCGGGGAGTGAGGGGAGAGTGGGATTAGACTAGGTGGGATATTAAAGGGTACGGGGAGTGAGCAGGAGAGTGGGATTAGACTGGGTGGGATATTAAAGGGTGTGGGGAGTGAGGGGGAGAGTGGGATTAGACTGGGTGGGATATTAAAGGGTACGGGGAGTGAGGGGGAGAGTGGGATTAGACTGGGTGGGATATTAAAGGGTACGGGGAGTGAGGGGGAGAGTGGGATTAGACTGGGTGGGATATTAAAGGGTACGGGGAGTGAGCGGGAGAGTGGGATTAGACTGGGTGGAATATTAAAGGGTGCGGGGAGTGAGGGGGAGAGTGGGATTAGACTGGGTGGGATATTAAAGGGTACGGGGAGTGAGGGGGAGAGTGGGATTAGACTGGGTGGGATATTAAAGGGTGCGGGGAGTGAGCGGGAGAGTGGGATTAGACTGGGTGGGATATTAAAGGGTACGGGGAGTGAGCGGGAGAGTGGGATTAGACTGGGTGGGATATTAAAGGGTACGGGGAGTGAGCAGGAGAGTGGGATTAGACTGGGTGGGATATTAAAGGGTACGGGGAGTGAGCGGGAGAGTGGAATTAGACTAGGTGGGATATTAAAGGGTACGGGGAGTGAGCGGGAGAGTGGAATTAGACTGGGTGGGATATTAAAGTGTACGGGGAGTGAGGGGGAGAGTGGGATTAGACTGGATGGGATATTAAAGGGTGCGGGGAGTGAGGGGGAGAGTGGGATTAGACTGGGTGGGATATTAAAGGGTACGGGGAGTGAGGGGGAGAGTGGGATTAGACTGGGTGGGATATTAAAGGGTACGGGGAGTGAGCGGGAGAGTGGGATTAGACTGGGTGGAATATTAAAGGGTGCGGGGAGTGAGGGGGAGAGTGGGATTAGACTGGGTGGGATATTAAAGGGTACGGGGAGTGAGGGGGAGAGTGGGATTAGACTGGGTGGGATATTAAAGGGTGCGGGGAGTGAGCGGGAGAGTGGGATTAGACTGGGTGGGATATTAAAGGGTACGGGGAGTGAGCGGGAGAGTGGGATTAGACTGGGTGGGATATTAAAGGGTACGGGGAGTGAGCAGGAGAGTGGGATTAGACTGGGTGGGATATTAAAGGGTACGGGGAGTGAGCGGGAGAGTGGAATTAGACTAGGTGGGATATTAAAGGGTACGGGGAGTGAGCGGGAGAGTGGAATTAGACTGGGTGGGATATTAAAGTGTACGGGGAGTGAGGGGGAGAGTGGGATTAGACTGGATGGGATATTAAAGGGTGCGGGGAGTGAGGGGGAGAGTGGGATTAGACTGGGTGGAATATTAAAGGGTGCGGGGAGTGAGCAGGAGAGTGAGATTAGACTGGGTGGGATATTAAAGGGTGCGGGGAGTGAGGGGAGAGTGGGATTAGACTGGATGGGATATTAAAGGGTGCGGGGAGTGAGGGGGAGAGTGGGATTAGACTGGGTGGGATATTAAAGTGTACGGGGAGTGAGGGGGAGAGTGGGATTAGACTGGATGGGATATTAAAGGGTGCGGGGAGTGAGGGGGAGAGTGGGATTAGACTGGGTGGAATATTAAAGGGTGCGGGGAGTGAGGGGGAGAGTGGGATTAGACTGGGTGGAATATTAAAGGGTGCGGGGAGTGAGGGGCAGAGTGGGATTAGACTGGGTGGGATATTAAAGGATACGGGGAGTGAGCGGGAGAGTGGGATTAGACTGGGTGGGATATTAAAGGGTGTGGGGAGTGAGGGGGAGAGTGGGATTAGACTGGGTGGGATATTAAAGGGTGCGGGGAGTGAGGGGGAGAGTGGGATTAGACTGGGTGGGATATTAAAGGGTACGGGGAGTGAGGGGGAGACTGGGATTAGACTGGGTGGGATATTAAAGGATACGGGGAGTGAGCGGGAGAGTGAGATTAGACTGGGTGGGATATTAAAGGGTACGGGGAGTGAGGGGGAGAGTGGGATTAGACTGGGTGGGATATTAAAGGGTACGGGGAGTGAGGGGGAGAGTGGGATTAGACTGGGTGGGATATTAAAGGGTACGGGGAGTGAGGGGAGAGTGGGATTAGACTGGGTGGGATATTAAAGGGTACGGGGAGTGAGCAGGAGAGTGGGATTAGACTGGGTGGGATATTAAAGGGTACGGGGAGTGAGGGGGAGAGTGGAGGGTAGAAGTGAAAAGTTCTCGGAATTCGATTACCAATTATCGAAATGTAAGTCCAGAGTAATGAACCTTGGCGATTTTAATTTCGGTACAAGTGTCCAAACTAATGGGAAAAAACCTATTTTGGTCTTGGTTTGGTAGAGTCATCGTTTGGAAATATGTCAAAACTGGGAAGAAGGAACAGAGCAAGAGCAAGGACACAGTGGAGTGAAGACAATGACGTCTTGAAAACTGCAAGAAGCAAGTGCAGGAAATGCCCTGACACAGGTGAGAATCGAAACCATCAACTGGGGGAAAGTGCCTCCTCCCTGGTGTTCACTGTCCTCAGAGCACTGTCAATGCTACACACTGTTACACTCTGCTTAGTCCCACCTCTAGAACATTACAAGATAGGCTTCGAGGAACTGAACTTTGCAGCCCTACAGTGTGAACTGAGCTGAAGCCAGCGTTAGGTCTTAAAGCCATAGCTCTTTCTGTGCTCCATCTGTGACGGACTGACAATGACCTCAGTGTTAACCCAAGACCACATCATCACCAAGAAATGTGGTTGGATCATTGCTAAGAATGGCTGTAATTAAACAAGTAACAAAACTCTGTTTGCCAAGCTTTATTACAATTGTTTCATGTTTTGCAATGATGTTTGGAAACAGAGAGAAAGAAAGAAAGAAATTTGCATTTATATAGCGCCTTTCACGGCCTCAGGACATCCCAACGACCTTTACAGCCAATGAAGTACGTTTGAAGTGTAGTCACTGTTGTAATGTAGAAAATGCGGCAGCCAATGAGATAAATGATCAAATACAAAAGCAAAATACTGCGGATGTAGAAAATGCTGGAAATACTCAGCAGGTCAGGCAGCCTCTTGGAGAGAGAGACAGAGTTAACGTTTCAGGTCGATGATCTTTCGTCAGATAAATGGCCAGATCATCTGTTTTTAGGTGTTCATTGAGGCTGACTTGCATTGGCTCCCGGTTAAGCAGCGCCTTGATTTCAAAATTCTCATCCTTGTTTTCAAATCCCTCCATGGCCTCGCCCCTCCCTATCTCTGTAATCTCATCCAGCCCCACAACCCCACAACCCCCCCCCCCCCCCCCCCCGAGATATCTGCGCTCCTGCAATTCTGCTCTCTGGAGCATCCCTGATTATAATCGTTCAACCTTTGGTGGCCGTGCCTTCTGTTGCCTAGGCCCTCCCTAAACCCCTTTACCTCTCTCTCCTCCTTTAAGACGCTCCTTAAAACCTACCTCTTTGACCAAGCCTTTGATCACCTGCCCTAATTTATCCTTATGTGGCTTGGTGTCTAATTTTTTGTCTTACAATACTCCTGTGAAGCGCCTTGGGACGTTTTACTACGTTAAAGGCGCTATATAAATACAATTTGTTGTTGTTGTAAGTATTGGCCCAGGACACTGGGGAGAACTCCCCTGCTCTACTTCGAATATTGCCATGGGATCTTTTACGCCCACCTGAGAGGGCAGACGGGGCCTCAGTTTAACATCTCATCCGAAAGACGGCACCTCTGACAGTGCAGCGCTCCCTCAGTACTGCACTGGGAGTGTCGGCCTGGATTATGTGCTTGAATCTCTGGAGTGGGGCTTGACTGTCTGACTCAGAGGCGAGAGTGCTGTCCACTGAGAAAATAAAAATTTTCCTTCACTCTTTTTCTTTCATTTTTCCTTCCTCGAAGACTGTCAACTGCCCTTAAACTTCATTAGCTGGAATAAGGGGAAGGCCAGTGATGCGTGAAGTCACATTTCAGGCTGTGTCTGACATCCCTCCATTGCGAAAAGTCGATATTGTAGAGAGCCTGCCGCACTCCAAATTCAACTGTGATATTCCAATTAAGTGATGACGCATGCATATTACATAGTATTTACAGCACAGAAACAAAGCATTTGGCTCAACAGGCCCATGTTTATCCTTCACTTGAGCCTCTTCCCACCCTACTTCATCTCACCCCATCAACATATCCTTCTATTCCTTTCTCCCTCGTGTGTTTATCCAGCTTCCCCTTAAATGCATCGATACTATTCACCTCAACCACTCCCTGTGGTAGCGAGTTCCACACTCTCTGGGTAAAGAAGTTTCTCCTGAATTCCCCATTGGATTTATTAGTGACTACCATATTTATGGCCCCTAGTTTTGGACTGTCCCACCAGTGGAAACACCTTCTCTACGTCTACCCTATCCAACCCCTTCATAATTTTAAAGACCTCTACCCGGTCGCCCCTCAGCCTTTTCTTTCCTAGAGAAAAGAGTCCCAGCCTGTTCAGTCTTTCCTGATCGTTATAACCTCTCAGTTCTGGTATCGTTCTAGTAAATCTTATTTTGCACCTTCCCCAGTGCCTCGATATGCTTTTTGTAATATGGAGGCCAGAACTGTGCATTTCTGTGAATATATGCCGTTATCACTTCCTGCTCCTAGGTGCATGTGGAACGCATCTGTGGGAATTCATCCTCAACATCTTGCAAAACCCCGATCGGAATCCAGGATTACTGAAATGGGAAGACAGGACGGAAGGGACCTTCAGGTTCTTGAGGTCTGATGCTGTGGCTCAGCTGTGGGGTAAAAAGAAGAACAACAGCAACATGACGTACGAGAAACTGAGCCGGGCCATGAGGTGAAACTCGTGTGTTAAACCCACGGCACAAAGGGGAGAGGATCAGGGCTGCCAACTCCTGGAGGTTCCGTTCCCCCCTCTAACCATCCCGCCCAACTCCACTACTTTTATAACTAATAAATGGGAGCGTTGAAAGAAAATGAAAAAGCAGACGCGCCCCGATGATTTGTTTTCCCAGGTGTTGCTGGCTGCCGTGTCCTGGAGATTAATCGTTAAATCCTGGAGATTCCAGGGCAATCCTGGAGGGTTGGCAACCCGAAAGTAGATAGTTGAGTCCTGCATTACAACATTACAACCTCACTCCTCTTAACATTGGCTTATTCGGATTAGTAGATAATACAACTTATTTTGTGCCAAAACAAAAGCATTGAACTATCAGTAGAATATATTAGATTCTCACCTTCTGTGGGAGAACATTCCATTAAAGGATTAGTAAAAAAAAAGCATTAAATTTGAGCAGTTTGAATAAACTCTTCTCAAATTCTGCACTGCAAAACCTCGTGAGTCCCTAAGCTCTGGAATTCCCTCCCTAAACCTCTCCACCTCTCTCTCCTCCTTTAAGACGCTCCTTAAAACTGACCTCTTTGACCAAGTTTTTGGTCATCTGTCCTAATTTCTCCTTATGTGGCTCGGTGTCAAATTTTGTTTGATAATCGCTCCTGTGAAGCACCTTGGGACATCTTTACTACATTAAAGGCGCTATATAAATACAAGTTGTTGTTGAGAAACCTTAATTTAACTGACGTGCAGGTAAATCATAAAAAAAAGAAAGACTTGCATTTCTATAGCGCCTTTCACGACCTCAGGACGTCCCAAAGCGCTTTACAGCCAATGAAGTACTTTGGAAGTGCGGTCGCCAATGTTCCCTTTAATTCTTTTCTCGAAATGCCGCGCACGCGCGGTTTTTCCCATTTTAAAAGACACTGCACTGGAGCTCCAGAGCAGCCGCGCAGCTTAAAGGGAGCATTGGTGGTCACTGTTGTAATGTAGGCAACGCGACAGCCCATTTGCACACAGGAAGGTGAACTGCTGCATTCCTAACTGTTATTAATTCACTTGTGCAGGTATTACTACAAAAAGGGAATTCTCGAGAGAGTGGACGGGCAGCGACTGGTCTACAAATTTGGGAAAAATGCCAGTGGCTGGGAAAGGATGGAGTGAGCTCGCCGCGCAAGAGGATTTATTTTTTTACCTTTTTTTTTAACAAATATGCTTTTGTATTTCATTGCCTTGCACAGGCTGGCCGCTACTACTGTGACAAAAAATAAGCTTAATGTTCCTTGGCACCTGAGCACAGGACAGCAGTCTGAAGGTAACATGCATGACAACTAGGGCAGGGAGTGAGTTTGAAGCTTCGATCCCCCTTGCCGCATTAAGCTTTCACAAAGAGACCAGCACGAGCTGCGTCTCACATCCATTAGCGTTTTCCGGTGTAACTGTAACGTAAGTCCCAAACTTGCCTTTTACCAGTTTATAGCTGTGCCTCCTAGAATCGTAGATGGTTACAGCACGCAAGGAGGCCATTCGGCCCATCGCGCCCATGTGCCTGACTCTCTGAAAGAGCTCTCCAATTCATCCCACTCCAATTCATCCCACTCCAATTCATCCCACTCCAATTCATCCCACTCCAATTCATCCCCAATTCATCCCACTCCTCTGCCCAATCCTCACTCCTCTTGATTTTGCTTTTTCAAATACTTGTCCACTTCCCTTTTAACAGCTATTACAGATTCCGCTTCGATCACTGTTCTCTGGTTGGGCATTCCGTGGCCTCACAATTGCTCTCGGATGTGGCCTAGCAAGCCACTCATTTGTACTGGGGGGATGGCCAATAAATGCCGGCCTTGCCAGCAACGCCCACATCCCGAGAATGAATTAAAATAAAACCTGACTGCCTCAGACTTGTACATAGAGTCATCGGGCTGGATTCTGCCAATGGGGAGCTTTTGGAGGCGGGACTCCCACTTGTCGGGTTTCAGTCCCGCCTCCATCAACTTCTGGCCAACCCACGCTATTTTCCCTTGATTGACCTTGTTAAGCCCGCCCAGCGGGCTGAGCAGGCCAATTAAGGGGAAGCCGGTTACAGAGAACGTCAGCATATGACGTTTCATCTGTCAAAAATTTTGACTGATGAATTGTCATCGTTTGACAGCTCTGTGAAGCTGTCAAAAACTGACATTCCCTGTAGTTTGATGAGTTCTTCAATTCAAGACTCATCAAACTTCTTTCTTTAGCAGAAATTAGATAGTTGTTGCATTGGAGAATGCAGCAGCCATCTGTCATCTCTGCCGCGGAGGTGCGAGACTCTCCGCATCCCCAACGATTGAAGCCTGCAGGAAGAAAGAAAGGTAAGTAAACTTTTTCTAACACTTTCCACTCACCTCACATACTCACCTCTCCACACTTGAACCCATCACTTACCTCCACAGCACACTTTTGCACCCCTCCGACACCCGCAGAGACACACTGCTCGCCTCGCTGACCCTGGCGGGGTTCACAGCCTTCGGGAAGCCCGCACTTGTGTGGGTAAAATGGGGTTAATCCTCTTATCTGCCTGTTAACTACCTGTTAACTACCTGTTAACAGGCAGTTAAGTGGCTGTAGTCCCCTTCCCACCTCCAGGAGACGGGACCCGGCGCGGGTCGGCTACCCGCCTCCTGGCAAGATGGCACAGAGGCAGGTTGGGGGTGGGATGGACACCCGCCCCCGGATTCTGCCATTTTCCCGGCAGTCCCGCCTCCATACCCGCCTCCCCAGGGCTGGCGAGATCGCGCCCATAGAGTCATAACGGCACAGAAGGAGGCCATTCGGCCCATCGAGTCCGTGCCGGCTCTCTGTAGAGCAATCCAGTCAGTCCTATTCCCCCGCTCTATCCCCGTAGCACTTAAAGTTTATTTCCCTCAAGTGCCTATCCAGTCTCCCCTTGAAAACCTTGAGTGTCTCCGCTTCCACCACTTCCATCGGCAGCGAGTTCCAGGTCCTCACCATTCGCTGCGTAAAAAGGTTTTTCCTCACATCCCCCCTGTATCTCTTGCCCAAAACCTTAAATCTGTGTCCCCAGTTCTTGTACCATCAACTAGTGGGAACAGCCTTTCCCCGTCTAGCCTATCCAAACCCGTCATAATCTTGTACACCTCTATCAAATCACCCCTCAACCTCCTTTGCTCTAATGAAAACAAATCCAGCTTCTCCAACCTGTCCTTGTAGCTAAGATCCCCCATCCCCGGAACCATTCTGGTAAATCTCCTCTGCACCCTCTCAAGGGCCTTCACATCCTTCCTAAAGTGTGGTGACCAGAACTGGACGCAATACTCCAGTTGTGGCATAACCAGCGCTTTATAAAGGTTCAGCATAACTTCTCTACTTTTGTACTCTATTTATGAAGCCCAAGATCCCATATGCTTTGTTAACCACTCTCTCAATATGTCCTGCCACCTTCAGGGACCTAAGCACATTAACTCCCAGGTCCCTCTGTCCCTGCACACTCTTTAAAACTGTGCCATTAAGTGTATATTGCCTCTCCCTGTTCCTTCTGCCAAATTGCATCACCTCACACTTGACCGGTTTCTGTTTGCTGTGTTTAGACAAGGTTAATTTTGAGTCTTTCACTCAGATATCCTTCAAACTCTCCCAGCTAGCTCATGCCATTCATTAAGTAGGTAATGTGATCTAACATTTAGTCTGATACTGACTTGTTTTAACTCTGCCATGGTACATAAGAAGTTAAGAGCAGCATCACGCATAGAAATAGTATCCCAGCTTAATTTGACACAATGATTATGGATTTCAGTCATTTTCTTTTGTGTCTGATGTCTGAGAAAGGAGCCAAGCCATTCAATTCGAAAGCAAGTATCTTGTGGGATTTGTTCAAATATGTACTTTTTTGAATTTAACAGTTATTTAAATCTGCTTGGTTCCCGGTCACGTTTTTTAAGGTATTTATCGTAGAATGATACAGCACAGAAGGAGGCCGTTCGGCCCATCGTGCCTGTGCCGGCTCTTTGGTCGAGCTCTCCAATTAGTCCCATTCCCCCCTGCTCTTTCCCCATAGCCCTGCAAATTTTCCCCTTCAAGTATTTATCCAATTCCCTTTTGAAAGTCTCTCTGAAGCCTTTGAAGAGAGATAGTCCGGCCAAATAACTTTGTAAGCAGTGAGGAAAAGAATAGAGCCACTACGTAGGAATATTACGCTGTTATTATGTATATATTATTTTCTATTATTATGCTTAATAATTACTGTAAAAATATGTTACTGTGTTACTACTACTATATATGCTATTACCGTTTAATAAATATCTTTTGCAGCTAAATTGTAAATCAGAATCTAGTGTAGTGTTACTCTGCCGCCTTGTGAAGACAAGGATTCCGTGAGGGTACGGGACAGAGCTAGTGGCTGAAATAAATTGAAGATATTCTTTGTGCATTTCCTGGGCGTGCTTTATGAAGTTACCGAGATATCTGAGCAAGTGAAAAGACTTTCTGGGAGTCAGGAGACAGGACTCAACCTCCAAGATTAACCAGAAACACAGAAACCAAAAATAGTGACAGTAAAAAAATAAAGAACCCCAAAAATGTAACGAGCGCGTGCCCCAATTTTATTACTGGGCTTGTATTCCCTGGAGTATAGAAGATTAAGGGCCGATCTAATCGAGGTGTTTAAGACAACTAAAGTGTTCCATCGGGTAGAGAGAGAGAAACTATTTCCTCTGGTGGGGGGAGTCCAGAACAAGGGGGCAGAACCTTAAAATTAGAGCCCGGCCGTTCAGGGGTGACGTCAGGAAGCAGTTCTTCACACAAAGGGGGGTGGAAATCTGGAACGCTCTTCCCCAAAGAGCTGTTGAGGTTGGGGGTCAATTGAAAATTACAAAACTGAGATTGATAGATTTTTGTTGGGTTAGGGTGTTAGGGATATGGAACCTAGGTGGGTAAATGGGGTTAAGATACAGATCAGCCCTGATCTAACTGAATGGTGGAACAGGCTCGAGGGGCTGAATGGCCTCCTCCTGTTCCTTTGTTCTCCCGGGACGTGCAATCTTATCTGTATTAAATTTCATCTGCCATTGTCCTGCCTGCAAACATTATCCAGGTCCTTCTGCATCTCCTGGCTACTTACAAACTATGGCAGATCATTTGAGTGCAGTACTTTAAAAAAGGTTGACAGAAATCAGTTAGCCAACATGTGATTATGGTGCGCACTCTATTAATCACACCCAACAGACATGTTAGCAAGTTTCTCTACTGCTCAGCCGTGGCTCAGTGGGTGGCACCCTCACCTCTGAGTCAGAAGGTGGTGGGTTCAAGTCCCACTCCAGAGACACAGGCACAAAAATCTAGGCTGACACTCTAGTGCAGTGCTGAGGGAGTGCTGCACTGTCGGAGGTGCCATCTTTCAGCCTAGGATCCGTCTGCTCTCTCGGGTGGATGTAAAAGATTCCATGGCACTATTTCGAAGAAGAGCAGGGGAGTTCTCCCCGGTGTCCTGGGCCAATATTTATCCCTCAATCAACATCACTAAAACAGATGATCTGGTCATTATCACATTGCTGTTTGTGGGAGCTTGCTGTGCGCAAATTGGCTGCCACATTTCCTACATTACAACAGTGACTACACTTCAAAAGTACTTTATTGGCTGTAAAGTACTTTGGGATGTCCTGAGATGGTGAAAGGCGCTATAGAAATGCAAGTCTTTCTTACTGGTCAACAGTGACCACCTCCCCGATCTCTAAACAGAGATTCTGCATCAACGCCATTCTGAAATGGATTACAGTGATGAACCGATAGAGCGCTGAACATTTAAGGTAACAACCAGAGGGGAAAATAGTCTGTTGGGTAAGGGTATTTCCTACATTCCTTTGGCAGCACCTCCCAAACCCGCGACCTCTACCACCTAGAAGGACAAGGGCAGCAGGTGCATGGGAACACCACCACCTCCAAGTTCCCCTCCAAATCACACACCATCCTGACTTGGAAATATATCGGCCGTTCCTTCATCGTCGCTGGGACAAAATCCTGGAACTCCCTCCCTAACACTGTGGGAGCACCTTCACCACACGGACTGCAGCGGTTCAAGGCGGCGGCTCACCACCACCTTCTCGAGGGCAATTAGGGATGGGCAATAAATGCCGGCCTTGCCAGCGACGCCCAGATCCCATGAACGAATAAATCACACTTCAAAAGTAAAGGGCTTTAGGATGTCCCGAGGTTGGTGAAAGACGCTGTATAAATGCAAGGTCTTTCTTACACCTCCCCGATCTCTAACCAGAGATTCTGCATCAAGGCCATTCTGAAATGGATTACAGTGATGAACCGATAGAGCGCTGAACATTTAAGGTAACAACCAGAGGGGAAAATAGTTTGCTTCTATTGCTCCTCAGGAATGCATATCGCCACGCTGCGCGGCCCCAGCCTGTGATTCTCCGCCCGTTAATACTAACTGGGCTGGAGTCTGTAATTTGGCAATTTTTATTTGTTCCTGAGATGTGGGTGACACTGGCAACCATTCCTAGTTGCCTCTAAGGACATTAAAAGTCAACCATGTTGTGTGGGACTGGAGTCATGTGTAGGCCAGACCGGGTAAGGCTCCCTTCCCTGAAGGACATTAGTGAACCGGTTGGGTTTTTAAGACAATCTGGCACATTGCATGGTCACTTTTTCTAGTGCCAGACCACAAATCACCAGATTTATTGAATTCAGGTTTATCACATCCCATGATGGGATCTGAACTCACGACTAAAGTCGAGTCCAGAACCTGTACAGGAGAACAGGCCTAGAATTCTTACATAGAACATAGAACATAGAACAGTACAGCACAGTACAGGCCCTTCGGCCCTCGATGTTGTGCCGAGCATTGTCCGAGACCAAGATCAAGCTATCACACTCCCTATCACTCTGGTGTGCTCCATGTGCTTATCCAATAACCGCTTGAAAGTTCCTAAAGTGTCCGACTCCACTATCACAGCAGGCAGTCCATTCCACACCCCAACCACTCTCTGAGTAAAGAATCTACCTCGGACATCCCTTCTATATCTCCCCCCATGCACCTTATAGTTATGCCCCCTTGTAACAGCTGCCTCTACCCGAGGAAATAGTCTCTGAACATCCACTCTATCTATCCCCCTCATCATCTTATAAACCTCTATTAAGTCGCCTCTCATCCTCCTCCGCTCTAAAGAGAAAAGCCCCAACTCCCTCAATCTTTCCTCATAAGACCTCCCCCCCAAACCAGGCAGCATCCTGGTAAATCTCCTTTGCACTCTTTCCAATGCTTCCACGTCCTTCCTATGGTGAGGTGACCAGAACTGCACACAATATTCCAAATGTGGTCTCACCAAGGTCCTGTACAGTTGCAGCATAACCTCACGGTTCTTAAACTCAAAACCTCTGTTAATAAACGCCAACACACCATAGGCCTTCTTTACTGCTCTATCCACTTGAGTGGCAACCTTCAGAGATCTGTGGATATGAACCCCCAGATCCCTCTGCTCCTCCACGTTCCTCAGAACCCTGCCGTTGACCCTGTAATCCTTATTCAAATTTGCCCTACCAAAATGAATCACCTCGCACTTATCAGGGTTAAATTCCATCTGCCATTTTTCGGCCCAGCTCTGCATCCTATCAATGTCTCTTTGCAGCCTACAACAGCCCTCCACCTCATCCACTGCTCCACCAATCTTGGTGTCATCAGCAAATTTACTGATCCACCCTTCAGTCCCCTCCTCCAAGTCATTGATAAAAATCACAAACAGCAGAGGACCCAGCACCGACCCCTGTGGCACACCGCTGGTAACTGGTCTCCAGTCCGAAAATGTTCCATCCACCACCACCCTCTGCCTTCTATGAGATAGCCAGTTACTTATCCAATCGGCCAAATTTCCCTCTATCCCACAACTCCTTACTTTCTTCATGAGCCGACCATGGGGAACCTTATCAAACGCCTTACTAAAATCCATGTATACGACATCAACTGCTCTACCTTCATCTACACACTTAGTTACCTCCTCAAAGAATTCAATCAAATTTGTTAGGCAAGACTTACCCTTCACGAATCCGTGTTGACTATCCCTGATTAAGTTGCCCCTTTCCAAATGGTCATAAATCCTATCCCTCAGGACCTTTTCCATTATCTTACCAACCACCGAAGTAAGACTAACCGGCCTATAATTACCAGGGTCATTCCTATTTCCTTTCTTGAAGAGAGGAACAACATTCGCCACTCTCCAGTCCTCTGGCACCATTCCCGTGGACAGTGAGGACCCAAAGATCAAAGCCAGAGGCTCTGCAATCTCCTCCCTTGCCTCCCAAAGAATCCTAGGATATATCCCATCTGGCCCAGGGGACTTATCGACCCTCAGGTTCTTCAAAATTGCTAAAACATCTTCCCTCAGAACATCTACCACCTCCAGCCTATCCACCTTTATCACACTCTCATCCTCAAGAACATGGCCCCTCTCCTCGGTGAACACTGACGAAAAGTATTCATTCATCACCTCTCCTATCTCTTCTGACTCCATGCACAAGTTCCCACTACTGTCCTTGACCGGCCCTACCCTCACCCTGGTCATTCTTTTATTTCTCACGTAAGAGTAAAAAGCCTTGGGGTTTTCCTTGATCCGACCCGCCAAGGACTTCTCATGCCCCCTCCTAGCTCTCCTAAGCTCTTTTTTAGCTCATTCCTTGCTACCTTGTACCCCTCAATCGACCCAACTGAACCTTGTTTTCTCATCCTTACATACGCGTCCTTTTTACTCTTGACTAGACATTCAACCTCTTTTGTGAACCATGGTTCTCTCACTTTTTCCCATCCCCCTGACAAATTAGTTTAAACCCCCCCGAAGAGCCGTAGCAAATTTCCCTCCCAGGATATTGGTGCCCCTCTGGTTCAGGTGCAAACCGTCCTGTTTGTACAGGTCCCACCTTCCCCAGAATGTGCTCCAATTATCCACATAACTGAAACCCTCCCCGCTACACCATCCCTGCAGCCACCTCCCAAAACTGTTACTAATCTACTATAGACGGTTGAATGGCTCGTGAAAGGGATTTGCATAATGCTCAGAGTGATATAGCATCAATTGGACATATCTCGCTCGGGCGGAATAAACACATCTGTTGTGTTGAGAAAGAATTCCTGCTGATAAGTGAAAAAGAATAAATGTTTATTGTTATGAGGGAATACTGAATATCTGTTTCACACACTCCTGGCCGGCTTCCCATGTTCTACCTTGCGTAAACTTGAGGTCATCCAAAACTCTCTTGTGTTTAGAAAGAATCTCTTCTTTCTTTTCTCTTTATTAAGAGTTGCAGGACCAAGGCGGGTAGATGGAGTTGAGATACAGATCAGCCGTGATCTCATTGAATGGCGGAACAGGCTGGAGGGGCTGAATGGCCTCCTCCTGTTCCTAAGGACAGAATGTAAACCTGTATAATGGGATCTGAGAGTTACTCCCACTCGTGCTGGCACAGTTAACCCTCTACCTCGAATCCTTGCTTCACCTGGAGACTGGACTCACACAGTGTGCAATGCAATGGGTGAATGACTAGTATATTTTTCACCTGACGAAGGAGCAGCGCTCCGAAAGCTTGTGATTTCAAATAAAGCTGTTGAACTATAACCTGGTGTTGTACGACTTCTCTATTTTTTTAAAGTGCAAGGTGAAATTGGAGACTGGACGTTACGGGGTTTAGACCCCGATCTTTACCTCTCGCACCAAGGTTTGAATCCAGCCTGGAGCGATGGGATGAGAGTTTGCTGGGTGTAAGGGTCCCATGTGAATTGTTAACACAGTTCCTCGCACTCAGAGTTAGCTGGCAATAAATGAGCAACCTAATCTTCACTGAGATGTCACAACGTGGTTGGTGTGAGAAATATCACACTGATAGTGAGGTGTTTCCCTGAAGGTGGTTTTTGCAGCAGTTTGTTGAGGCAGAGTTTAAAGGGTTTTACTCTGCATTTAAGAAAAAATCTCTTGCTTTTCTATAACGCCGTTCACGACCTCAGGACGTCCCAAAGCGCTTCACAGCCGATGAAGTGTAGTCGCTGTGGTGATGTAAGAAACAAGGCAGCTAATTTGCGCACAGCAAGCTCCCACAAACATCAATGTGATAATGACCAGATGTTTTAGTGATGTTGGTCGAGGGTTATATATTGGCCACATCACGACATTGTCCGCATGCCCGGTACGAGACTCCCAAAACAAGCGCTCTACTCGCAGCTCCGACACGGCAAGAGAGCCCCAGGTGGGCAGAGGAAACGCTTCAAGGACACCCTCAAAGCCTCCTTGAAAAAGTGCAACATCCCCACCGACACCTGGGAATCCATGGCCCAAGACCCGCATTGGACTCATCAGTCACCTGAGAACTCATTTTTAGTGTGGAAGCAAGTCATCCTCGGTTCCGAGGGACTGCCTAAGAAGAAGATATATTAGCTAGGACACCGGGGAGAACTCCACTGCTCTTCTTCCAATAGTGCTGTGGGATCTTTTATGTCCACCTGAGAGGGCAGATGGGGCCTCGGTTTAACATCTCACCCGAAAGACGGCACCTCCGACAGTGCAGCACTCCCTCAGTACTGCCCCTCCGACAGTGCAGCGCTCCCTCAGTATTGCCCCGCCGACAGTGCAGCACTCCCTCCGACAGTGCAACGCTACCTCAGTACTGCCCCTCCGACAGTGCAGCGCTCCCTCAGTACTGCCCCTCCGACAGTGCTCCCTCAGTACTGCCCCTCCGACAGTCCAGCACTCCCAGTACTGCCCCTCCGACAGTGCTCCCTCAGTACTGCCCCTTTGACAGTGCTGCGCTCCCTCAGTACAGCCCCTCCGACAGTGCAGCGCTCCCTCAGTACTGCCCCTCCGACAGTGTGGCGCTCCCTCAGTACTGCCCCTCCGACAGTGCGGCGCTCCCTCAGTACTGCCCCTCCGACAGTGTGGCGCTCCCTCAGTACTGCCCCTCCGACAGTGCAGCGCTCCCTCAGTACTGCCCCTCCGACAGTGCGGTGCTCCCTCAGTACTGCCCCTCCGACAGTGCAGCGCTCCCTCAGTACTGCCCCTCCGACAGTGCGGTGCTCCCTCAGTACTGCACTGGGAGTGTCAGCCTGGATTCTGTGCTCAATTCTCTGGACTGGGATTTGAACCCACGACCTTCTGACTCAGAGGCGAGAGTTACCCACTGAGCCAAGACTGACGTGGCCTGGTCGGTCCCTCACCTGACTCACCATGTTCATAAGATCACAAGGTAATTACATATGAGGAAGGTCATTCGGCCCATCTTAATTCATCCAGATAGACCCCAACACTGTACATCCAATTCTTTCTTCAATGATTCAGGGTTTTTTCCTCCATTAATCTATCTGGGAGTTCATTCCATGTGTTGATCACTTTTTGTGTGATGAAGAATTTCCAGATATCAGACCTAAAATTATCTTTTACTAGTTTGAATCGTGTCCCCTAGTTCTACTCCCGCAATTTAATTTAAAGTAATATTCTGGGTGTATGCTTATCAATCGTGTATACCTCTATAAGATCACCTCTCAAACACCTCCTTTCTATATGTATGTCATGATGTGGAGATGCCGGTGTTGGACTGGGGTGGACAAAAATGAGAAGTCGCACAACACCAGGTTATAGTCCAACAGATTTATTTAAAATTACAAGCTTTCGGAGCGCTGCTCCTTCGTCAGGTCTTTACCTGACGAAGGGGCAACAGCTCCGAAAGCTCGTAATTTTAAATAAATTTGTTGGACTATAACCTGGTGTTGTGCGACTTCTCATTTTTTTCTATATATAGATACACAAACACAGACACACACACAAATACAGACACAGACACACACACAGCAATACACGTCCATATACACACACACACATACAGACACAAGCACATACCTTTTCATGTACATGAAAACATAAGACAAAATAGAATGGGAAAAAGCTCAAATTTTCTACAGACTGTACAATTCTGTCATGAACTACAGTCCACTCATTTAATGTCCTAAGGGAATGTCCTGCATTAATACTCCCTGATCCTACACTCCAGAATGAAACTATTCCCTACCTGATCTGGGAATGTTTGATGCTGACAGTGTGAATCATAGAATCGTACAACAACAACTTGTATTTATATAGCGCCTTTAATGTAGTAAAACGTCCCAAGGTGCTTCACAGGAGCGATTATCAAACAAAATTTGACACCGAGCCACATAAGGAGATATTAGGGCAGATGACCAAAAACTTGGTCAAAGAGGGAGGTATTGAGGAGCGCCTAAAAGGAGAGCGAGGCGGAGAGGTTTAGGGAGGTGAATTCCAGAGCTCAGGGCCCAGGCGGCTGAAGGCACGGCCGCCAATGGTGGAGCGATTTAAATCAGGGATGCGCAAGAGGCCAGAATTGGAGGAGCGCAGAGATCTCGGGGGGTTGTGGGGCGAGGGCCATGGAGGGATTTGAAAACAAGGATGAGAAATTTAAAATTGAGGCGTTGCCGGACCGGGAGCCAATGTAGGTCAGCGAGCACAGGGGTGATGGGTGAACGGGACTTGGTGCGAGTTAGGATACAGATAGGAATTGGTAGGGTAGAGAGAAAGAAACTTTTTACGCTGGTGGGGGGAGTCTAAGACAGGGAGACATAACCTTAAAATCAGAGCCCGGCCATTCAGGAGAGAAGTTAGGAAAGTAAAAAGGCTCGAGGGGCTGAATGGCCTACTCCTGTTCCTCTCTTGAGCTCAAGTGGTGAGAGGGTGGTGGGCCAGCCAGGAGAGCTTTGGAATAGTCGAGTCTATAAAACAGCACAGAAGGAGGCCAGTCGGCCCATCGTGCCTGTGCCGGCTCTTTGCAAGAGCTCTCCAATTAGTCCCACTCCCCCCTCTTTCCCCACAGCCCTTACAAATATTTTGTTTTCAAGTATTTATCCAATTCCCTTTTGAAAGTTACTATTGAATCTACTTCCGGAATGAAAAATGTTCAATCGCCCGTCACATCCCGCACTTTGATCAGCATGAAGTTTTCACGAAAACATAGTTTAAAAGAAAACACAGTTGAAATGAATAAACGTCTCGTTCTAGCCGTGGGTGGTGAGTTGGGGAAATTGCCAAGCGTCTCACGATGACTTGCAGCAACACTCTCCCTGAGCCCTTCGTCACTCACCACCCCTAGTCAGTCCTATTTAAGTGTGTCTTTATCAGTGCATCGTACATTTCCTAGGCCGGGGGATTCCAATGTTCCACCAGCGTTACGGGATTTCCGCTGCATTCCTGGCAAAGTAACGCCGGCGGACTGGGATCGGCTCCGAGGAATTTCCTGGCCCGAGCTTTCCTTGGTTAGCCCGAGACAGTAGAAACATACCAAAAACAATGATTTTTTCATATATAACTCAGAGGGTGGCTCACTAAATCTATTTCATGCCTCTTCTGGTCACCCTTCCTAATACCTCCTTCATTTCCATCTTTGCCTCAGCCTCCATCATCCAACCCCCTCCCCCCACCTGGCTCTTTATGCCTCTCTAAAGCGCCTCGAGATGTTTTTCTATGTTAAAGGTGCTATATAAGAACAAACTTGCATTTCTATAGCGCCTTTCACGACCTCAGCACGTCCCAAAGCGATTCACAGCCAATGAAGTACTTTTGAAGTGTAGTAAAAGAATTTATGATGAACCTGTATAAAACACTGGTTCGGCCTCAACTGGAGTACTGTTGTCCAATTCTGGGCACCGCACTTTAGGAAGGATGTGAAGGCCTTAGAGAGGGTGCAGAAAAGATTTACGAGAATGGTTCCAGGGATGAGGGACTTCAGTTACGTGGATAGACTAGAGAAGCTGGGGTTGTTCTCCTTAGAGCAGAGAAGATTGAGAGGAGATTTAATAGAGGTGTTCAAAATCATGAGGGGTCTAGACAGAGTAGATAGAGAGAAACTGTTCCCATTGGCGGAAGGGTCGAGAACCAGAGATCATAGATTTAAGGCAATTGGCAAAAGAACCAAAGGCGACATGAGGAAAAACTTTTTTACGCAGCGAGTGGTTATGATCTGGAATGCACTGCCTGAAAGGGTGGTGGAGGCAGACTCAATTGTGGCTTTCAAAAGGGAGTTGGATGAGTACCCGAAGGAAATAAATTTTGCAAGGCTACAGGGAAAGGGCGGGGGAGTGGGACTAGCTGAAGTGCTCTTGCAGAGAGCCGGCACGGGCTCGACGGGCCGAATGGCCTCCTTCTGTGCTGTAACCATTCTGTGATAATATAGGGAAACACGGCATCTAATTTACGCACAGCAAGCTCCCACAAATAGCAATGTGATAAATGACCAGATAATCTGTTTATTAATGATTTTGGTTGAGGGATAAATATTGGCCGGGAATAAATGCAAGTTGTTGTTGTGTTGAATGTGCCATTGGGTGATGCTTGCTCTTTCCCCAACACGATAAACACTCATTTCCCCCAAACCGCCTAAGCTGTGGTTTGATGTTGATCTACAGAATCAGTACTGATTCTAAAGTTAGCAGCTGAAGCTCGCATATTCTACCCACTGGCTGCGTGGCTCAGTTGCCACAGTTCCCACCTCCGCCACAGAAACACATAATCTAAGCTGGCACTCCAGCGCAGTAGAAAAGAATTTTCACTTGTACACCTCCTCGTTCTGTCCTCAGGCTGTTCCGAGTGCTCCCCCCTCTCAAAGAGCGAATTTTGAAGTGCAGTTACTGTCGTTACGGAAACAAACTTGGCAGCCAATATGTGCACAGCATGATCCCACAAACATCAAACGAACGCACGCCTAGCTGACCTGCCTTTTCGGCTGGTTGAGTGGGGAATGTTGGTCAGAACACTGCTCTTCTTCAAATAGTGCTGTGGGATTGTTTTTTTTTATATCCACCTGAACAGGCAGATGGGATCTCAGTTTAACGTTTTATTTCAAAGATAGGATCTTTGAAAACTGCCTCAGTATTGCAGTCAAGTATCAGGGCTCAAGTCCTTGAAGCTGTGTTTGAACCACACCATCTTCTAGACTCAGAGGCGAGAGTGCTACCAACTGAGCCAAGCTGCCCTTTAAAAGTAGCGAACTATACCAGAGGTACCTTCCTTTATGTGAGAAGTGAAGCAAAGGCCCGTCTCCGGCCATTCAGCTGACTGCTTAAACACCCGGCAGTACAGCTTAAAGGAGTTCTCCTGGTTTCTGATCCAACATTCTTCCTTCAACAACCACCAGCAAACAAATGAACTGGTTTGTCCACAAGTGTGGTTGCTGCATTCAACCATGAACTGCGACTGCCTTTCAAAGTAATGCATTGGACAGAAAACACATGACCAGGTGCTAAATCAGTACAAAGTCTTTCATTCACCAGAATGTTACCAGGGCTCCAAGGGTTAGATTACGAGGAGAGATTACATAAACTAGGCTTGTGTTCCGTGGAATATAGAAGGTTAAGGGGTGATTTGATTGAGGCTTTTAGGATTTCATAGAATCATAGAATGGTTACAGCACAGAAGGAGGCCATTTGGCCCATCGAGCCCGTGCCGGCTCTCTGCAAGAGCACTTCAGCTAGTCCCAGTCCCCCCCCCCCTTTCCCAGTAGCCCTGCAAAATATTTTCCTTCAGGTACTTATCCAATTCACTTTTGAAAGCCACGATTAAATCTGCCTCCACCACCCTTTCAGGCAGTGCATTCCAGATCCTAACCACTCGCTACATAAAAAAGTTTTTCCTCATGTCGCCTTTGGTTCTTCTGCCAATCACCTTAAATCTGTGTCCTCTGGTTCTTGACCCTTCCGCCAATGGGAACAGATTCTCTCTATCTACTTGAACTATTTTGAAAGGAATTGATAGGGTAGATAGAGAGAAACTTTTTCCGCTGGTGGGGGGAGTCTGGGATAAGGGGACAGAACCTTAAAATCAGAACCAGGCCGTTCAGGAGAGAACACTTCTTCACGCAAAGGGTGGTAGAAGTATGGAACTCTCTTCCACAAACAGCAGTAAATGCTAGCTGAATTAATCATTTTAAATCTGAGATCAACAGATTTTTGCTAGCTAAGGGTGTTAAGGGATTATGGAGTTAGGATGCAGATCAGCCATGAACTCATTGAATGGCAGAACAGGCTCGAGGGGCTGAAGGGCCTCCTCCTGTTCCTGTGTTCTATTCAGACCCATGATGAGATTGGGAAGGGGGTAGCTGTAGATTCTAAACAGTAAAGGAAGAAAAATGATTGTGAGAAACCACAGGTCAGGCTCTCCATGTTCTGATAAATAGTACAGATGTAAAGAGGACGAGTATAACTTTCAGATTAAATTTCCCTTGCTTTTTCATTAGCTGCGTTGAAATTCTAGAAGGCTGTGTTTGTCTTGCTCGGCATTGTAGGTGATTTAAAAGAGTGGCTTGAGTCTGAGTACTGAGCTGCTTTCAGGAAATGGCAGCTTGGTGGACTGACCAGTTGAACTAGTTTGCTGGCTTTCGCTCACTGCCGTGTGACAAAAATAAATTGTTCATCCATCCAGCACGACTAATTAAATCAAATTTTCATTCTCGGGCTGTGGTGGTGGGCCTTCTTCCGCACAATTGGCTGCCGCGTTTCCTACATTACAACAGCAACTACAGTTCAAAAGTACTTCATTGACTATAAAGCGCTTTGGGACGTCCTGAGGTCGTGAAAGGCGCTATATAAATGCAAGTCTTTCTTTTTTCTTCTTTCACCCCTGGTTTGATACAACTGCATGTATTGCTGGGCCACTTCAGAGGGTAGTCGAGAGTCAACCACATTGGTGTGGGACTGGACTCACATATAGACCCAGACCGGGTAAGGACGGCAGGTTTCCTTCCCGAAGGGACATTAATGAATCAGTCGTTCTTTTTAACAACAATCTGACATCTTTATGGTCACTTTTACTGAATTTCCAAATTAATAAATTCAAATTCTCCCCCACACACCCTCCCCTTCTCAGCACCTTTCCATGCAAGCGCAGGAGATGCAACACCTGCCCTTTTACCTCCTCCCTTCCCACCGTCCAGGGCCCCAACCACTCCTTCCAGGTGAAACAGCGATTTACTTGTACTTCTTGCAATTTAGTATACTGTATTCGCTGCTCACGATGCGGTCTCCTCTACATTGGGGAGACCAAACGCAGATTGGGTGACCGCTTTGGGGAACGCCTCCATTCAGTCCGCAAGTTTGACCCCGAGCTTCCGGTCGCCTGTCACTTTAATTCTCCGCTCCACTCCACCCTCGGCCTGCTACACGGTTCCAAGGAAGCTCAAGGAACAGCACCTCATCTTTCGATTAGGCACTTTACGACCTTCTGGACTCAACATCGAGTTCAACAATTTCAGATCGTAACCTCTGCCCCCATTTTTTCCAGACAGCAGCTATTGTTGATAGACCCATCTTTTGTTTCTTTACTTGTCCCATTACCATCTCCTTCCACCATCATACCTTTTGTCATTTAATCACTCTTGTCTAATACCCTATCACAGACCTTCCCTTTTGTTCTTTCCCTGCCTCTGCACTTACTTAAAACCTGTTATATCTCTAACTTTTTCCAGTTCTGACTATAGGTCATCGACTTGAAATGTTAACCCTGTTTCTCTCTACACAGATGCTGTCTGACCTGCTGAGTATTTCCAGCATTTTCTGTGTTCATTTCAAATTCTCAAACTGCCGTGGCAGGATTTGAACTCCTGCGCGTTTTAGATTATTAGTCCAGGCCTCTGGTTTACTAGTCCGGTAAGATAACCACTGGGCTACCATACCTTAAGCAACTACTCAAATAGTGACTGCATTGGGTGAAATAGCAAGCATTAGCCGAAATAGCAAGCATTAGCCACAGTGAACCTGGAAAAGGAGCTAAGCAGTGCAGTCTTCCAAAGATGCACATTATTACTGTCCATTGTCATTGGTTTAAATTGGGGGGGGGATGCAGTCAGAGCAAGGATCAAAAAGCATCTTTAATGTAGTCAACGTCCCAAGGTGGTGCTTATATAGGAAAATGGGCACTGAGCAGTAATGGAAGAGCTGGGGCGGACTGAAAACATGGGGAAAAAGACAGGCCTTGAAGGCTGAGAGAGAGAGGTAACAAGGTTGTTAGGGTTTGGGCGGAGAGCTGAAGATGATTGAAGACTCTGCCACAGATGATAGAACCCAACGTCGTAAGTACCAAGGGCATGGGCTGGAGGAAGGTGCAGAGATAAAGAGTACAGTGCAGTTACCGAGGTTTAGATTGCAAGTCAGGATTAAGGATTTTGGTGGTAGGTCAGCCAGGAGAGCACGGGAATAGTCGAGTGTGAAACAGCACCAAAGGAGGACAGTCGGCCCATCGTGCCTGTGCCGGCTCTTTTAAAGAGTTATACAATTAGTCCCACTGCCCCTTGTTCTTTCCCCATAGCCCTGCAAATGCTTTGTTTTCAAGTAGTTATCCAAAAAGACAGACTTGCATTTCTACAACGTCTTTCACGACCACCGGATGTCCCTAAAGTGCTTTACAGCCAATGAAATACTTTCTGAAGTGTAGTCACTGTTGTAATGTAGGAAACGCGGCATCCAATTTGCGCACAGCAAGCTCCCACAAACAGCAATGGGATAATGACCAGATAATCTGTTTTAGTGATGTTGATTAAGGGATAAATATTAGCCCAGGACACCAGGGAGAACTCCCCTGCTCTTCTTTGAAATAGTGTCTTGGGATCTTTTACACCCACTTGAGACAGCAGACAGGGCCTCGGTTCAATATCTATAACGTCTTTCACAACCTCAGGACAGCCCAAAGTGCTTTACTGCCAACATCACATCTACATTCTAAGAATGAATATAAAAAGGAAGCATTGGGCAAAAATGGTTTGACCTCACTGCACTCACACAGGAACACCCATCTCACTCTCCTGGCTGAATAGAGGACTTGCTATTGATAACCAGCATCTAAACTGGGAAAAGATCATGTGTCATCAACACTGGTCACACTCAGGTTACAGGGCTGTAACCACACTTCACGCTGTGCAAAGCATTGGCTAAAGAAAGACTTGCATTTATACAGTGTCTTTCACAACCTCAGGACGTCCCAAAGCGCATTACAGCCAATTCAACCACTTTTGAAGTGTAGTCCCTTTTGTAATGTAGGAAACGCAGCAACCAATATGCGCACAGCAAGCTCCCACAAACAGCAACATGACAATGACCAGATAATCTTTTGTTTAAAGTGATATTGGTTGAGGGATATTGGCCCAGGTCACCAGGGACGACTTGGCTGCTCTTCAAAATAGTGCCATGGGATCTTTTACATCCACCCGAGAGTGCAGACAGGGCAGCACTCCCAGCACTCCCTCAGTACTACACTGGGTGTCAACCTTGATTATGTGTTCATGTCTCTGGAGTGAGACCCAGGACCTTCAGACACCAAGGTGAGCTACAGCTGACACTGGACCTTGCATTGAGTCGCTGCTGTCAGCCACTGCACTTCTGCTTTTTCTCAACACATTAGTCTCCACTTTAGCGGAATCTGCCGTGAAGCTGTGGTTTGGTGAGAGATATCGTCCGTTACTGCTCGTGTTAGGAAGGGCTTCCGGCAGCTAACGGAAATTAGAAGTCGTCATAAAAATACTCTCCGCAGACACTCCAAAAAGTAGTATTGTGGAAACTTTACAAAAGTAAAAGCTGTGTTTGCCATTTTTATTTTAGCAGCAGATAAGAGTCCTGAATACAAGTGAAATTTAGCATTTTTGTAGTGTTTTTAACTTAGCATCCCACTGCGCTTCACATAAAAGAGAATTGACATCAAGCCGTAGTAAGAATTAGAAGACATAACTGGAAGCATGCTACAAACGATGGGCGTTGAGGAGACCTTTAAAAGGTGGGGAGAGAAGTATCAAGGCTCAGAGGTTCAGGAGATTTAGTACTTGGATATGCGCTTGAAGTGCCGTAACCTACAGGGCTACAGACCAAGAGCTGGAAAGTGGGATTAGGCTGGAGAGCTCTCTTTCGGGCGGCACGGACACGATGGGCTGAATGGCCTCCTTCTGTGCCGTAAATTTCTATGATTCCATGTTTAAAGCCAATTTATCATTTAAAAAGAAATTGGTTAAGTATTTGGAAAGTAAGATTATAAAGGGATATGGGGGAAAGGAGTAGATAGCTTCAGTTGGAGGGCTAGCACAGCACAGGCATGAGGAGTTGATTGGCCTCCTCTGTGCTGTAGTTTCCATCATTGTAAGAACATTAACCTTGCACCTCTGTTGTATCCAGTCCAGACTAAAAGGGACGAAGGCTTCCTACGTACTAAGTGCAAGGGTCTTGAGTGAGACTCAAACTACCCTGTACTTCAGAGTAAACATGAATCCACAGCACCCAATGGCCTAGAATTCAGCACGATTGGCAATGTCACTCAAAGGCCACAGGAAGACTGGTGTGGGATTGGAAATCAGCGGTTGGGGGTTATGACTGCTTTACTCCACTGTACCCGACCCCAGAGTGTTTGGTACCAAGAATGGGTGCCTATTGCAAAGTGTTGCACTGTCCTCACCTGGTGCACAAAAGCCTAAAATTCATTTCGTACATGTACAAATATCGTGTCATCCCCACTAAATAAAACTGGCAATTTTCCAATTGGCGATGTAACTCTTTAAAGTCCATTTTTTTTTTTTATAAACAGTTTTCCTTTGGTTTTATTTATAGTATATTAAAAAAAAGGGGTGAAAAATCAGTGGGAAAGATAGAGGTTCCCAAACCCAGGGAAATTCAAAGAAAAATAGTAAGTCAGCTTTTATTATGAACATTGCTAAAAGAAGAAAAGCACGGGATTTTTTTTTTAATATAAAAGGTAGAGTCAGACTAAAATACAACCCTCAATTATTGACATGGTTCAGAGTCTCCCCATCAGACTCGCAATTAAAAAAAAACTAAAAATAAGATTGAAAAATCTGTTTATTGCAGTGTCTCCAGATACAGGAAACTCTATTAACCGGCACCGACAGGACCGGCATGGTGCCGGTTTATCGAAAGTACCGGATAACGGAGAGTTATATCTACCGAGGCTATTTTTAACAAAGAAAAATAAATAAATCAAGAAATGTGCAGTATACTTCCGACAGCGCCAGGAGGCCGAGTAGTGGCACTTTTGAAAACTACCCCTACTGACTAAATCGGCGTTCGCGGACTCGGACTCGGGATCGGCAACATTGCCGATTATTTGAGAGGAGTTTTCGGAGTACTCGGCATTCGCGGAGACTCGACTGTGACTCGGCAACATTGCCGGTTATTTGAGAGTAGTTTTCGGAGAATGATTTTTGCCGGTTAAGCGAGAATTCTGGATATTTGGGTGCCGGATAAACAAAAGTTTCCTGTACTAGGATGGTGGAATAATAAAAATTGTTGGGAAATTATGCACATGGGAACATGTGATCTTGCTTTTAGTATACATTGCTTTCGCGTGGGACCTCGGAGACCTTTGATTGATGACCTCAACAACGACGTGTGTTTATACAGCGCCTTTAACATAGTGAAACGTCCCAAGGCACTTCACAGGAGAGTTATCAACCAAAATATGACACCGAGCCACACAAGGAGAGATTAGGACTTTGGCCAAAGAGGTAGGTTTTAAGGAGCAGCTTAAAGGAGGAGAGGCGAGAGGTTTAGGGAGGGAATTCCAGAGCTCAGTGGGCGAAGGCACAGCTGCCAATGGTGCAGCGATTAAAATCGGGGATGTGCAAGAGGCCAGAATTAGAGGAGTGCAGAGATCTCAAAAGGGTTGTAGGGCTGGAGGAGGTTAGAGAGATAAGGAGGGGGGCGAGACCATAACAAACAGAATTTTAAAAATCGAGGCGTTGCTGGACCGGGAGCCAACATAGGTCAGCGAGCACAGGGGGGGGATGGGTATATGTCAGTCTGCAGGGGACTTTGTGTGGTAACGGTCAGGGCCACGCTGTCCTTGCTCCCTACCTAGGGATGAGACTCAGATGTTGCCGTAAATTAAAAAAAAGACTCCTCACAGCAGAACCCAAGGATGATCCCGCTCCCCCTTAAAAACAAGACTTTCAACTCTACTGCTGAAAGTTGCGGCCAGAGATGAGCACAGTGATATCAGCACAGTCCGCATAGCACGCGACAAGTGCCAAAATCATGGATGAAAGGTGTTTCATCTCCAGGACTGGTTCATTTTTGGTGGTTGGGGTGGGGGGAAATCAGTTTTTACCCACACACATGAAAACAATATCCAGGAATTAACTGGTGGAAATCTGTAAAAACCCATTTTAATGATCGCTACCAATCACTGAAGATACAGATTGAAGATCATTGGCAAATGAACCAGAGGGGAGATGAGGAGACTTTTTTTAATGCAGTGAGTTGTTATGATCTGGAATTCACTGCCTGAAAGGGCAGTGGAAGCAGATTTAATAATAACTTTCAAAAGAGAATTGGATAAATACTTGGAGAAAAATTTGCAGGGCTATGGGGAAGAGAGAGGAGTTGGAGAGCTCTTTCAAACAGCCGGCACGGACACAATGGTCCGAATGGCCTCCTTCTGTGCTATATGATTCTATGTACTCTTCCTTCCACTATTTTATGCTGCCTCCCAGAATTCAATTCCAAGCTTGAACACAAGTCACTGAACAGAATATTTGGCAAGTCAGAGGTTTTATACTGCGAAAAAACATTTACAGAATGAATTCTGAAACCACTTGTTTTTTTTTGAAAAAAAAAATCTACTCAGAGTCTCTTGTCCCATGTTAAATTGAACACTCATTGTATTTAAAGACAAAAAACAAAACAATCACATTCCTACTTTTTATTTTTGAAGTTTAACAGCTAGATAAGTAAACTAAGCTCAAACCTTCAAGGCTTCCCTCAACCAATGCATAATTGATGTCCAAGAACATACCTCCATTGGAAGAAAGGAATGTTTTATTAGTGTTCTATAGAATCATAAACAGGAGGTTAATGCAAACAAAAGGACAACTTCCCTTTCCTGATGCAGAAAACCTCAACCCTTTCCATTAAAAGAGACCAGTTAAACAGTAAAGTTAATCCAATGCAGAAAACCCTCCCACACATAAATACAAATGAATGAAAAAAATAACAGGAGTGAATAGAGAACACTGGAATAAGTGGTTCTTGTACAATATATATTATAAGACCTCTGGGGTGGGGGGAATCTTAGCTGTGGCTGTTGCAGTCTCTTGCAGTAGATAGAAATGAACCAAACAAGGGTTTTCACTGTCTACACTTCAAGGCTTCAACCAACCTGAAAAAGAAGAGGTGCCAAATTAACATATTAGAAATCTTACATCTCTGCGCACTTCTGGCCAACTTTCCCACGTCCACACTTACAATGGAAACTGGCTACGTAAGCTGGCCACGCTGTAATACAACTCCCACTTGGGGAGGGCGGCTGCAGCGCCACCACTGGCGTGAGCGTGCAATGACAGCGTGGCATGTTTACATACAGTTTCCATCACAAATATGGACATAAGAATTTATGATGCAAATATAAAAATGACAGAATATGTGCGACTTTAAATGGGGACTGAATTTTGTTTGCAAGCTCTGCTCCAATTGCCCACCTCCACTCTCTAACCCCATTTCACCTGAAGACTATACAAGAACATAAGGAATAGAAGCAGGAGTAGGCCATAGGGTCCCTCGAGCCTGCCCCGCCATTCAATAAGATTATGGCTGATCTTCTACCTCAACTCCACGTTCCTGCCCGATCTCCATATCCCTTGATTCCCTTAGTGTCCAAAAATCTATTGATCTCAGTCTTGAATATACTCAGCGACTGATCAGCCACAGCCCTCTGGGGTAGAGAATGCCAAAGATACACAACTACAATAGGTCTTGAGGCCTGGGTGCAACGCCAGGACAGAACCACGAAAGGAAATTTGCTTCAGTGTCTATACGGTTAATTCAGAGCCAGCACAAAACATCTAAGCCATAAGGTGGTGGGGAAGAAAGACAACCATATTACTACATTAAAAAAAAATTCACTCGGATGAGAGTGTCGCTGGCGAGGCCCATCCCTAGTTGTCCTCGAGAAGGTGGCGGTGGGCCTTCTTGAACTGCTGCAGTCCTTGTGGTTACGGTGCTCCCACAGTGTTGTTAGGCAGAGAGCTCCTTGATTTTGACCCAGCGACAATATACGTCCAAGTTGGGCTGGTGTGCGATTTGGAGGTGGTGGGGTGCCCGAGCCAGGAGCACCTCTCAATAAGTCGTGGGTTCGAGTCACAGTCCAGAGACTTGAGCACTTAATCCAGGCAGACACTCTTAATGCAGTCCTGAGGGAGTACTGCTACGATGGACTGCAGTGGCTCAAGGCAGTGGCTCACCACCACCTTCGAGAGCAATGAGGGATGGGCAATAAATGTTAGCCTCGTCAGCGACGCCCACATCCCATGAATGAATAAATTAAAAAATGTTGGCGGTGCCAACTTTCGGATGAGATGCTAAACTGAGGCCCTGTCTGCTCTCAGGTGGACGTAAAAGATCCCATGGCACTATTTCGAAGAAGAGCAGGGGAGTTATCCCTGGTGTCCTGGCCAATATTTATCCCTCAATCAACATCACCAAAGCAGGTTATCTGGTCATTTATCTCATTGCTGTTTGTGGGAGCTTGCTGTGTGAAAATTAGCTATTGCATTTCCTACATTCCAACAGTGACTACACTTCAAAAAGTGCTTAATTGGCTGTAAAGCACTTTGGATATCCTGAAGTCGTGAAATGCAAGTTTTTTCTTTAATTGGCTGAAAAACTGTTTTGCAATCTGATGCGTTGATAAAGTTTAACCTTCTTGTAACATTGGGCTGACCGGGTCAAACCTTTCACATATTTACTGACTGCAGTGGACCCACCCCAGGAAGTGTGAATGGCCAGACTGAAGTCATCAGTCGCTGGGTGCAAAAAGGACCCCTCTTCAGATCTTCTGCTGGAGAGTAAATTAGCTCTTGGCCCTGGGGTGCGCAGGTAGTTCATAGTATTGCTCACACAAACCGCTGTGGCAGTTCTCCCCATGTTCAATGGTCCTTCACTGCTGCAATGGGGCGTGCGCTACTCTTACTGGTTGCTATATTTTTCCCCAAATAAAATTACTGACGCTTGCATTTATGTAATACACATGTCTTAGCCAATGAATGATTTCTATTTTTGAAGTGTAGTTACTGTTGTTTTGTAGGCAAACTCGGCAGCACACAACAGCAGCATAAACATCCAGATAATCTACTTTAGTGGTGTTGGTTATAGGAACAGGAGGAGGCCATTCAGCCCCTCGAGCCTGTTCCGTCATTCAATTAGATCATGGCTGATCTGTATCTCAACTCCATCTACCCGCCTTGGTTCCATAATCCTTAATACCCAACAAAAACCTATCAATCGCAGTTTTGAAATTTTCCAATTGGTGAGGGGGGTTCCAGATTTCCACTACCCTTTGTGTGAAGAAGTGCTTCCTGACATCACTCTTGAACAACCTAGCTCCAATTTTAAGGTTATGCCCCCTTGTTCTGGACTCGCCCCCCGCAACCAGCGGAAATAGTTTCTCTCTCTCTACCCTATCAAACCCTTCAATCATCTTAAGCACCTCAATTAGATCACCCCTTAATCTTCTATACTCAAGGGAACACAAGTCTAGTCTTGCAACCTAGCCTCATAAATTTAACCCTTTTGGCCCTAGTATCATTCTGGAGAATCGGCACTGCACCCCCTCCAAGGCCAATATATTCCTCCTGAGGTGCGGGGCCCAGAACTGAATGCAGTCACTCCAGGTGGGGTCTCACCAAAGCTTTATATATAGTTGAGGGATAAATATTGGCAAGGAGACCCGGGGAAGTCCGCAGGCCTTCTGCATATAGTGCCACGAGCTCTTTTACGTCCACCTGAACACGCAGACAAAGCCTCAGACAGTGCAGCACT
Organism: Squalus acanthias; assembly: GCA_030390025.1. Taxonomy (NCBI): domain Eukaryota; kingdom Metazoa; phylum Chordata; class Chondrichthyes; order Squaliformes; family Squalidae; genus Squalus; species Squalus acanthias. The sequence continues at coordinate 120,103,248 of CM059435.1, forward strand.
CCCTCAGTACTGCACTGGGAGCGTTGGGGCTCAAATCCTGCAGTGCAGCTTGAACCTATGACCCTTTGACTCGAGGCGAGAATGCCACCCACTGAGCCAGTGCCACTGAAAGGTTTCCCTGTGTATCACTATTAATTCAATTACCAGTCCATGGCCTCGTCCAGTCCAACGCCTTTGGTTGCAGAGGTCTTGAATATCTGCCACTTCCGATCCTTCATAGCTGGCAGACCGAGCGCATTAGCGACCTCTGTGGGAGACATGGCCTGCTCCATATCCTGCTTATTCGCAAAGACAACGAGAACTGCCTTCTTCAGCTCCTCCTCCTGCAAGCAAACACAGATTGTCCATGATCAACTACGCCTTTTAATGGCCGTGGGGAGAGAAAAAAAGAGGCAGATTTCATGGAGGGAAAGATGGTTAAATGTAGCAGACTAAAACAAGAAGCTATTTCAGTGCTTAGATTCTGAAACAAGGCCAAGTGGTGCTGAACATTTTCAGGGAAAACCTACCCTTCCCATGGTTATGGATCACAGCTACTCAGCACAGCATGATCTGTATGCCCAATGCTGAAGAATGCTTGATGAGAACAAGGTATTCCTAAAGTTCAAGTACCCAAACACTCTCCTCCCAAAGAACCTTGATGTCAGGGACAGAGAGAGAGAGACAGACAGACAGAGAGAGCATGAGTTAACCCTTGGGGACAGGTCTCTTTGGGGTATAGCCATGGCTCCCATTTCTTTTGCCAAACAGTTGAACTGTCAGACCAGTGCATTGTCTGGGATTCTGACGGACGATCATGTTGCCAAATTTGGTAGATTGATTTTTTTTTAAAACTCCAAAATCACATCCGACCCCCAGAATTTTTAATTTAGTCGATTAGACCAACTCACAACAGGAGGTTGATGGAACGCAGAATCAAGGCAAGACAACGATTAGCCACGGTGAGGTTAGAGATCGCCAGATAAGAAACCCGAGCTTCTGAGTAGAGCTTAAATTCAAAGAATTGCTCAAAATAACCTTAACACCAGGCTGAAATACATTGTACATTAATAAATAGGTGCATTCAAAAAAATCTGACCAATCTTTAGAAGAGCACAAGATTCTTGAAGTATTAAATAGGGATAGGATTTTCTGTAAAAGTGGGGCAGTTTGTCACAAAGAAAGAACGAACCTGCATTTATATAATGCCATTTAAGACCTCAGGACGTCCCAAAGCGATTTACAGCCAATGAAGTACTTTTGAAGTGTAGTCACTGTTGCAATGTAGGAAACGCGACAGCCAATTTGCACACAGCAAGCTCCCACAAACAGCAATGTGATAAATGACCAGATGATCTGTTTTACCGATGTTGGTGGAGGGATAAATATTGGCCAGGACACCGGGGAGAACTCCCCTGCTCTTCTTTGAATAGTACCAGATTTTACATCCACCCGAGAGGGCAGATGGGGCCTCGGTTCAACATCTCATCCGAAAGACGGCACCTCGGACACTACTTCCTCAGTACTGGTACTGGGAGTGCCAACTTAGATTTTATGCTCAAGTCTCTGGAGTGGGACTTGAACCCACGACCTTCTGAGTAAGAGGTGAGAGAGAGTGCTACCCACTAAGCCACAGCTCTCATTTTTTGGCAGTTATAAAAAGTTCCCGGCCTTTTTGTGTTCATTTACGCGATGTTGGCATCCTCCGAAGGGCCCACCATGGCACTCGTCGCTGCCTCCTCACAAGTAGCAAACCCAACTGTCCCAACCTACTCTCTCGCTGACCGTCCTGCCCAGCGCGCCCACTGGGGGCTAATCTTGCCAATCTCCTCCCCGTCCAACTCACATCTCCCTCCAGAATGTCCGTTCACTTGCGAACAAGGCCCTTGCCATCCACGAGCTTAGTGGATGATTGCATCGACATCATGGCCCAGAGAGCAACTTGGCTGAGGGGTGATAACCCCTTACCCTTAAATGAAGCCTCCTTGCCTGGCTTTACCTTCCACCACTTGCCCCGCCCAGACCACCGTGGTGGCGGTGTGGCTCTCATCACCAAATCACACCTTGGTCTGTCCCCCTACTCCTCCGGCACATTCTCCTCCTTTGAGCATCTCACCTTATTCCACCCTCCTCAGCTCATTTAAAATTCTCATTCACTACCGCCCACCCAAATACCATAAAAATATCACCGAAATATCTTCACTGCTTTCCTCCCTCAGCCTCTGCACTGAGCGATTTCTTATCCTCGGTGATTTCAACCTCCATCTCAACTCGTCATGCACTCTCTCCTCTGAATTCACTGCCCTCCTATCCTCTTAATTTCTTCCTCCATAAACTCCCCATCCCATATTTACGGACACCCCCTCGACCTTGCCATCTCGCGTGGCCTCCTACTCCCATCATGTCAATCGCAGATAAGGTCATCTCTGACCACTTCGTTGTATTGCTCTCCACCCACATCCCACTCCCCCAACCCTACTTCCTTCTGTGTCCGCCCCGGTAAAAAAAACTCAACTGCACTTACGAAATCCCAGCCTTTGGCCCTCCTATTACCATGGCATTTCTGCAGCTACAGATCTGCTCAACCACACCCTCACCACCACCTTTGATGCCCCAGTCCCTATTAAAACTGTGTCCTAACTTGCACCAAGTCCCGTTCACCCATCACCCCTGTGCTCGCTGACCTACATTGCTCCCGATTAAGCAACACCGCGATATTTAAAATTTCCCCCCTTGTTTTCAAATCCCTTCATGGCCGCGCCCCGCCTCATCTCTAATCTCCTCCAGCCCCACAACCTACCCCCCTCACCCAGAGATATCGGCGCTCCTCTAATTCTTCCCTCGAGCATCCTTGATTATAATCGCTCAACCATTGGTGGCCGTGCCTTTAGCTGCTTGGGCCCCAAGCTCTGGAATTCCATGTCTAAACCTCTCTGCCTCTCTTTCCTCCTTTAAGACGCTCCTTAAAACCTACCTCTTTGGCCAAGCTTTTGGTGATCTGCCCTAATTTCTTCTTATGCGGCTCAGTGCCAAATCTTTGTCTTATAACACTCCTGTGAAGCACCTTGGGATGTTTTACTAAGTTAAAGCTGCTATATAAATACAGGTTGTGGTTGTTGTTGATGTGGGCGTTGCTGGCAAGGCCAACATTTATTGCCCATCCCTAATTGCCCTTGAGAAAGTGGTGGTGAGCCGTCTTGAACCACTGCAGTCCATGCTCCCATAGTGCTATTAGGGAGGGAGTTCCAGGATTTTGACCCAGCGACAATGAAGGAACGGCCGATATATGTCCAAGTCAGGATGGTGTGTGACTTGGAGGTGGTGGTGCGCTGCTGCCCATGTCCTTCTAAGCAGTAGAGGTCGCAGGTTTGGAAGGTGCTATCGAAGAAGCCTTGGCGAGTTGCTGCAGTGCATCTTGTAGACGGTGCACACTGCAGCCACGGTGCGCCGGTGGTGGAGGGAGGGAATGTTTAAGGTGACATGTTTGCAGAACACCCGAAAGCGTCTTATGTCTCCATGGGTGCTAACTACTGGCACTTTAGTGATTATAAAATCTGAGGAAAACTTATGCCTCTCAAAGTAATCCTTTCAGTAGCTGTGCTGGCTCCCCAGTCCCCTCTGTATGTATCGCAGAAGATTAGAGCGTAATAAACAATAGAAATTCAGCCAGTGAGGGGAAAAACCATTACCCCTGCCACTTCCAGTACCCAAGAAATCTGCTCCCCACACCCCTTGCCCTCCTCTGAAGCCTCCGCCTCGCCTTCTGCCCAGTTCCCGGAGCTTGGACCCTTCGCATGGGCTTCGGTTCCTGACATTTCTTAATGTCTGTGCTACTCGGTCTCCTCCTGGTGCGTATGCCTTCCCTTCCCCTAATATACACAACCTCCCCGGCCCCATAACACATGTTCTACTCCTGCCTTACACTCATCATCCTTCCGCTGAGGCCACTCTTTCTGCTGCTGGTGTAGCCACGTTCTCGTGTACTGTCAATTATCCAAGGGCATGCGGAAGGATTCCTACCGTACAACGCGGTGGGGGGGGGGGGGGGGGGGGGGGGGGGGGGGGAGGAAAAAAGAGCTGCAGGTGGTCAGCCTGGGAATCCAGTGCATGCCTACCCAGCACACAAATGTACCAGACATATTGGGGCAGTCAACTTGGGCGCAAATCTCGGTTACACTGCAGCCAATGCACCGCGCTAGCAGCGCAACAATCGCCTCTTCCCCGGTACAGGAGTCTTGACGCACGGGCTCATCCTTTGAGATCAGGAAGAAACTGGTAACGTTATACGGCACATCAGGTGTTGGCGTGATGCACAAGACAGCACAGCATGGAACCAGCGACAAACGTGGCAGTGTAACTCCAGCACGAGACTGCTCAGCCAATTAAGCAGTGCCTTGGGACGTTTTACTGTGTTAAAGGCACTATAAAAATGCAAGTTGTTGTTAATGATGAATAGGGCGACATTGATGGGGGAGAAAGTATATAAATTACTTCTCTTTAAACAAACACAGCATGAGAAGCCAAACTAGTTACCAGCATTTATTTTGCTGGTTTATCAAGGGTGGGCTCAGCCAAAAAACCACAACTGATAGAACTCTATTTGCACTTTGACCAGGGAGCCCACACCCCAACGAGTTTACGCCCAAATAAAACATGAAGAAACACTCTAAATGTGAACAATCAGCTATGAATAGGACAATTCAGTCACTGAGTTACAGAAAGCAATTTCTGAAACTAAGGGTTTTGGCGCCTTTAAAGATTGGATTACATTGACTGTTAAATCAATATTTTTTGACCCATGACTTTCTTCCCACCTCTCCTTCAGGTGTAAACTGTGGCTCCAGAGGAAGACCGCACTAAAGTGGCTATTCTTCATGTGTCTCAGCTAAGCCCAGTTCTACCCTCGGTAGTTCCCGTTCCAACAGGAACCAGTGATCAGGAGTGGACACTTTGATCCAGTCCCCCATGCCACAAATTTAAAATTCTCATCCTCGTGTTCAAATCCTTCCATGGCCTCACCCCTCCCCATTTCTGTAGCCTCCTCGTTCCTCCAACTCTGGCCTCTTGCGCGTATCCAAGTCCCTTCACCCTTACATTGGCAGCCATGCCTTCAGCCATCTGGGCCCACACTCTGGAATTGCCTCCCTAAATCTCTCCACACCTCTCTCGTAAGAACATAAGAAATAAGAGCAGGAGTAGGCCATTTGGCCCTTCGAGCCTGCTCCGCCATTCAATAAGATCATGGCTAATCTTCGACCTCAACTCCACTTTCCTGCACTATTCCCATATCCCTTGATATTCAAAAATCTATCGATCTCTATCTTGAATATACTCAACGTCTGAGCCTCTACAGCCCTCTGGGGAAGAGAATTCCAAAGATTCACAATCCTTTGAGTGAAGACATTTCTCCTCATCTCAGTCCTAAATTGCCGACCCCTTATTCTGAGACTGTGACCCCTGGTTCTAGACTCCCCAGCCAGGCGAAACATCCTCCCTGCATCTACCCTGTCAAGCCCTGTAAGAATTTTGTATGTTTCAATGAGATCACCTCTCATTCTTCTAAACTGCAGAGAATATAGGCCTAGTCTACTCAATCTGTCCTCGTAGGACAATCCCTCCCCATCCCATGAACCAGTCTGGTGAACCTTTGTTGCACTCCGCTATGGCAAGTATATCCTTCCTTAGGTAAGGAGACCAAAACTGTACACAATACTCCAGGTGTGGTCTCACCAGGGCCCTATACAATTGCAGTAAGACATCTTTACTCTTGTACTCAAATCCTCTTGGAATAAAGGCCAACATACCATTTGCTTTCCTACAAGGACACCCAGGTCCCTCTGAACACCAACATTTCCCAATCTCTCACCTTTTAAAAAAAAAACTCTGCTTTTCTATTTTTCCTACCAAAGTGGATAACTTCACATTTCTCCACATTATATTCCATTTGCCATGTTCTTGCCTACTCACTTAGCCTGTCTATATCCCCTTGAAGCCTCCTTACTACATCCTCACAACTTACATTCCCACCCAGCTTTGTATCATCAGCAAACTTGGATATATTACATTTGATCCCCTCATCCAAATCATTGATGTATATTGTGAATAGCTGAGGCCCAAGCACTGATCCTTGCGGTACCCCACTAGTTACAGCCTGCCAACCCGAAAATGACCCGTTTATTCCTACTCTCCGTTTTCTGTCCGTTAACCAATCCTCAATCCATGCTAGTATATTACCCCCAATCCCATGAGCCCTAATTGTATTTAACAACCTCGTGTGACACCTTATTGAATGCCTTCTGAAAATCCAAATACACCACATCCACTGGTTCCCCCATATCTATTCTGCTAGTAACAACCTCAAAACATTCTAACAGATTTGTCAAACATGATTTCCCTTTCATAAATCCATGTTGACTCTGCCCAATCCTATTATTATTTTCTAAGTGCCCGGTTACCACGTCCTTAATAATAGATTCTAACATTTTCCCTACTGCTGATGTCAGGCTAACTGGTCTATAGTTCCCTTTTTATCTCTCTCCTTTCTTAAATAGTGGGGTTAAGTTTGCTACCTTCCAATCCACGGGAACCGTTCTAGAATCTATGGACTTTTGGCAAATGACAACCAATGCATCCACTATCTCTATAGCCAACTCTTTACTAATACTAATTTCTTCAGGTCCTCATTCTCGCTAGACGCTTGGTTCTTCACTATATGGTTCTCCTCCTTCAGGACCCTCCTCAAAATCCACCTCTTTGATCAAGCTTTTAGTCACCATTCCGAATATCTCCTCTTTGGCTTGGTGTCGAATTTTTGCTTGGTTTTGTCCCGTGAAGCATCTTGGGACCAATGTTCCCTCTAATTTTTTTCCCCGTGCGCGGTCCCTTTCAGTGGCTGCACGGCCCACTCAAATTTTCGCGCATATGCGGTATTTTCCATTTAAAAGCTGGTGAGCGGCCTGCACAGGACCTCCAGACCGCTGCGCAGATTAGCGGGAACGTTGCTTGGGACATTTTCCTATGTTAAAGGCACTATATAATCCAAGTTGTGGTTGCTGCCGTTCATTAATGAATGAGGACTAGTGGATCTTCTGTGGCATCCCTCACAGATGCACAGCTCTATAATGACAAGAGTACTATAACCAGTAACAACGTCTTATTCTGCTTCTAGAGCAGAGCTATACTTAGCGAGGCCGGTCCCTTTAAACTCAAAATCTAACGATTGGGACGGGAAAATTTGACATTGCCAGGCGATTGAGAGTTTCAGCTCCAGGACAGTCTGCAAATGTCCCTCATCAACAGCAATTAACCCTCAAGAAATAGAATCATAGATGATACAGCACAGAAGGCGGCCATTCGGCCAATCGTGCATGATTTTGAATACCTCCATTAAATCTCCTCTTAACTTTTTCAGCTTTAAGGAGAACAACCCCAGCTTCTCCAGTCTCTCCACATAACTGAAGTCCCTCATCCCATGTACCATTCTGGTAAATCCACTCTGCACCCTTTCCAAGGCCTTGACATCCTTCCTAAAGGGAGATGAGGAGAATTTTATTTTACGCAGCAAGTTGTTGTGATCTGGAATGCGCTGCCTGAAAGGGCGGTGGAAGCAGATTCAATAGTAACTTTCAAAAGGGAATTGAATAAATAATTTAAAAAAGGAAAAATTTGCAGGGCTACAGGGAAAGAGCAAGGGGAGTGAGACTAATTGGAGAGCTCTTTCAAAGAGCCGGCACAGGCACGATAGACCAAATGGCCCCTTTCTGTGCAGTATCATTCTTAGAGTGCCTTTTGACATTCTGAAGCACGGTTAAAAACTTCATATATTGGGATCTATCGCACTTACGAATGGTAATCTCCCACAGGTGAAATCTTACTTACAGTTTTTACAGCAGATTTGGTATCAACAGTCCCACATTGAGGGTGGGGAGGTTTTTCACCACAGGATAATGCGGAGGTTATTTTAATATACGCAGAGATTTACATAATGTAAATCCTACGTGGGTTTACTGGAAGGATAGGGATGTTCAATAAACCAACCCACTGTTTAAATAAATTCTGCAGGAGCCGACTACCATTTAAAAGTAATACACTGATGAAAGTGTAGCTGAACATGGTAACTGATGCAACACGAGAATTTCTTGCTGAATTCTCCAAGGGGGCCAAAGCTCCTCAGCAAACTGATCATAGCAAGGATACAATGCTTGCATTTATACAGCACATCATACTAAAATATCTCAAAATGCTTTAAGCGAAGAGTTACTCTCTGCTCCCTTCCCAGAAATGATTTAATTATACCGACAAAGCAAACTTCCGTGTCGACATTTTTTTGATCACCATGCTGAAAATACACAAGCAGGTCAGTCTGTATCTACGACGGGGAAACCTAAACCCACGACCTCCACCACCTAGAAGGACAAGGGCAGCCGGCGCATGGGAACACCACCACCTCAGAGTTCCCCTCCAAGTCACACACACCATCCCGACTTGGAAATACATCGGTCGTTCCTTCATCGTCGCTGGGTCAAAATCCTGGAACTCCCTCCCTAACAGCACTGTGGGAGCACCTTCACCACACGGACTGCAGCGGTTCAAGAAAGCGGCTCACCACCACCTTCGAGGACAACTAGGGATGGGCAATAAATGCCAGCCTTGCCAGTGACACCCACATCCCAATAAAAAAGACTTTGGAGTATAACCCATTATCAGTAATAGTAACTGGTCTTTTTCCTTTATAGATGCTGATAACCTTGTTGTGTATTCTCAGCACTTTACCTTTATGGGTGAATTTTGCACTTGTACCCTCCAATAACACACGTTCATCCATGTTACTTCTACAGCTTAAATACCATTCAGGAATCATGAAATAATTTACAGATATTTCAATGAGTTTTCAGAACAGTTTTTCTTTACCTCCAGCATGGCAACAAGTTCGGACTTTGAGATTCCCATTCTGTCTTTGTCACAACTGTCCACCACATAGATGACTGCATCTGTGTTGGAGTAATAACAACGCCAGTAAGGTCTGAAAGAGAGAGAGAATTTACTTCACAAAACACATTGAAGTGAAATAATGTCAGTTTTCGAACAAAATGTAGTTCTATTACTGTACAGGTCTCAAATATTTAAATCAATTCATGGTATATGCAAACATGATATAAACACTGTACCGGGGGAGCAGGGGGGAGAGGGGGGGAGAGGAGGACAGGAGGGAGCGCGCACAAGAGGGGGAGAGGAGGACAGGAGGGAGCGCGCACGAGAGGGGGGAGAGGAGGACAAGAGGGAGCGTGCGCGAGAGGGCGGGAGAGGAGGAGGACAGGAGGGAGCGCACGCGAGAGGGCGGGAGAGGACAGGAGGGAGCGCGCGCGAGGGGGGGGAGAGGACAGGAGGGAGCATGCGCGAGGGGGGGAGAGGACAGGAGGGAGCGTGCGCAAGAGGGCGGGAGAGGAGGACAGGAGGGAGCGCGCGCGAGAGGACAGGAGGGAGCGCGCGCGAGAGGACAGGAGGGAGCGCGCGCGAGAGGGGGGAGAGAAGGACAGGAGGGAGCGCGGGGGAGAGGGCGGGAGAGGACAGGAGGAAGCGCGCACGAGGGGGGAGAGGAGGACGCGCGCACGAGGGGGGGAGAGGAGGACAGGAGGGAGCGCGCGCGGAAAAAGGTGAGAAGAGGGAGGGAAAGGAATGGGGAGAGAGGGTAGTCGACAGATAGAAATCTCCATTTAATGAGGGGACAGAAGTTATTGTTTGTGGGGGATGTGGGGAAGGGTTTTATTAGCAATAAATTAAACCACGTTAAACATATAATTTAATTTTTAAATTGTCAGTATTTTCAAAGGCTTAAAAACTTACCCAATACTCACCTTTAGCAACAAAGCGAGGAGCCACTCGGTGGCCAGAGTGTGGAACTACAAGCAGATGCAAACCAGGCTTTACAAAGGGAACTTGTGACAGAGGCTTGTGTGACTGAAGGGCTGAGCTCTGTACATGGAAAAACCCCATTAGAGCCTCACCTACAGGTGTCACAGGCTATCACACATGTAAAAGGACTTGCATTTATCTAGCGCCTTTCACGACCACCGGACGACCCAAAAGCGCTTTACAGCCAATTAAGTACTTTTGAAGTGTAGTCACTATTTTAATGTAGGAAATTTGCGCACAGCAAGCTCCCACAAAGAGCAATGTGATAATGACCGGATAATCTGTTTTAGTGATGTTGATTGAGGGATAAATATTGGCCAGGACACCGGGGATAACTACCCTGCTCTTCTTTGAAATAGTGGCCGTGGGATCTTTTCCGTCCACCCGAGGGAGGAGACGGGGCTTCAGTTTAACGTCTCCTCCGAAAGACGGCACCTCCGACAGTGCAGCACTGCCTCAGTACGGCACTGGGAGTGTCAGCCTAGATTTTTGCGTTCAAGACTCTGGAGTGGGATTTGAACCCACAACCATCTGACTCAGCGGCGAGAACGATACACACTGAGCCACAGCATAACAGGGAGTGGACACAATTAACATGGAAATCGCCACAAGGAATGCTGACAGGGGGACAAATTATAAAATGTACGTGTACATTTTTAGCACAAAATAATCAGACACAGAATCAAAAAAATACTGAACGGTGGAATCTTGACCCAGAAAGATAAAACAATTAACCAGATGTATTCTATTATAGGTTTCATAAATAACCCGAGAGATTCTTGCCTCAACTGGAACTATGCCCATTTCTCTCTCCGCCCCCTCACCACAAATAAAAAGCTTCTTCATTATGCTCCAAGTTGTACAGGATAATTTTTTTTTAAATTGAGAGAATACCAGATCTCGACTGTTCTTAGGCAGTACCTCGGACTTGCTTCCACACTAGAAAGGAGTTCTCAGGTGACTGACGAGTCCAATGCGGGACCTACAGTCTCTGTCACAGGTGGGGCAGACGCTGGTTGAAGGGGCGGGTGGGTGGGGTGCTTGGGTTGACGTGCGCTCCTTCCGCTGTTTGCGCTTGGCTTCCGCTTGCTCCCGGCGAAGAGACTCGAGGTGTTCGGCGCCTTCCCAGATGCTTCTCCTCCACTTGTGCGGTCTTGGGCCAGGGATTCCCAGGTGTCGGTGGGGATGTTGCACTTTTTCAAGGAGGCTTTGAGGGTGTCCTTGAAGCGTCTCCTCTGCCCACCTGGGGCTCTCTTGCCGTGCCGGAGCTCCGAGTAGAGCGCTTGCTTTGGGAGTCTCGTATTGGGCATGCGGACGATGAGGCCCGTCCATCGGAGCTGATCGAGCGTGGTCAAAGCTTCAATGCTGGGGATGTTGGCCCGAGCGAGAACACTAATGTTGGTGCGCCTATCCTGCCAATGCATTTGCAGGATCTTGCGGAGGCAGCGTTGGTGGTACCTCTCCAGTGCTCTGAGGTGCCTGCTATACATGGTCCATGTCTCTGAAGCATACAGCAGGGCGGGTATCACTGCTGCTCTATAGACCATGAGATCTCGACTGTATGGGGTGCGCGATCGGGCAAGTGTTACTTGCACCCAGCACCACATATTTTGTCGAGATAGTTTCTATTTTCGAGGAGCAAATTTGCAGAGAAATTACAGAGAGGGGCAAGAACTATAGAGTAGTAATAATGGGGGACTTCAGCTATCCTAATATAGACTGGGATTGTAACAGTGTAAAGGGCAGAGAAGGGGAAGAATTTCTGAAGTGTGTTCAGGAGAACTTTCTTGATCAGTAGGTTTCCAGCCCGACAAGGGAGGGGGTATTGCTGGATCTGGTTCTGGGGAATGAGGTGGGTCAAGTGGAGCAAGTGTCAGTAGGTGAACATTTAGAGAACAGTGATCATAGTATCATAAGGTATAGATTAGCTATGGAAAAGGACAGGGAGCAATCTAGAGTAAGAATGTTTAACTGTGGGGGGGGGGGGGGGGAAGAGAAGAGGAGAAGGCCAATTCCAGTGGGATGAGAACAGAATTGGCCCGGATAAACTGGAATCAAAGATTGGCAGGCAAAACTGTAGTGGAACAATGGGCTGCCTTTAAAGCGGAAATAGTTTGGGTACAGTCGAGGTACATTCCCACGAGGGGGAAAGGCAGGGCAACTAAAGTCAGAGCTCCCTGGATGACGAAACAGATAGCCAATATGAAGCAGAAAAAGAGCGCGTATGACAGATGTCAGGTTGCAAATACATCCGAGAATCAGGCAATATACATAAAGGTCAGAGGAGAAGTGAAAAAGAAAATAAGAGGGGAAAAGAGAGGGTATGAGAATAGAATGGCAGCCAACATAAAAGGTAATCCAAAAGTCTTCTATAGGCATATAAATGGTAAAAGGGTAGTAAGAGGAGGGGTGGGGCCGATTAGGGACCAAAAAGGAGACCTATGCATGGAGGCAGAGGGTATGGCTGAGGTACTAAATGAGTACTTTGCATCTGTCTTCACCAAGGAAGAGGATGCTGCCATAGACATAGTGAAGGAGGAGGTAGTGGAGACACTTGATAGGATGAAAATTGATAAAGAGGAGGTATTAGAAAGGCTGGCTGTACTTAAAGTAGGTAAGTCACTGGGAGTGGATGGGAAGCATCCTGGGATGCTGAGGGAATTGAGGGTGGAAATAAGAGGTACTGGCCATAATATTCCAATCTTCCATAGATACAGGGGTGGAGCCAGAGGACTGGAGAATTGCAAATGTTACACCATTGTTCAAAAAATGAGTGTAAAGATAAACCCAGCAACTACAGGCCAGTCAGTTTGACCTCGGTAGTGGGGAAGCTTTTAGAAACAGTAATCAGGGACAAAATTAACAGCCACTTGGACAAGTGTGGATTAATTAAGGAAAGCCAGCACAGATTTGTTAAAGGCAAATCATGTTTAACCAACCTTGATTGAGTTTTTTGATGAGGTAACAGAGAGGGTTGATGAGGGTAATACAGTTGACATAGTGTACATGGATTTCCAAAAGGTGCCACATAATAGGCTCGCCAGCAAAGTTGAAGCCCATGGAATAGAAGGGACAGTGGCAGCATGGATACGGAATTGGCTAAGTGACAGGAAACAGTAGTGGTGAACGGTTGTTTTTCAGACTTGAGGAACGCATACAGTGGTGTTCCCCAGGGGTTGGTTCTAGGACCACTGCTTTTCTTGATATATATTAGTGACTTGGATGTGGGTGTATAGGGCACAATTTCAAAATTTGCAGATGACAAAACTTGGAAGTATAGTGAACAGTGAGGAGGATAGTGATAGACTTCAAGAAGACATAGACAGGCTAGTTAAATGGGCAGACACATGACAGATGAAATTTAACAGAAAAATGTGAAGCGATACATCTTGATAGAAAGAATGAGGAGAGGACATATAAACTAAATGGTACAACCCTCAAGGAGGTGAACAAACAGGGAGAGCTAGGGGTATATGTGCACAAATTGTTGAAGGCGGCAGGGCAGGTTAAGAAAGCAGTTAAAAAGGCTTACGGGATCCTGGGCTTCATAAATAGAGGTATAGAGTACAAAAGTGCGGAAATTATGATTAACCTGTATAAAACACTGGTTCGGCCCCAACTGGAGTACTGCGTCTAATTCTGGGCACCACACTTTAGGAAGGATGTGAAAGTCTTAGAGAAGGTGCAGAAAAGATTTACGAGAATAATTCCAGGAATGAGGGACTGGAGAAGCTGGGGTTGTTCTCCTTGGAGCAGAGAAGATTGAGAGGAGATTTGATAGAGGTGTTCAAAATCATGGAGTCTGGACAGAGTAGATAGAGAGAAACTGTTCCCATTGGCGGAAGGGTCGAGAACCAGAGGACACAGATTTAAGGTGATTGGCAAAAGAACCAAAGGTGACAGGAGAAAAAACTTTTTTTACGCAGCGAGTGGTTAAGATCTGGAATGCACTGCCTGAAAGGGTGGTGGAGACAGACTCAATCTTATCTTTCAAAAGAGAGTTGGATAAGTATCTCAAGGAAAAGAAATTGCAGGGCTACGGGGAAAAGGGCAGGAGAGTGGGACTAGCCAAGAGTTGGCCCAGGCTCAACGGGCCAAATGGCCTCCTTCCATGCTGCAACCATTCTATGATGATTACATTTTACATAGTATTTGCAGCTCAGAAACAGGTCATTCGGCCCAACTAGTCTATGCCGGTGTTCAAGCTCCACATAAGCCGCCTCCTCCCACCCCTCTTCATCTAACCCCGTCAACATAATCATTTTATTCCTTTCTCCCTCATGTGTTTATCTAGCTTCCCCTTAAATGTATCGATGCTATTCACCTCAACCTACTCCCTGTGGGAGCGAGTTCCACATTCTCACCACTCTCTGGGTAAAGAAGTTTCTCCTGAATTCCCGATTGGATTTATTAGTGACTGTCTTATATTTATGGCCCCTAGTTCTGGTCTCCCCACAAGTGGAAATATCTTTTCTACATCTACCCTGCCAAATCCTTTCATAATCTTAAAGACCTCCATCAGGTCAACCCACAGCCTTCTCTTTTCTAGAGAAAAGAGCCCCATCCTGTTCAATCTTTCCCGATAGGTATAACCTCTCAGTTCTGGTATCATTCTCAAATCTATTTTGCACCTTCAGTGCCTCTATATTCTTTTTATAATATAGAGACCAGAATTGTTCACAGTCCTCCAAGTGTGGTCTAACCAAGGTTCGATACAAGTTTAACATAACTTCTCGGCTTTTCAATTCTATCCCTCTAGAAATGAACCCAGTGCTTGGTTTGCTTTTTTAAATGGCCTTCTTAACCTGCATCGATTCTTTGTGATTTGTGCATCTGTACCCCCAGATCCCTCGGCTCCTCCACCTCATTTAGACACATGTCCCACGCAGTATGTGGTCTCATTCTTCCTACCAAAATGCAGCACCTCACACTTTCTATATTGAAGCTCATTTGCCAATTATATGCCCATTCTGGAAGTTCATTAATGCCTTCCTGTATTTTGTCAGTCCTCCTCTGTATTAACTACACCCTCCAAATTTGGTATTGTCTGCAAATTTTGAATTTGTACTTCCGATTCCAAATCATTTATTAAATCATGAACAACACTGGTCCCAGCACCGCTCCCTGTGGAACACCATTTCCCACCTTTTGCCAGTCTGAGTAACTACCTTTAACCCCTACTCTCTCTTGTCTGTTTTGTAGCCAGCTTGCGATCCATTCTGCTACTTGTCCCCTGACTCCACATGCTCTGAACTTAGTCATGAGTCTACTATCCAGTACCTTATTGAAGGTACTTACTGACAAGTAGACCGTTTGTCTTGTCGCAGACCAAAGCTCTCGTTTTTGATCAAGTTTAATTTACAGAACTGTTGGTAATACTCAAAATGAACATTTTCATACCGTATACTGGTCTGTCCACCTAAATCCCACACTTGAAACTTAAGATTCTTGTAGGTCACTGTTTCAACATTGAAGCCAATTGCTGTAAAACACAAATGATTTCTCATTCACTTAATGCAAAAACAGACATCAGAGATTGCAAAGGGAGAGATTACAACAGCACTTCTGTCCTGATGAGACTGATTTTCTTTAACCTGATGTTTGTATTCTGCTAATATACAATACAAAAGGTAAAACAGTTGTCGGACATGCACGTTGGTTTTCACGACTTGGCAAATTGCCACTCTTACACCCAACATAAAGGCTTATTTGCTGCATAATTAGCATTTAGAAAACAACTTGCATTTATATAGCACCTTAAACGTAGTAAAACATCCCAGGGTGTTTCACAGGAGCGTTTATCAAACAAAATTTGACATCGAGCTACATAAGGAGATATTAGGACAGGTGACCAAAAGCTTAGGACCATAGGAACAGGAGGAGGCCATTTAGCCCCTTGAGCCTGTTCTGCCATTCAATGAGATCATGGCTGATCTATGACCTAACTCCATACACCCACCTTTGCCCCATATCCCTGAATACCCCTGGTTAACAAAAATCCATCAATCTCAGATTTAAAATTAACAATTGAGCCAGCATCAGTTGCCGTTAGTGGAAGAGAGTTCCAAACTTCTGCCACCCTTTGTGTGTAGAAGTGTTTCCGAACTTCACTCCTGAAAGGCCTGGCTCTAATTTTTTAGACTATGTCCCCATGTTAGACGTATATATGATTTGACAGGGAGACTCATCTTCTCCCAGACCATGCCTGTGTTTTGTGATCGTGTATATGAGAACCAAGCCAAAAAAAATAAAATCTGTTTGATGCTACCAACAACTGGTTTTATCTTTTTTTGACTGGGAAGTCACCACACTGATCAGGTTTACAGTAACAGTACCTTTTGTCCACCGCTTTTTGCTCAAAAGAACAGCTCAGCTCTTTTTAAGTAACAAAAAGGCAAAGGAGATTTACAACAAGTTGCTTTTTTATATGTAGAAAAACATGCTGGGGTGGGGGGGGGGGGGGGGGGGGGTGGGTGGATTCACAAAGTGACACCAAGCCAAGATTGGGTGGAAGGGAGCTAAACTTTGCATACAATTCTCCTCGCAGATATTCAAAATTCCATTAAGCAGCTCCATACTCATCAGCTTAACCTAACCACCGTTAGGTTCAGGGATACTATTTCAAGTCAATTTTGAAAACCCCATTCCCCGGTTTATCCCACTGCTACATCTGCTAAGAGCTCACTGAATATTTTTTTTTTTTTTAAATATTCATTCACAGCGTTGCTGGCAAGGCCAGCATTTATTGCCCATCCCGAATTGCCCTCGAGTAGGTGGTGGTGAGTCACCTTATACAGCTGAGGGTCTTGCTGGGCCATTTCGGAGGGCAGTTAAGAGTCGACCACATTGCTGTGGGTCTGGAGTCACATTAGGCCAGACCGGGTAAGGATGGCAGATTTCCTTCCCAAAAGGACATTAGTGAACCAGGTGGGTTTTTACGACAATCCGGTAGTTCCATGGTCACCATTACTGATACTAGCTGTTTATTTCAGATTTATTTAATTAACTGAAATCACGTCTGCGGATCATTAATTTGAACTCGTCTCCGGATCATTAGTCCAGGCCTCTGGATTACTAGCCCAGTAACATAACCACTATGCAACCGTACCTCACAGTTGTAACAAACATTCAAATGCTAGTGACCAAAGATTGAGGCTTTCCATTTACTTTCAATTGGCAAGCCAGTTGTTCACTTTTTGTTTTAAGGGGACGGGTAGAAATATACAAACTTAAAGAAAATGCGACACTATACAAGGTAGGTTTGCTACAGTCAAATAGCCCCAGCACCGTGTGCAGCTGGCCATAATACTTACTGGGTATGGTGGTGACGACTTCACCTACTTGTAGTTTGTAGAGTATTGTGGTCTTGCCTGCTCCATCCAGACCCAGGATCAATATTCTCATTTCTCGCGTCCCGAACAAGCCGGAAACCAAAGTGGACAACCACCCACCTGCAGTAATCAGAAGGTGGCATCAATACGAGGTGGTACACTCGATATTCACGGCAGGAGAATCAATACAAATTTAAATGGAGAACTAACTTCTGTAACCAACATAGAGTTCAACAATTTCAAATCATAACCTCTGCCCCCAGTTTTCCAGACAGCAGGTGCTGGTAATGATTCAGCTGTTGCCATTTACCCCTCCTCCAGACTCATCTTTTCTTTCTTTACTTGTCCCATTACCATCCCCTTTTGCCTTGCACCATCATCCCTTTAGTTATTTAATCACCCCTGCCCTTCCACCCTCTCAGACCTTCCCTTTAGTTCTTTACCCCACCCCACCTATTTCCTGTCCTCTGTACCTGCTTAAAACCTGTTGAATCTCTAACATTTTCCAGTTCCGACCAAGGGTTATTGACCTGAAACGTTAACTCTTTCTCTCTACAGATGCTGCCCGACCCGGAGACTTTCCAGCATTTTCTGTTCATATTTCTGTAGTCAACTTCAGTAAAGTTTTCAAACAGCTTTAATTTTAAATTTGTGCTTAGTATTAAGACACTGTTTAATTGCACAAGGATTTCAGACTATGAACTATAGAATTGTGTACATTAGATGTAATAATTCCAATTTCATGACGCCTTCCCTCAATACAGTGCTGATTTCAAAATTTGCTTGCTGGAAAAGAGCTCCTAATGAAACCACACATATATTTCAATGTATTTCTTCAAAAGCTTTCTTTTTTGAAAGAAAGAACTTCCATTTGCACAGCGCCTTTCATGACTTCAGGACGTCCAAAAGTGCTTTACAGCCAATGAAGTACTTTTGAAGTGTAGTCACTGTTGTAATGCAGGAAACACGGCGGGCAATTTGCACTCAGCAAGCTCCCAAAAACAGCAATGTGATAATGACCAGATAATCTGTTTTTGTTATGTTGATTGAGGGATAAATATTGGCCAGGACACCGGGGATAACTCCCCCTGCTCTTCTTCAAAATAGTGCCGTGAGATCTTTTACATCCACCAGAGAGCGCAGACGGGGCATCAGTTTAAAGTCTTATCCAAAAGATAGAAACAGAATCTTCATCAAGGAAGAAGATGCTGCCAAAGACAGTGAAGGAGGAGGTAGAGGAAATACTGGATGGGATAAGAATTGATAAAGACGAGGTACTAGAAAGGCTGGCTGTACTTAAAGTAGATAAGTCACCAGAACCGGATGGAACGCATCCTAGGGCACTGAGGGAAGTGAAGGAAGAAATCGCAGAGGTACTGGCCATAATCTTCCAATCCTCCTCAGAAACGGAGGTGGTGCCAGAGGACTGGAGAACTGCAAATGTTACACCCTTGTTCAAAAAAGGGTGTAAAGATAAACCCAGCAACTACAGGCCAGTCAATTTAACCTCGGTAGTGGGGAAGCTTTTAGAAACAATAATCAGGGACAAAATTAACAGTCACTTGGACAAGTGTGGATTAATTAAGGAAAACCAGCACGGATTTGTTAAAGGTAAATCGTGTTTAACCAACTTTATCAAGTTTTTTGATGAGGTAACAGAGGGTTGAGAAAGCAGTTAAAAAAGCTTACTGGATCCTGGGCTTCATTGTAAGGTATAGAGTACAAAAGCGTGGAAATTATAATGAACCTGTATAAAACACTAGTTCTGCCTCAACTGGAGTATTGTGTCCAATTCTGGGCACTGCACGTTAGGAAAGATGTGAAGGCCTTAGAGAAGGTGCAGAAAAGATTTCCGACAATGATTCCAGGGATGAGGGACTTCAGTTACGTGGACAGACTGGAGAAGCTGGGGTTGTTCTCCTCAGAGCAGAGAAGATTGAGAGGAGATTTGATAGAGGTGTTCAAAATCATGAGGGGGCTCGACAGAGTAGATAGAGAGAAACTGTTCCCAGTGGCAGAAGGGTCGAGAATCAGAGGACACAGATTTAAGGCAATTGGCAAAAGAACCAAGGCGGCAGAAGAAAAAACTTTTTTTAAAAAAAACACAGCGAGTGGTTAGGATCTGGAATGCACTGCCTGAAAGGGTGGTGGAGGCAGAATCAATCACAGCTTTCAAAAGGGAGTTGGAGAAGTACTTGAAAGAATTTTTTTGCAGGGCTACGGGGAGAGGGCGGGGGAAGTGGGACTAGTGGAGGTGCTCTTGCAAGGAACCGGCACAGGCTCAACGGCCTTCTTCCGTGCTGTAACCATTCTATGATTCTAGGCCTTCGGCCCATCCAGCCCGTGGTGCTGTTTATCCTCCACACGAGCAGTATCCTAACCCCATGTGGCTGCCCTGTTCCCATATCCCCTTATGGCTCTTTCCTTCAACCATCTACCTAATCTATTCTTAAATGTTGCTGTGGTTTCTGCTTTAATCACTAACTCGAGGCTCATCATAGAATCATACAGCACAGGAGACCATTCGGCCCATCGTGCCTGTGCCGGCAATAGAAATGGAGGCTGAGCCAACTCAATTCCACCCATGGCAGGATTTGAACTCGCAACCTCAGGGTCGCTAGTCCGGTACTATAACCACTACACTACTGCACGCCCCTAATCCACTCGTGTTTCTCTAAATATTGGACCTGAAATTATGGTGCCAATGGCAGCGTAAACTTTGTAAAAGGACCTGCAAGTTCCGGGTTTCCGCATACGCAGGCTCGAAAACCTGGAACTTGCGATGTCAAGGTTCGCATCGACAGATCGTCCATATGCGCCCCAAAAACACTTCGCTGCCAGAGTTGAGCTATTTGCTCAACTACAACCCAGCATATGTCCACGAAACCCTTAGGCCTGGTAAAAGCAGGTATAGTGCCTGCTTTTACCAGCATAAGGGTTAAAATAAATGTTAAACTAAAATTTTTAAAATGATTACAACATACAAAAGCATTTAAAATTAGTTTATGTAAATTTTGGCCCAGATTAAAATGTTTAAAATTATTTTTCAAAAAATTATTTTAAATGCTTAAAGAGTCTTTTAATTAATTTGAAACATGGGAACATTATTTTTATTTCAGTTGTGTTAATTATTTATTTATTTGGGGATTCCTCATAAGCTTATGTATTTAGCTGAGTTTCCTACATTACAACAGTGATTACACCTGATCAAAGGACTTCATTGGCTGTAAAGAGCTTTGGGACGTCCGGTGGTCGTAAAAGGCACTATAAAAATGCAAGTCTTTCTTTTAACAATGCTTTTTCATATCTTTAAGTTTCTCAAGATAATAACCTTTATCAAAGCAACATTATTATTTATAACCTAGTCATTTAGACCATATTGGACTACATGACTAGGTTATATAATTTTTTTTTTTTTAAACTTTGCTAAAAAATAAGATCATATTTATTTTAATTAATAAGTGACAACTTACGTCATCACTGTAGATGCTTGCTGGGTCAAGGTACAGTATTTAGCAATATATTTAGTTTATGCTAGAGCAGGTTTTATGGATTTAGTTAAAGCAATAGATAGTTTGCAATAGGCACCAATATAATGCCATTAACTCTGCTTGGTCCAGCAAATGCACGACACCGCTGTTGGTCTCTGTGCAGTTAACCACAATATAAATGCTAAGTATTACCATAACACTGGTTAGCAGTTAGAACACTACGTTCAGCTCTAAGCGCCCTACTTTAGGAAGGATGTCAAGGCCACGGAGAGGGTGCAGAGATTCACCGAGAGGACACCAGGGATGACAGGCTTTAGTGTGAGGAGAGACAAGAGAAACTGGGGCGCTTTTCATTAGGCCAAAGAATGTTGAGACACGATCTAATAAAGTTGTTCAGATTAAGGAGGGGTTTTGATTAGGTGAATTTGGGAAAACTATTCTGACTTGTCATTGAGTATGCAACTAAAGGGCATAAATTTATCACCAAAAGAGATTACTGCTGTAATGTAGGAAACGTAGCAGTTAATTTGTGCTCGGCAAGATTCCACAAACAGCAATGTGATAATGACCAGATAATTTGTTTTTGTGATGTTGATTGAGGGATAAATATCGGCCCCAGGACACCGGGAGAAACTCCCCTACTCTTCTTCGAAATAGTGACGTGGCATCTTTGACGTCCACCAGAGAGAGCAGACGGGGCCTCGGTTTAACATCTCATCTGAAAGACGGCACCTCTGACAATGCAGCACTCCCTCGGTACTGCACTGGGAGTGTCAGTCTAGATTTTTTTTCTGGTGTCAGCCCACAAATGAGCAGATTTATTGAATTCAGTTCCACAACATGCCCAGGTGGGATTTGAACTCTCGATGCCATAACCACCACACCTTGTCCTGGTAACATAGCAATTGTTGGACAAAAAAATACCAAGGTCCGTCTAGTTCGCCTTCTACCATCCTGGCAGTCCCATGATACAATAATAACGGAGTTGTTGACCAATCACAGCGCTCAATCTCTATCAATGAGTCTACAAGAGACCCAGACATGAGGCGAGGAAAACCCCAGTGGTGGAGAGCTTTGGGAACCAGAGGTCCAAAATCACCTGTTCCTCCCAAGCACACTACAAACACCACACGTCATGTCTCCAATTACTCATATACTGCATCCCAAAAGTAAAGAAATCGATACAAGCTTCAACCATCTCCTAGGGAGCCGAAATCATTCTAAACTTTGCATTGAGTGAGAGAAGTTGGAAAAAGGGCTACAACACGCCACCCTTCTCACCCAAACTTTACACTTTCATAGGTTAACAAGAGACAACAAAATATTGTACAGACTACAATGGCATGTGTACAGCTGTGGGTTACCCATGTTAGCAATGATACAACAATTAGCCATTAAACTAATTGTAAAAATCATTCTTGAGCAATGGATAATTACTGAAAAATGAATTCAGTGCAAGTTTTCTTAAACAGGAATGACCTCAAGGATCCACCTAAAGATAACATTAAGCAAGATTATTGCATTGACCAGCAGCTCTGGCAGGCTGGTGGAAATAGATCAACTTACATACAGGAAACTTTCGTTTATCCGGCATCGACGGGACCGGCGTGGTGCCGGTTTATCGAAAGTACCGGATAACGGAGAGTTATATCTACCGAGGCTATTTTTAACAAAGAGACTCCAGGCAGCGCGGGAGAATCTACTCCTGCTACTGCAATGTTTCGGACTTGCGACAGCGCCAGGAGGCCGAGTAGTGGCACTTTTGAAAACTACCCCTACTGACTAAATCGGCATTCGCGGACTCAGACTCGGGATCGGCAACATTGCCGGTTATTTGAGAGGAGTTTTCGGAGCACTCGGCGTTCGCGGAGACTCGACTGCGACTCGGCAACATTGCCGGTTATTTGAGGGGAGTTTTCGGAGGATGATTTTTGCCGGTTAAGTGAGAATTCCAGATATTTGGGTGCCGGATAAACTAAAGTTTCCTGTATATGTATATAGAGCTGCTCAGGCAAAAAGTTGGCCTGTATTTTCCGATCCCTATGGGTGTGTACACGCAAGGCCTGTTTTTACCAGCATAAGAGTTTTAAAAAAGTTTTAAAAATTTAAATTTTTTCCCCACGCAATTATAATTTAAAAAAAGTTTATTTTTAGCCCCGTTAAAAAAAAAAATTCTCAAAAAATTAATTTTGTTTAAAATATTTAATTTAGTCATTTTAACTCATTTTAAAAACCTGATTTAAAAAAAAATTTATTTAATGTTTTGATGTCTTTTTTCAGTGATCCCCATTCATACTTTTGACAGGTCTATCCCTTCTCCCATTGGCTCGCCTGGAGAGAGGTAACTATCAAGCAAGAAGTAAAGGGATCGAGGAAGAGTGCGAGACTGAAGGTGCAATCAAAGAAATGCATTTTAGGGCACTTCTGAAGGTAGGGAGAGAGGCAGCCAGGTGAAGTTGTTATGGGAAGACGAAAGGTCATCGACCTGAAACGTTAACTCTGTTTCTCTCTCCACAGATGCTGCCTGACCGGCTGAGTATTTCCAGCGTTTTCTGTTTTCAGCATCCACAGTATTTTACTTTTGTTATGGGAAGAGGTGGGCATGACATTTGAGAGATCTGCCTCCAATGGTAGACCGCAGGAGACAAGCCACAATCCAGAGTCGAGGATCAGAGGATGGAGACTACTAGGAATGGCCAGAAAGAATTTCCCAAATAGAGTGCGGCAAGGCCATGTAAGAATTTGAAAGCAAGTGTGGGCATTCTGAAATGAATACACATGGGGCACAGGGAGTAAGTGGAGCTGAGCAAGAACAAGGTTACTGAGTACGATAGCAAAATACTGCAGATGCTGGAAATCCGAAATAACAACAGAAAACGCTGGAAAAACTCAGCAGGCGAGGCAGCATCCGTGGAGAGAGAAACAGAGTTAACGTTTCAGGTCGAAGACCTTTCATTAGAACTGGAGACAGCAGGAAATCAAATATATTTAAAGCAAGGATGAAGCTGGGAAAAGGGGGAGGGGATAAAAGAACAAAAGGAGACATTAAGAGATATTCAAGGCAAGAGGTGGTGTTAATGTGACAGGTTAAGGCTGAAAGAAGTGTGAAATGCAATGGCAGAATGAAGGACAGCTGCCAGCTTCTAGGAGGAAAAAAAAGGGGGAGGGGGGCAAATAAAAGGGTGGATCAGAAAATAAAATATAAATGTGATGGGACTAAGGTTATGATCTAAAATTGTTGAACTCGATGTTGAGTCCAGAGGGCTGTAGCGTGCCTAAACGAAAGATGAGGTGCTGTTCCTCGAACTTACGCTGCGCTTCCGTGTAACAGTGTATTAGGCCGAGGACGGTGAGGTCAGAGTGGGAGTGAAGCGGTGAATTAAAGTGACAGGCGACAGGGAGCTCGGGGTCCCCTTTACGGACTGAACGGAGGTGTTCTGCAAAGTGGTCACCCAATCTGTGTTTGGTCTCCCCAATGTAGAGGAGACCACATCGTGAGCAGAGAATACAGTATACTAAATTGCAGGAAGTACAAGTAAATCGCTGTTTCACCTGGAAGGGGTGTTTGGGGCCCTGGACAGTGGGAAGAGGGGAGGTATAAGGGCATGTGTTACATCTCCTGCGCTTGCACGGGAAGGTGCCGGACGAAGGGGAAGGGGTGCTGGGGGTGGTAGAGGAGTGGACTTGGGTGTCGCGGAGGGAGCGGTCCCTGCGGAATGCTGAAAGGGGAGGTGAGGGGAAGATGCGTTTGGTGGTGGGATCACGCTGGAGGTTGCGGAAATGGCGGAGGATGATCCGTTGAATGTGGAGGCTGGTGGGGTGAAAGGTGAGGACAAGGGGAACTCTATCGTGGTTCCGGGAGGGAGGGGCAGGGGTGAGGGCAGAAGTGCGGGAGATAGAACGGACACGGTCGAGGGCCGTGTTGACCACGGTAGAGGGGAATCCTCGGTTGAGGAAAAAGGAAGACATGTCGGAAGCACTGGTATGGAAGGTGGCATCATCAGAGCAGATGCGGCGGAGACGGAGAATGGAATAGAATCCTTACAGGAGGCGGGGTGGGAGGAAGTGTAGTCCAGGTAGCTGTGGGAGTCAGTCTGTCACTTTAATTCACCGCTTCACTCCCACTCTGACCTCACCATCCTCGGCCTAATACACTGTTCCACGGAAGCGCAGCATAAGCTCGAGGAACAGCACCTCATCTTTCGTTTAGGCACGCTACAGCCCTCTGGACTCAATATCAAGTTCAACAATTTTAGATCATAACCTTAGTCCCATCACATTTATATTTTATTTTCTGATCCACCCTTTTATTTGCCCCCCTCCCCCCCTTTTTTTTCCTCCTAGAAGCTGGCAGCTGTCCTTCATTCTGCCATTGCATTTCACACTTCTTTCAGCCTTAACCTGTCACATTAACACCACCTCTTGCCTTGAATATCTCTTAATGTCTCCTTTTGTTCTTTTATCCCCTCCCCCTTTTCCCAGCTTCATCCTTGCTTTAAATCTATTTGATTTCCTGCTGTCTCCAGTTCTGACGAAAGGTCTTCGACCTGAAACGTTAACTCTGTTTCTCTCTCCACGGATGCTGCCTCGCCTGCTGAGTTTTTCCAGCGTTTTCTGTTGTTATCAAGGTTACTGAGTGTGTGGGAAAGGACTCAGTCAGAGTGTTCTGGAAGTTTGTGAAGGATGGAATTGGAGAGGCCGGTGAGAAGAGGATTACAGAAATCAATCTTCAAGGTGATGACGACACAGATGAAGGCTTCAGTAGTGATGGAAGAAGCCAGACATGCTGACGGAGCTGACGCGGATAGAAAGCAATATTCCAACTGCAGCCGAACTAGCGTTTTTATTACATTCAATATATTAGTTAAGATACAGTTCTAGTCTCCATATTATAAAACGGATATAGAGACACTGGAGAGGGTGCAAAAAAGATTTACAAAGATGATACCAGAACTGAGAGGATATACTTATCTGGAAAGGCTGAGGCTCTTTTCTAGAGAAAGCTGAGGGGTAACCTGATAAAGGTCTTTAAAATTATGAAGGGATTTGATAGGGTAGACAGAGAAAAAGTTTCCACTTGTTTTTGAGGGGGGGGGGGGGTCCAAAACTAGGGACCAACAATGGCCCAGAAATTGATCTCGCTCTGTTCCCGCGGGGGTAAGCCTTCCCTGCGATCTCTCACCTCGCTTGTGCTTTTTCAGATCCAGCTCGCACGAACTTGATGTTCCAGACATCAGCCGGGCAGTGCTTGCGTATCCCACCGGCGTAGTGAATTCGTGCGAGCTGTGGGATCACGTGACTCAGTTAGAGCCAATGGCAGCACACCATCTTCCATTCATAAGTTTCACAGACGTGCTGTGAAATCTATGAATCTTACACCCCCCCAAAATAACAGCTAAACCTCAATTAAATTTAAAAAAACCCATCACATTAATAAAATAAGTATAGTTAAATAAATTAACCATTTTAAATAAAAAATTAAATTTTTGAAAAAATTTAAAATCTTTTAAAAAGTTATAAAAATAAACTTACCTGTCTTTAAAGTCTCTAAAAAAGTGGAGAGAATGTGGAACTCACTACCACAGGGAGTAGTTGAGGTGAATATCGTAGATGCATTTAAGGGGAAGCCAGATAAGCACATGAGGGAGAAAGGAATAGAAGGATATGCTGAGATGAAGAGGGGTGGGCGGAGGCTCGTGTGGAGCATAAACACTGGCATAGACCAGATGGGCCGAATGGCCTGTTTCTGTGCTGTGGACTCTGCAACAGTTGGAATATTGCATTCAAATTCTGGGCTCCCCATTACAGAAAGAATATTAAGTCCTTGGAAGAGATAGCAAAGATTCACAAGAATTCTACCATAAGGGAGGCTCTGCAGAAAGGGTTGAAAGATTGGGCTTTATTCCACTGGAATAGAGAAGGGGAATCAAAGACAGATTTTCAACAGTCTGAAATGTTTTGAGTGTAAACAGTGAAAGCTTATTTTGCACTGATTAGCAGGGACTCTGCATTACCACTAAAACAAAAGGGGGCCGGAAAAATGTTGTTCTTTACAAGAGGGTAATTAGAACATACTTCAGCACAAGTGGCTATTCAGATAGAAATGCTAACATTATTTAAACTGGCAAAATATTTGAAAAGAATATAAGAAAGACATAGGGAAATGGGAGTAAAGGTGATGGCACCAATAAAAGAGTTCGCAGCAGGTGAGGAGCTCAATCTGCACAATATTTTCCACAATCATCCTAAAGCTCTTCACATACAAGGTCTTTAAGTGGGTAAATGCAGCAACCAATTCGCACACCGCAAAAATCCCACAAATAGCAATAAAATGAATGAGCAGTTAATCTGGTGTGGGTGATGTTGGTTGAAGGAGGAATGTTGATCAGGACACTGGGAGAACTCGCTGCTCTTATTCCAACAGTGCCACAGGATCAGTTTAACATCTCCCCTGGAAGGTGGCACCTGTGGGAGTGCTCCCTCAGAACTGCAGCAGGTGAACAAGGAAGATAATAATAAAACCATCTCAGTTATTCTCATTAAGATCCCATCTTCCGCTCCCTCCCACCCACTGCCTCCCTTTCCTCAGGTTGGCAACTGTGTGTGTGGGGGGGGGGGGGGGGGGGGGGGAAGGCAGGACCACCACAGGCCCAGGTTCTGTCTCTCTCGGGGGGGGGGGTCTCTCCTCCTCCTCACTGGGAGGGGGTGTGCAAGGTGTAGGAGGCTCTGTCTCTCGCTCACCCATCTCCCGCTGGTCTCTCAGGGGGGGTGAGTTGAGGGTGAGGGGGGGAGTGTGAGGGTGAGTGTGATCTCTCTGTGTGGGGTGTGGGGGGGAGGGGGGAGTGTGTGGGGGGGGGGGGAGAGGGGGAGTGTGATCTGTGTGTGTGTGGGAGGGGGTGTGTGGGGGGGAGGGGTGTGATCGGTGTGTGTGTGGGAGGGGGAGGGGGTGTGTGGGGGGGGAGGGGGAGTGTGGGGGGGAGGGGGAGTGTGGGGGGGTGTGATCGGTGTGTGTGGGGGGGGGGGGGAGGGAGACTCGGTCTATCCCTCTCTCGGTGTGCGGAGGGGGGTGTGTGTGGGGTGTGAGTCCAGGTCTCTCTCTCACTCACCCATGTCCCGCTCCTCGCTCTCTCGGGCCCGGGGCTGTGTGGTGTGTTGGGGGCCGGGTCACTCTCCTCCTCACGGTCGGGGCCCGGGGGAGGGGGGTCCTCCCTCTCTCGGTGTTAGCGGAGTGGAGGCCCAGTCTCTCCCTCTGTCTCGGTGCGGTGAGGCGCGGGCTGGTCTCTCCTCCTCCTCCTCCTCCTCTCTCGCTGTGTGCGGGCCCGGGCTGGGCTGGTCTGGGGTAATTTCAGGCCCGGCTCTCTCTCTCGGTGTGCGGGCCCGGGCTGGGCTGGTCTGGGGTGATTTCAGGCCCGGCTCTCTCTCTGTCTCTCTCGGTGTGCGGGCCCGGGCTGGGCTGGTCTGGGGTAATTTCAGGCCCGGCTCTCTCTCTCGGTGTGCGGGCCCGGTGTGAGTTGAGGCGCGGGCCCGGCTCTCTCTCTCTCTCGGTGTGCGGGCCCGGGCTGGGCTGGTCTGGGGTAATTTCAGGCCCGGCTCTCTCTCTCTCTCTCGCGGTGTGCGGGCCCGGGCTGGGCTGGGCTGGGGTAATTTCAGGCCCGGCTCTCTCTCTCTCTCGGTGTGCGGGCCCGGGCTGGGCTGGTCTGGGGTAATTTCAGGCCCGGCTCTCTCTCTCTCTCGCTGTGTGCGGGCCCGGGCTGGGCTGGTCTGGGGTAATTTCAGGCCCGGCTCTCTCTCCTCCGACGTGGCCGTCCGCTGCCGGCTGCGCGCGCACCTCCGTGTAACCCGCCGCAGATTCGCGCCTCGCCGACCCCGGGAAAAAAACACAGCCCCCCCGCTGTCAACCCCTGTTTAAATACGATAGCAAAATACTGCGGATACTGGAAAATTGAAACAACAACAGAAATTTTTAATATCACTCGTTTTCTTCTCACTGAGTTGGTCGATACACATTTTTTTTTTGGCTTCAAAGTCAACCATCAGCCGATTCGGCACTGCCGGCTGTCACGTGCTCCCGGTCGAGCCTGACTCCAGCCGCGGAGGGGCGCTGCTTCCTCGCCGCAGCGCCGCCGCAATCCGTGCGCCCGCGGCGTTGCTCGCGTTCGAGTGAAGTGAGCTAGGTGGCTGTGTGATTAATGTGGTGGAACTGGAGCAGGCAGCAGTAAAAGAAAAGAAAGAATTGCATTGGTCCCTGAAGGTGGCAGGACATATTGGCCCTGAAATTCGCCTCTCCGGCTTGCCGCGGGGGTAAGGATCGCACGTGCACTTACCTACCGCGCCTGCCGTTGACCTCTGGGCCCACGGAAACTTCAGCTCCTGGGCCTGCTCCAAGTGCCGGCGCGCAGTGCTTGCGTGTCCCAGGGGCGTAGTTAGTGCGATGCATCCCCTGGGATCACGTGGGCCATGGAGAGCCAATGGCAGCAGACTATCTTTCATTCATAGATTTGACAGGAAGACCTGTCAAATCTATGAATTGAAATCGGCCCCAAAAGAACAGCTAAACTTAAAATAAATTTTTTAAAAACCATCACATTTATAAAATAA
Source organism: Squalus acanthias (assembly GCA_030390025.1). Lineage (NCBI taxonomy): Eukaryota > Metazoa > Chordata > Chondrichthyes > Squaliformes > Squalidae > Squalus > Squalus acanthias. The sequence continues at coordinate 120,132,559 of CM059435.1, forward strand.
CTATAAGTTAAATAAATTAAAATACTTTTTAACAGTGCTAAAAATAAACTTACCTTTCTTTAAAGTATCTAAAAAAGATAAACCTGTTGAAAAATTTTTTAAATTATAATTAATTAACCACTTACCTTGTTGAAAATGGGTCCTGCGCCTCCTTTTTAAAAGCGCAGGTTCTTCAATACTTACCCTCCCGTAGAAACCTGATTAAAAAAAACTAAGTTTGCTGCATGCGCGCAGTCTCTACTGCGCGCGTGGTTCACCTATGAACCGCCCCCTTCACCAGACCGGAAGTTCCGGTTTCCCGCGCATGCGCAGTGCATGCAGGAAACCGGCACTTCAGGACGCCTTACGGGTAAGTACACAGTGCGTACTCACCCGGGAAGGGCCGAATTTTTGGCCCATTGAGAGCATATGGGATCTTGGGCTTCATAAATAGAGGTATTGAGTATAAAGCAGAAAAGTTATGCTGAACCACTATAAAGCGCTGGTTAGGCCACAACTGGAGTATTGCGTCCAGTTCTGGTCATCACACTTTAGGAAGGAAGTGAAGGCCCTTGAGAGGGTGCAGAGGCGATTTACCAGAATGTTTCTGGGGATGGGGGATCTTAGCTACAAGGACAGGTTGGAGAAACTGGATTTGTTTTCATTAGAATAAAAGAGGTTGAGGGGTGATTTGATAGAGGTGTATAAGATTATGACGGGTTTGGATAGGCTAGACGGGGAAAGGCTGTTCCCACTAGTTGATGGTACAAGGACTGGGGGACACAGATTTAAGGTTTTGGGCAAGAGATATGGGGGGATGTGAGGGGAAACCCTTTTACGCAGCGAGTGGTGAGGACCTGCAACTTACTGCCGATGGAAGTGGTGGTAGCAGAGACAATCAATGTTTTCAAGGGGAGACTGGATAGGCACTTGAGGGAAATAAACTTGCAGGGCTACAGGGATAGAACGGGGGAATGGGACTGACTGCATTGCTCTGCAGTGAGCCGGTGCGGACTCAATGGGCCGAATGGCCTCCTTCTGTGCCGTTATGACTCTATTACTCTATGACTCTATGGGGGAGAAATTCAGTATCGCCCCATTTGGGGCGCAATTATCGGCTGGGCGCCAAGATTGGCGCCTGGCGCTAATTATCGCCTCCGACTGCAAACTTGACTTTTATCGCCCCTGGAGGTGATTGGAGCGCTAAATCAGGCGCTACACACCTGCCTTAAGGCGCAAAGGCCGAGGAGCGAGGCGCTAACTCAGAGCGTGGGCGCAGCGCAGGTGCTGTCAGTTAGCGATGGAACACAGACACACTGGCGCCGGACAGTTCTTAAAGGGGAGGGTCGATCTTGTACTCCAGCCACACCCTGCTCATTGGAGCCTTGAATCTCTGCCTGGAGAGACCTGTGCCTAAATCTTCCAGCCAAGGACTATGGAGAGGGTGAGAGAACGAGCTCAGCACTTCAGCGAGTGGGCCTTGGATGCTCTGGTTGGCGCGGTGGAGCGCAGAAGATCTATACTCTTCCCTGAGAGTGGCAGGAGGCCTTTGCCACGCGAGTGCAGAAGAGTGTGGAGGGAGGTGGCTCAGAGCGTCTCCTCCAGGAGCATGGTGCCCAGGACCCATATACAATGTCGAAAAAAGTTCAACGACCTCACTCGGATCGTCAGGGTGAGTGGCTTTTTTTCAATACCTCTCCATCCCTCCATCTCAACCTCACTCTATGGCCAGAGGGTCTTAAAACCCCAATGCACAACACTCATCCAACACCTATGGCCCTCTCATGAAACACACACGCACATTCCACACTTTGCATACAGTAAGGGCTATTCACCTATGGGAGGCACATCAGGCAAGACCATGGCTGCATACAGTAAGGGCTATTCACCTATGGGAGGCACATCAGGCAAGACCATGGCTGCATACAGTAAGGGCTATTCACCTATGGGAGGCACATCAGGCAAGACCATGGCTGCATACAGTAAGGGCTATTCACCTATGGGAGGCACATCAGGCAAGACCATGGCTGTATATTTACTCAGACACCGTCCTTTTTCTTGCAGGCCAAGCTATCTCATAATAGGAGACAGCAGCAACGGACGGGTGGAGGGCGGCCTCAGCTGCAACCCTTCAGCGATCTTCAGGCGCGCGTCCACAGGATTGCGGCAAGCCGGGTGATCGGTCCCGTCGCCACTGGAGACACCGACCCCGTTCTGGACAGCAATGGTAAGGTCATCACCTTTTTGTCCTCTGTCCTTCCACTTGTCCCTCACAACACCAGCCTTTGACACTTTCAATCCAACTTACTAAATCGCTGCACTCATTCCTCCCTTACTGCCCCCCTGTCCTCACGCTAAAGCCACTCTTGTACCTCCCTGCTTTCAGATGGTGATTTACCAGCTGAGGAGACGGGCCCTCAAGCTGCCAGTGGGAGTGAAGCTGCAGCCGAGGAGGAAGATGAAGGCGGAGCATCAGTGCCACCCTCTCCCGAGGAAGCCCATGCCGACACTGGGAACACGCCTTCCCTGGAGGGGAGCAGGGGGGAAGGGTCTGATGAGGGTGAAGCTCCAGGACCCAGCGGGCTGCAGCAATGCCATGGGGGTAGGGAAGCTCGGGGGCCTTCTCCCCGGAGGGAGAGTATGCCAGCGAGTCCTACTGCACTGGACGCAGAGGAGGAGCGGCTCATCGCTGAAATGAACACCCAGGCGGTGGACATGCACACTGAGCTCATGGGTGCAGTGGGAAGGGTGCCCGAATGCATTGAATCACTGGCAAGGAGTGTGGAGCACTTCGCTGTAGCACAGGCGGATGCCACGCAAATGTTTAGTGCTGCAATTCAGTCAATGGCTGCCATGAACCCATCTCTGACTCTCCTGCAGACTCATATTGAGGCCACGCGAGCACTGACTGCTGCCATCCTCGATGGTTCATACACATTTCCCCGGGGCTCTCACCGTGCCGCAGCAGGCCAGCAATCTGTGCTCCAGCAGATTGCTCCGGATGCTGAGGTGCTGCCCTGTGGGAGTGCCAGTGTGTCGGTTGAGCAGGGAGTTGCTGTCCTCTCTCAAGAAGACAGCATTCCTGCTGCCACCACTGTCACTTCTCCACTGCACTTGCCACCGCCTGTAGGACAGACTGCTGCCGCCCATGCAGAGTTGGTGCAGTCTGCAGCCGGGCCCTCCAGTCCCAGAGCTGGTCGAGGCCGTCCTTCAGGGGCATCTGCAGTCTCAGATTCTGACAATCAGCAGCCTTCCACCAGCCTTGCTGCAGCCACTGAGGTCCCATTACGGAGGAGCAGTAGGGTGGGAAGGGGGGAAGTGCGCAAGGGAAGGAGATCACCCTCGAAGGGCAAAAAGTAGGAGGTGTGACAAAATGTTGGTCATTTTTTTATTAAAGGCTGAGGTTCGTGGTCAAACTTTTGAACATTATCTCCAGGTTATGAGAACCAGTTATGTTAATGACTGTGTTTTTGTGTTTCTTTCTATTAGTTTGTCATGAGGAAATGACACACACAGAGTTTGTGAAATAAATAAGTTTTTGTATTCAAAATGTACATGTTTGGTCTTTGGAATCATTGCTGCCTTGGCCGGCTTAGGGGTTGCGAGTTGGTTTCATTCATGTTGTTCTCAATGGCAGAAGCCATTTCCTCAGCAGGGGCCTAGAAGCGGCTTGCTATCAGCCGTTGATGGATGGCCCTTCCAGTTTCTACATTGTGGGCCTCCCTCCCGCCTTGGTGCTGCTGATGATCATCCTCCTCCTCTTCCTCCTCCTCTTCCTCCTCCTCCTCTGGTGGTGCTCCAAGGCCTGGTGGCATTGGCTGGATCCTGAGGATTGGCAGATTATGCAGCATGCAGCACACAACTACGAAGTGGGAAACTCGCTCAGGCGAGTACTGCAGGGCTCCTCCAGAATGGTCCAGACAGCGGAACCGTTGCTTGAGCACGCCGATTGTGTGCTCAACGATGTTCCTGGTAGCTTGATGGCTCTCGTTGTACCGCAGCTCAGCAGGGGTGTTGGGCGTACGGAGCGGTGTCATCCGCCAGGTGCTCAGTGGATATCCCTTGTCCCCGAGAAGCCAACCAACTGGCTGATGCGGTGCCTGGAAAAGTTCTGCCACAGTAGTCTGGCGCAGGATGAATGCATCGTGGCAGCTGCCAGGATAGTGGGCATTGACAGCGAGTATCAGCTGTCTGTGGTCACAGACCAACTGAACGTTTAAGGAACGGAACCCCTTTCTGTTGCGGAATTCCTCGGCATTCTCATGCGGAGCACGCAAAGCCACATGCGTGCATTCAATGGCGCCCTGCACCATGGGGAAGCCCGCTATCCTAGCAAAGCCCATTGCGCGTTCTTGCTGCTTGTCTGGGGTCATGGGGAAAGAGATGTACTCTCGTCTCCTTTTAAAGAGGGCATTTGTGACCTGACGGATGCAGCAATGCACCGTGAACTGGGAGATATTGGCGATGTCCCCAGTAGCTGATTGAAATGAGCCAGTGGCATAAAAGTTCAGAGCCACTGTGATCTTCACTGCCACCGACAGAGACGTCCTGGACCTCAGTTGAGGCTGCAGATCTGGCTGCAGCAGGTGGCAGAGCTCAGTGACCACCTCCTTGCTGAAGCACAGCCTTCGCAAACACTGCTCCTCAGACATATTAATATATGTGAATTGTTGGCGATATACCCTGGGAGGGTAAGGTCTCCTGTACAGAGGCCTGTTGGCCCTCCTCCGTCTGGCCATGATTGCCACTCTCTCTCTGCGTCTCTGTGTCCTCCGATTCTGGTGGCGCAGGACGACGCCCCCAATCAGTGCAGCCCCCAAAGTCTCTTGGCAATCAAAGTTATGAAGGTCAAAAACCAAAGTACCTGCAAAGTTATGATCAGTAGCCAAAACTACCTCACACAGCATTGACTCAATGCAGAAGTCTCTCTTTCTCTCTCTCCGAATCTCTCTCTCTCTCTCTCAGAACGAGTGGTGCAAAAATGTCAACCACAGAGAAAGACAGGATGAGGCCCCCTTTAAATAGCGTCCCCCCAGCCCCACAGCGACTGGGGAGCGTTCCAGTCTTCCGGTTGTTGGTTGCGCCAGGCGGAAAGGATGGGGGCGCCACTCAATTTCTGCTCCGGGGCGCCACAAGGGCGTTGCACCCTCGTATGACGTCAAGATCTGCGTGCGCAGGAGATCGCGGCAGTAAAGTTTAGCGCCACCGCAAAATGTCTAGTTAATTTCGCGAGTGGCGCAAACATCGCTGCGCCCGGGCGCCAGTTGCTTTGCACCCCATTAGCGCCCTCTTAAGGCGTTAACGGGAGGCGCAACCAACTGAATTTTCCCCCCTATGATTTATATAAAAACAGTGAAAGAGGAGGTAGTTGAGATACTGGATGGGATAAAAATTGATAAGGACGAGGTACTAGAAAGGCTGGCTGTACTTAAAGTACATAAGTCACCAGGGCTGGATGGGATGCATCCTAGGCTGCTGAGGGAACTAAAGGTGGAAATTGCAGATGTACTGGCCATAATCTTCCAATCCTCCTTCGATACGGGGGTGATGCCAGAGGACTGGAGAATTGCAAATGTTACACCCTTGTTCAAAAAAGGGTGTAAGGATAAACCCAGCAACTACAGGCCAGTAAGTTTAACCTCGGTAGTGGGAAGCTTTAAGAAACGATAATCAGGGACAAAATTAACAGTCACTTGGACAAATATGGATTAATTAAGGAAAGCCAACACGGATTTGTTAAAGGCAAGTTGTGTTTAACTAACTTGATTGAGTTTTTTGATGAGGTAACAGAGAGGGTTGATGAGGGAAATGCGGTTGATGTGGTGTACATGGACTTCCAAAAGGCATTTGATAAAGTGCCACATAATAGGCTTGCCAGCAAAGTTGAAGCCCATAGAATAAAAGGGACAGTGGCAGCATGGATATGAAATTGGCTAAGTGACAGGAAACAGAGAGTAGTGGTGAACAATTGTTTTTCGGACTGGAGGAAGGTATACAGTGGCGTTCCACAGGGGTCGGTACTAGGACCACAGCTTTTCTTGATATATATTAATGACTTGGATGTGGGTGTACAGGTCACAATTTCAAAATTTGCAGATGACACAAAACATGGAAGTATAGTGAACAGTGAGGAGGATAGTGATAGACTTCAAGAGGACATAGACAGGCTGGTGGAATGGGCAGATACGTGGCAGATGAAATTTAACTCAGAAAAATGCGAAGTGATACATTTTGGTAGGAAAAACAAGGAGAGGCAATATAAACTAAAGGGTACAATTCTAAAGGGGGTGCACAAACAGAGAGACTGGGGGTATATGTGCACAAATTGTTGAAGGTGGCAGGGCAGGTGGAGAAAGCGGTTAAAAAAGCTTACGGGATCCTGGGCTTTATAAACAGAAGCAAAGAGTACAAAAGCAAGGAAGTTATAATGAACCTGTATAGAACACTGGTTCGGCCTCAACTGGAGTACTGTGTCCAATTCTGGGCACCGCACTTTAGGAAGGATGTGAAGGCCTTAGAGAGGGTGTAGAAAAGATTTACAAGAATGGTTCAAGGGATGAGGGACTTCAGTTAGATGGATAGAATGGAGAAGCTGGGGTTGTTCTCCTTAGAGAAGAGATGGTTGAGAGGAGATTTGATAGAGGTGTTCAAAATCATGAGTGATTTAGACGATTAGATAGAGAGAAAAACATCTAGAAACGAAAAGTATAATGATGAATAGTCGGCATGGATTTCAAAAGGGAAAATCTTGCTTGACCAACCTTATTGAAATTTTTGAAGAGGTAACAGAGAGAGTAGACAATGGTAATGTAGTAGATGTAATTTATCTAGATTTTCAAAAGGCCTTCAATAAGGTACCCCATAATAGACTGATGAATAAGGTCAGAGAATGCAGAGTCAGGGGACAAGTAGCACACGTTTCTTTCTTTCTTTCTCTCTCTCTCTTTTCTTTCTCTATTTTTCTAACTTTCTCTCTTTCTTTCTCTTTCACATTTTTTTCACTTTTTTCTTTCTCTATTTCTCTCTTACTTTCTGTTTTTCTTTCTTTCTCTTTTTCTTTCTTTCTCTCTCTTTCTTTCTCTTTTCTCTCTTTCTTTCTTCCTTTCTCTTTTTCTCTTTCTCTTTTTCTCTCTTTTCTCTCTTTCTTTCTTTCTTTCTTTCTCTTTTTCTCTTTTTCTCTCTTTCTTTCTATCCCTCCTTTCTTCCTCTCTATTTCTTTTTCTCTTTTTCTCTCTCTTTCTTTCTTCCTTCCTTTCTTTCTTTCTCTTTTTCTCTTTCTTCCTTTCTTTCTTTCTTTCTTTCTCTTTTTCACTCGTTTTTTCTATCTATCTCTCTTTCTTTCTTTCTTTCTTTCGCTCTCAAGGGGCTATAGGGAGCAGGGAACTTAAAACAATCACTATCACTAGAGAAAAAGTACTCGGTAAAATAATGGGACTAAAGGTGCACAAGCCCCCTGGACCTGATGGCCTGCATCCCAGGGTCTTAAAAGAAGTGGCTGCAGAGATAGTGGATGCATTGGTTGCAATCTACCAAAATTCCCTGGATTCTGCAGAGGTCCCAGCGGATTGGAAAACTGCAAATGTAATGCCCCTATTTAAGAAAGGAGGGAGACAGAAAGCAGGGAACTATAGATCAGTTAGCCTAACATCTGTCATTGGGAAAATGCTGGAGTCCATTATTGAGGAAGTAGTAGCAGGACATTTAGAAAATCATAATAGTCAAGCAGAGTCAACATGGTTTTATGAAAGGGAAATCATGTTTGACAAATTTGCTGGAGTTCTTTGAGGATGTAATGAGCAGGGTTGATAAAGGGGAACCAGTAGATGTCGTGTATTTGGATTTCCAGAAGGCATTTGATAAGGTGCCACATAAAAGGTCACTGCACATGATAAGAGCTCACGGTGTTGGGGGTAATATATTAGCATGGATAGAGGATTGGCTAACTAACAGAAAGCAGAGAGTCGGGATAAATGGGTCATTTTCCGGTTGACAAACTGTAACTAGTGGGGTGCCGCAGGGATCAGTGCTTGGGCTTCAACTATTTACAATCTATATTAATGACCTGGATGAAGGGACCGAGTGTAATGTAGCCAAATTTGCTGATGATACAAAGATAGGTGGGAAAGCAAGTTGTGAAGAGGACACAAAGGGCTGGATTTTCAATGACCCGTGGAGTCGGGTTTGGAGGCGGGGGGGGGTTAAAGTTGCAGATTCGGGGGTCCCAACCCCATCCCGACTCCAACCCGCCTCCCTGCCAGTTTCGCTGGCGGCGGGTACCCGACCTGTTCTGAGACCCGACTCCCCGAGGCGGGAAGGGATTAGTGACAATTAACTGCCTGTTAACAGGTAGTTAACAGGCAGTTTTTTGCATAATCCCTATTTTAAAAAGAAAAGTGTGGGCTTCCCGACAGGTGGCAACCACTCCAAGTTATCAGGGCGGGCCGTGGGTCTGCAGGGGTTGGAGGGGTCGATATGTCCGGTGGGCAGGTGAGTGATGGGTGCATGTGTGCAGAGGTAAGTGTGTAAGGTAATTGCGAAGTGTTGAAAAAAGTTTTACTTACCTTAACTTCCTCCTGCAGGTGTCAGCCCTTCAGTTCTCGGGAGTTAGAAATCTCACCGGCACAGAAAGCAGGAAAGCCGTGGTTCTGTCAAAAACTCCAGCCTTCTGTTTTCTGTGCTGGAATGATTTCTAACTCAGCCTGAAAGGAAGGACTGAAGTTAGAAATCATATTGTGAGTGTTTGACAGCTTCACAGAGCTGTCAAACGCTGATATTTCATCTGTCAAAGGCTCTTGACAGATGAAATGTCAGTCTGTGACGTCACCTGTTGCCGGGTGGCCCTTAATTGGCCTGCTGAGCCCAGTGGGCGGGCTCAACAAGGTCAATCAAGGGAAAATACAGTGGGTTGGCCACATCTCGATGGAGGCGGGTTCACAAGCCAGAATGTGTGATTCCCGACCCCAACCCGACTCCAACTTCAAAATCCAGCCCAAAGAGTCTGCAAAGGGATATAGACAGGCTTAGTGAGTAGGCAAAAATTTTGCAGATGGAGTATAATGTGGGAAAATGTGAGGTTATCCACTTTGGTAGGAAAAATAAAAAAGCAAATTATTATTTAAATGGAGAGAGATTACAAAATGCTGCAGTACAGAGGGATCTGGGGGTCCTTGTACATGAAACACAAAAAGTTAGCATGCAGGTACAGCAAGTAATTAGGAAGGCAAATGGAATGTTGGCCTTTATTGCAAGGGGGATGGAGTATAAAAGTAGGGAAGTCTTGCTACAATTGTACAGGGTATTGGTGAGTCCACACCTTGAGTACTGCGTCCAGTTTTGGTCTCCTTATTTAAGGAAGGATATACTTGCATTGGAGGCAGTTCAGAGAAGGCTCACGAGGTTGATTCCTGAGATGAAGGGGTTATCTTATGAAGAAAGGTTGAGCAGGTTGGGCCTATACTCATTGGAGTTTAGAAGAACAAGAGGTGATCTTATTGAAACATATAAGATGCTGAGGGGGTTTGACAGGGTAGATGCTGAGAGGATGTTTCCCCTCGTGGGGGAATCTAGAACTAGGGGGCATAGTTTCAGAATAAGGGGTCGCCCATTTAAAACGGAGATGAGGAGGAATTTCTTCTCAGAGGGTCGTGAATCTGTGGAATTCTCTACCCCAGAGAGCTGTGGAGGCGGAGTCATTGAATATATTCAAGGTGGAGATAGACAGATTTTTGAACGATATGGGAGTCAAGGGTTATGGGGAGCGGGCAGGGAAGTGGAGTTGAGGCCAAGATCAGATCAGCCTTGATCTTATTGAATGGCGGAGCAGGCTCGAGGGGTCCAATGGCCGACTCCTGCTCCTATTTCTTATGTTCTTATGTTCTCTCCTTTCTTTCTTTCTCTCTCTCTTTCTTCCTTCCTTTCTTTCTTACTTTCTTTCTCTTTTTCTGTCTTTCTTTCTTTCTCTCTTTCTTTCTCTTTCTCTCTCTTTCTTCCTTTCTTTCTTTCCATCTCTTTTTCTCTTTCTTTCTCACTTTCTTTCTTTCTCTGTTCTTTCTCTTTGTCTGTCTTTCCTTCTCTCTTTCTTTCTTTCTCTTTTTCACTCTTTCTTTCTCCTTTCTCTTTCTCTTTCTTTCTCTTTTTCTCACTTTCTTTCTCTCTTTCTCTCTCCTTTCTTTCTTTCTCTCTTTCTTTCTCTCTTTCTCTCTTTCTTTCTCTCTTTCTTTCTCTCTCTCTGTCTCTCTTTCTTTCTCTCTCCTTTCTTTCTTTCTTCCTTTCTCTTTTTCTTTCTTTCTCTTTTTCTCTCTTTCTCTCTTTCTTTCTCTTTTTCTCTCTTTCTTCCTTTCTTTCTATTTTTCTCTTTCTTCCTTTCTCTCTATCTCTTTTTTTTTCTCTCTCTTTCTTTCTTTCTTTCTTTCTTTCTTTCTTTCTTTCTTTCTTTCTTTCTTTTCTTTCATTTAATTAGATCCTGGCTGATCTGTATCTTTAGTCCATTTACCTGCCTTGGTTCCATAACGATTAATACCCTTGCCCAACAAAAATCTATCAATCTCAGTTTTGAAATTGTCAATTGACTCCCAGGCTCAACAGCTTTTTTGGGGGGGAGAGTTCCAGATTTCCACTCCCCTTTGTGTGAAGAAGTGCTTCCTGACATCACCCCTGAACGGCCAGGCTCTAATGTTAGGGTTATGCCCCCTTGTTCTGGACTCCCCTGTAGGCCAGACTAAGTAGGCGAGGCAGGTTCCCTTCCCCGAGGAGCATTAGTGAGCCAGTTTTGTTTTCAGCGTCATTTTCTGGTAACAGCCCACAATATCAAATTTATTCAATTTAATTTGACAAAAAACGATGGCGGAACTATTACACTACCATACCCATAGTTGAATTGTATCATTGAAGAATATCACACTGCATATTTTGGGTCTTTAAAATTCTCGTCCTTGTTTTCAAATCCTTCCATGGCCTCACCCCCTCCCTATCTCTGTAATCTCCTCTAGTCCTACAACCCCCCGAGATCTCTGCGCTCCTCCAATTCTGGCATCTTGCGCACCCCCAATGTCCTTCGCTCCACCATTGGCGGCCGTGCCTTCAGCTGCCTGGGCCCCAAACTCTGGAATTCCCTCCCTAAACCTCTCCGCCTCTCTCTCTCTCCTCCTTTAAGACCCTCCTTAAAACCTCCCTCTGTGACCACGCTTTTGGTCACCTGTCCAAATATTTCCTTACGTGGCTCGGTGTCAAATCTTTGTCCGATAGTCGCTCCTGTGAAGCGCCCTGGGATGTTTTATTACGTTAAAGGTGCTATATAAATACAAGTTGTTGTCTGTTGGCAACAGTGCATAGGAACCAAATCTTTGACGTTTCAGCACATTTTCTTCCAGTGAGCGGTCTCTAGCTATCTCACTGCCGTCCAAGGCATCTGCTTATTTTATTTTATGCCTAGTTCACTTGTGATGTGAAGTGTTTCATTGCATGGGTCGGCAATGATGCTTTCTTCTCCAAGTGTAATTTTTCAGTAACGAACGGACTGGGGCCTCGATCGTTAGGGGATTTACTTGTTAAAATAATCACATGTCGGTGTTCCTGAGGAACAGAAAAGTACTCCTTTACTATAAAACAACTTCCCCACCTAAGAGTTACTTGTGTATGCATTTTCCCCTTTCTAGCACTATAGAAGTGAATTTGGTAAAACAATTGAGTTCAGTTTTAGTGACTTCAACCGCCTGTGAACTGGGCCACAAATCGGACTCTTTCTTCACAATCGAATCCGGGAGTTTATATTTGCCGTTCACTCTGAAATTCATCTCTGCTACATCAAGATACAATTATCTTTACAGACGAAAGAATATCTTGAAAGCCAATCATTCGGTAAGGAGATACTTTGCATAAGTGATGCATTGTGGTAGGAAGAATGAGGGGAGGTAATATAAACTAAATGGTCCAATTTTAAAGGGGGTGCAGGAACAGAGAGACCTCGGGGTATATGTACACAAATCTTTGAAGGTGGCAGGACAAGTTGAGAAGGCTGTTAAAAAAGCATAGTGGCTTCATAAATAGAGGCATAGAGTACAAATGCAAGGAAGTTATGCTAAATCTTTATAAAACACTGGTTAGGCCTCAGCTGGAGTATTGTGTCCAATTCTGGGCACCGCACTACAGGAAGGATGTCAAGGCCTTGGAGAGGGTACAAAGGAGATTGACCAGAATGGTACCAGGGGATGAGGGACTTCAATTATGTGGAGAGACTGGAGAAACTGGGATTGTTCTCCTTAGAGCAGAGAAGGTTAAGAGGAGATTTAATAGAGGTGTTCAAAATCATTAAGGGTCTGATAGAGTAAATAAAGAGAAACTGTTTCCAGTGGCTGAAGGAACAGTAATCAGAGGGCACAGGTTTAAGGTGATTGGCAAAAGAACCGGAGGCGACATGAGGAAAAAATAAATTTACGCAGCGAGTTGTGGTGATCTGGAATGCGCTGCCTGAAAGGGCGGTGGAAGCAGATTCAATAGTAACTTTCAAAAGGGAATTGGATAAATACTTGAAGGGGAAAAATTTGCAGGGCTATGGGGAAAGAGCAGGGGGGAGTGGGACTAATTGGAGAGCTCTTTCAAAGAGCCGGCGCAGGCACGATGGGCCGAATGGTCTCCTTCTGTGCCGTATCATTCTATGATTCTATAAAATGCAACTTACAGCAAATAACGGCCGGTTCTATTTAAAGATACCGGGGGAGGGATTAACGGCAGGACCTCAGCTAAATATGGGGCCTCTAGTAAAACTCACCATAATGCAGAAAATCTGATTATAACCACTCGATCAGTTTACTTTAAGTGTGGTATACTGTGATATGATTTGGTTTATTGTTAATGTAGTGTGTGAACATTCTACAGGCCGATTTCTTGATGCACTTTTTTATGTACTGGCTGTGGGGGGTGGGGTGAGGAGGGGCTCAGGACCAATGTTCCCTCTAATCTTTTTTAGTGCGCGGTCCCTTTTAACTGGGTGTGTGGTCCATTCAAATTTTCGCGCATGTGCGGTTTCTCCCCTGTAGGAGCCGGTGAGCGGCCTGCGCGGGAGCCCCAGACCACCACGCGGCTGCGCAGCTTAGCAGGAACTTCTGCCCAGGACCCCCAAGATTTCTCAATTGGGCTCTGACAGACAGCGGGCTGAAATGGGTCTTGGGCGGGAGCAATAGCGGATCTGCAGCTGCTTTTACGCCCGGCCCGATTTCCACTGGACTCAACGGGAAGGAAAATCAGGCGGGGTGTAAAACGGGCGGCTGATTCACGATCGCCTCCTCTGCGCCGCCCCCCCCCCCCCATGACCGATTTCACCCCCGCAGTCTAGGAAGATGATGTTGTCTCTAATCGATGCTCAGTGTTCCTGCAGAAACAGCCTCTCAGCTGCTTTTAGAAGTGAGACAGGGATGGAATGGTTTAACTTGTCCTCTGTTAAAACCATGGCTCAGTGGTACCACGTTTATGGAAGAATATAAAACTCTTACAGGGTCTTGACAGGGTAGATACAGGGAGGATGTTTCCCCTTGGCTGGGGAGTCTTGAACCAGGGGTCACAGTCTCAGGATAAGGCAGTGTTCTCTGACTATATATGCTGTGCCTATATGCATCTCTTCACTTCACCTGACGAAGGAGCAGCGCTCCGAAAGCTTGTGATTTCAAATAAAGCTGTTGGACTATAACCTGGTGTTGTGCGACTTCTCAGAATAAGGGGTCGGCCATTTAGGACTGAGATGAGGAGAAATTTCTTCACTCTGAGGGTTGTGAATCTTTGGAATTCTCTGCCCCAGAGGGCTGTGGAGGCTCAGTCGTTGAGTATATTCAAGGCCGAGATCGATAGATTTTCAGATTCATGGGGAATCGAGGGATATGGGGATCGGGCGGAAAAGTGGAGTTGAGGTCAAAGATCAGCCATGATCTTATTGAATGGCGGAGCAGGCTCGAGGGACCGTACGGCCGACTCCTGCTTCTAATTCTTATGTTCTTATGTAATATAATTTGGGCAAAATGAAATTCCAGCCAGTCAGAATAAGTAAGGCCCCAGGTAGATATGTATATTGAGATCGCAGACTTTTAACTTTCTAACAGATTGTGTCATAACTGACTGTAGTTTAACCCTCAAGAATCCCTCCTGCTATAACGATTGATCTCAGAATTTTGGGGCTTGGGGCCCTTATTAAATTCTACATTTACCGTTTGTAAATTTAGTACAGTACAGCTCTCAGTCATACACAAATTATCGCAGAAGCTGGGGCCCCCTGCTGCTGCCTCTTTGTACTGCAGCTCGACCGAACGGTGTCAGCAATATCTCGCTCGGGTGTTCTGCTGGTTCGGGCGGGCGTTGCAGAATCCATGGCGCGATTCGAAGACGTTGCAGGGAGTGCTGCCAGTGTCCCGGCCAACATTCCTTCAATACCACCAGGGCCGGGTCAGAGGGCAGTGGGAGTCAGGGCCGGGTCAGAGGGCAGTGGGAGTCAGGGCCGGGTCAGAGGGCAGTGGGAGTCAGGGCCGGGTCAGAGGGCAGTGGGAGTCAGGGCCGGGTCAGAGGGCAGTGGGAGTCAGGGCCGGGTCAGAGGGCAGTGGGTGTCAGGGCCGGGTCAGAGGGCAGTGGGAGTCAGGGCCGGGTCAGAGGGTAGTGGGAGTTAGAGAAAGGTCAGAGGGCAGTGGCAGTTATGGTCCATTCCTCATTGCCCTGAGAAGGTGGTGGTGGGCCTTCAACTTCATTGTAGCAGTTTTGATACATCTGAGTGTCTCGCTGGGCAACTTCAGAGGGCAGTTAAGAGTCAACCAGGTTGATGTGGGACTGGAGTAACATATAGGCCCAGACCGGGTAAGGACGGCAGGTTTCCTTCCCTAAAGGACATCAGTGAACCAGATGGGTTTTTCCGACAATCCAACAGCCTTCAAAGTCATTCTCTGGTATGACAGTGGGATTGGAGCTCACAGCCTCTGGTATGACAGTGGGATTGGAGCTCACAGCCTCTGGTATGACAGTGGGATTGGAGCTCACAGCCTCTGTGTTGCTGATCCCATACCGGAATCTCTAGGCCATTGTGCCCAGTTAATTGAGTGGGACTCGCGATTATCGGCCGACTTCCCCTCCGCTTTGGTTGGAACCCGAGTTTCCACAAGCAGAATTTGATAAATAAACTCAAATTCAATTTTTTAATTCCCTGCTGATGTTTCCATTTCTGAACTTCCTTCATTGCAGAAAAAAATGACTAAGAAGTGAGCTGCAGCTTTAGCAGCAGGGGGATTACCAATTCCACTCACACAACATGACTGCAGGTGGACAGGGCTTCGCCAAGGACGCTGGGGCCCCCTGCTGCTGCCTCTTTGTACTGCAGCTCGACCCAACGGTGTCAGCAATATCTCGCTCGGCCTGTTCTGCTGGTTCGGGCGGGCGTTGCAGAATCCATGGCGCGATTCGAAGACATTGCAGGGAGTGCTGCCAGTGTCCTGGCCAACATTCCTAAAACACCACCAAACAAACAGACTCTCTGGTCATTCGTTCATTCGCTGTTCATGGGATCTTGCTCTGTGCAAATTGGCTGCTGTGTTTGCCAAGATAATAACAGCAAATACATTATAATGTAGCTTGTATAAATATAAGGTGAAATATAAATGTAAGTGATTTTTCTTTCTTTTACTTTCTTTCTCGCCTTCTTTTTCACTTGCTTTCTTTCTCTTTTTCTCTCTCTCTTTCTTTCT
>CM059435.1:120148896-120484495 GCA_030390025.1 Squalus acanthias
TCGTTGGTACCAATGTGAACCACGACCTCTGACTGTTCGCCCTCCCCCTTCAGAATGCCCTGCAGCCGTTCAGGGAGGGAGTTCCAGGATTTTGACCCAGCGATGACGAAGGCCGAAGCCGTTGCCGAGGTCAATAGATATGGAGCAAAGGCAGGCAAACGGAGTTAAAGTACTGATCTAATTGAATGGCGGAGCAGGCTCGAGGGGCCGAATGGCCTCCTCCTGTTCCCAGGGAGAGGGTGCGGACTCTGTATGAGGCAAACAGAAACCCTACAAGTGGGTATGGATTTCTCAGCTTGAATGGAGTTGGCCAATACGTGCCGATGGGTTTCTGCAGGTGTTGGAGGCCCAGGCAGACTGAAATAAAAGCTCATCCAGCAACTCCAGGCTGCCACGTTCAACTCTGCCCACTTGCTTTACCCCCCCCCCCAGATGACATCGCCTTGGGGGCCAATGTTCCTTCTAATTTTTTTTGGGGTGCGTGGCCCATTGAAACTTCCACGCACGGGCGGTTTTTCCATCGAGAAACCTGCAAGCGGCCTGCGCGGGAGCGTCGGACGGTTACGCGGCTAAACCGAGGTTAAGAGTCTACTCCAGATGTCCACTCTCTCAGGCAGGAGGGAAGATATTTCAAACTACACAACGCACAACAGAATAGGTCAGAAACAGGTGATTAAAATGATAAAAGCATTTGATGGGGTAGCTAAAGGAAAACGATTCCCTCTGGTGGGGAAATCAAAGAACGAGGGGACAAAAATCTTAAAATTAAAATTAGATCCAGACCGTTCAAGAGCAAAATCAGAAAGCACTTTTTCCACACACAGGGTAGCGGAAATCTGGAACTCTCTCCCCCAAAAGACTGGGAGTGCATTGGAGCTTTCAAGACGGAGATCGTTAGATTTTTGTTGGGTAAGGGGAAATCGAGGGATACGGAGCAAAGGCGGGTAAATGGGGTCGAGGTGGAGATCAGCCGTGATCGGACTGAAGGGACAGGCGCGAGGGGCTGAACAGGCCTCCTAATGCTCCTACAGTGGAGGCGGGTACAGATAAGACGTTACCTCATCTCTCTCTCTTCGTGCTGTGCAATCAGGTTGCTGTAGAAATTCTCCAGTGTCAGTTTGGCCACGGTTACCCTCTCCCTCGTGTGATTACTCATCGGAAAGGATGCGGCCGTGCCTCCGATCATCGCCATCATAACCTGCCAGAGAAGTGAAGAAAAACACCGTCTGAACACAGCTGGTTTTCTGCTCATTTCCGCTGGAGAGTGCCTGAGGTCGCTTGGATTGATTGAATTTTGATATCTATATATGCAAATACAGTGGACGTGAAATACCCAATATGACGCAATGAGCTTTTGCCACGCCAAGCCAGTGCCAAGGTGTTTAACCCACACTCGCTAGAGAAATGAATCATTCCAACGACTTTAGCTCCGTGGGAACATTCTCACCGGTGAGTCAGAAGGTCGTGAGTTCAAGCCCATAATTCTAGACCGACACTTCAATGCGATACCAGGGGGGTGCTGCACCAGTGGAGGTGCCGCCTCTCAGACAAGAGATTAAGCAGAGACCCCAGTCTGCCTTTTCAGGTGGATGCAAGAGATCCCACCAAGGCTATTTGAAGAGCGGGGGTAGTTCTCCTGGTCAACATTCACCCATGAACCTAGGGGTACAGTAGCTTAGTAGACTAGTTACTGGACTAGTAATCCAGAGGCCTGGACCAACGATCTGGAGACATGAGTGCAAATCCCACCGCGGCAGCTGGGGAATTTAAATTCAGTTAATTAAATAAACCGGGAATAGAAAGTTATCAGTAATGGTGACCATAAACTACCGGATTGTCGTAAAAACCCATCTGGTTCACTAATGTCCTTTTGGGAAGGAAATCTGCCGTCCTTACCCGGTCTGGCCTATATGTGACTCCAGACCCACAGCAATGTGGTTGACTCTTAACTGCCCTCCGAAATGGCCCAGCAAGACCCTCAGTTGTACCAAACAATAAGAATAAAACCGGACAGACTACCCGGCATCGACCCAGGTACTGGCTTCGGAACCACACGGACTGCAGCGGTTCAAGGCAGCGGCTCATCAGCTTCTCAACGGCAATTAGGGATGGGCATTAAATGCTGGCCTTGCCAGCGACGCCCACATCCCATGAATCAATAAAATAAAACCTGCACAGATTAACAGGTCATTCATCTCCTTGCTGTTTGTGGGACTTTAGCTTGCACAGAATGGCAACCTGGCTGCATGCCAATAGAAATTAATTGTACGTGAAGCATCCTGGGATGTCCCGAAAGAGAGAGAGCACGAAACAAATAGGTCTTGCTTTTACAAAAGCAAAATACTGTGGATGCTGGAAATCTGAAATAAACAGAAAATGCTGGAGACACTCAGCAGGTCAGGCAGCATCTGTGGAGAGAGAAACAGAGTTAACGTTTCAGGTCGATGACCCTTCGTCAGAACTGGGAAAAGCTGGAGATGGAACAGGTTTTTAAGCAAGAGCAGGGGCAGGGAAAGGGGAGGAAAGAACAAAAGGGAAGGTCTGTGATAGGATGGAAGGCAGGAGAGATTAAAAGACAAAAGGGATGATGGTGCGAGGCAAAAGGAGATGGTAATGGGACAAGTTAAGAAACAAAAGATGACTCTAGATTGAGGTCTTGCTTTTTATGGTTCAATGACTGCGCCAGTCCTATAGCATCTATTTAGGATGTTTAATTTTTTTAGAAACAGAAGTGTGTCAGCTACGTCTCCAAAACCTTATCATTATGGCTTTGCGATAGATTTATTCATCTTGACTATACCGAAACCCGGCTTCCAATTGGGCCAGGATGGCCTCGGGTGACAATGTAATAAATCATAGAATCACAGCACTGCAGGAGGCCATTCGGCCCTTCGTGCCTGCTCTTTGACAAGGACTTCCTTTAAATATGTGCTCAAGTCCTGGAGTGGGGCTTGAACCCACAACCTTTTGACTCAGAGTGTTACCAAACTGTACACTGTAAATATCTACAAATATGGACGTTTAAATTCCTGTGAAGCGCCTTGGGACGTTTTACTATGTTAAAGACGCTATATAAATACAAGTTGTTGCTGTTGTAGACAGGGAACTAGCTTAACCATTTACACACAAGAACCGTTGGAGTAATCCGGAGCCTGTACACTAGTACCAGTAGAGAAACAAAGTATGCAAGAATCTTTCCCCCAAAAAGTCAAACTTTTTCCACCCCACGCCCCCCCAACCTCCATTTTTAAAATCTAACCGGCCCCTCAATCTTTACAGGCAAAAACGTCATGGTTAGCACATCACTGCCACACACTTTCTTTGGGCTTGTCAAGATCATTACACAACACGACCGGGGTACAGTCTTGCAGTGGTCATGTTCCTGAACTAGAAATCCACTGGCCTGGACTAGTGACCCCGAGAACTCGAGTTCAAATCCCACCAGGAGAATTTGAATTCAGTTTAAAAAAGAACAATTTGGAAATAAAATTCCGGTACCAGCAAAAAAGTGACCATGAAGCTGTCGGATTGTCGTTGAAAATCAACTGGTTCACTGATGTCCCTTTAGGGAAGGAAACCGGCCGTCCGCACCCGGTCTGGGCCTACGCGTGACTCCAGTCCCACACCAAACGTGGCTGACTCAATTCCCCCAAAATGAATCGCGGTTTAATTCCTGGTAACATCACAATAAATGTTCTGCCATCGTAGACGTCAAGCTTCCAACATACCAGAGTGAAAAACTCTTGCCAGTGCAGTGCTAGATTAAAACACAATATGCCAACAGTCGCCAGGCAGATTAAAAACAGGAAACAGATGCCTTCTGATTAAAGTTTGCGGGTGATGAAAGATTGATATTGGTGCAAGGCAGCGTGCGGTTGCTCAATTTACTGAAGAAAGAACGTTGCATTTCTATAGCGCCTTTCACATCCTCAGGACGCCCCAAAGTGCTACACAGCCAATGAAGTACTGTTTGAATGTGGTCGCTGTTGTTGATGTAAAGGTGCGTTTACACTACAACGATAGTGTCAGTGTATACTCCGTACAGACGCTGCAGTTACACTGGAAAGGCAGCTTGAATCTGTCGCGGCTCGACAATCAAAGTGGAGCGAGGCTCCCCAGAGGATAGAGAATCTCGCTTTGTTTCGGAGCCAGTTCAGACCTTAACAACAACAACAACAACTTGTATTCATATAGCGCCTTCAACATATTAAAACATCCCAAGCTGCTTCACAGGAGCGATTATCAAACAAAATGTGACACCGCGCCACATTAAGGAGATATTGGGGCAGGTGGACCAAATGCTTGGTCAAAGAGGTAGGTTTTAAGGGGCGTCTTAAAAGGAGAGAGAGGCAGAGACTTTTAGGGAGGGAGTTCCAGAGCTTAGGGCCCAGGCAGCTGAAGGCATGGCCACCAATAGTGGGACAAAGGAAGTGGGAGATGCTCAAGAGACCAGAATTAGAGGAGTGCAGAGATCTTGGAGAGTTGTAGGGCTGGTGGAGGTTACAGAGATAGGGAGGGGCGATTGGTTATCATGTTCAGACACCTTGTTGACAAAATTGTGATGAATAGTATTAACACCTCCATCATCGGTTGTCTATGGTCGGAGTTCCTAGAACCCCTCACACCTCTTTAAGGCAGGGTCTTGAACCCTGGTCTTGTGTTTGGGATTGTCCACAGTTGCTCGCTCATTGATCTGCTCTGGGTCGCTCCTTGCAGGTTGTGGACCCTGTTGGCAAATCTAAGGATTAGCTAAACCGAGGTCCCATCTGCCCTCTCGGGTGGACATAAAAGATCCCGTGGCACTATTTCAAAAGAAGAGCAGGGGAGTTCGCCTGGGTGTCCTGGGCCAATATTTATCCCTCAACCAACATCACTAAAACAGAGTGCCATGTTTCCTACATTACAACAGTGGCTACACTTCAAAAGAACTTCATTGGCTGTGAATCGCTTTGGGACATCCGGAGGTCCTGAAAGGTGCTGTATAAATGCAATGCCTTTCTCTGTGTCGCATCGCACTCAGTGTGGACCAGTGCTTCGACTTTCCTACTCTCCTGCATCTGTTCCAGCCTGGATAAGCCCAGTTTCCCTACTTAAAACTGGCTAAAAATAGCGCAGACAGGAATTTGGTACACCCTCGCACCGCTGATCGGAAAATACACCCCCACAAAAGAGATTGCGTCATCTCAAAAACATCAACAGAACCAGGCTACAGTCCAGAAACCAGATTTAGTGGGCGTGGGACGAGATTAAACACCAACAAAAACAAAAGAAAAGAACTTGGCTGAATATGTGAAGTGACTTCATTTTTTTTTTAAAAAGAAGAATCAGACGACAGTTTAACCACCGTTCTCCACACCACCACAAACTAGGAAGCTCCACCCAACTCGAACACAATGCAACCTCATAGTTTAGAGTTTCGCATTGCACCTCAAAACTGCTTCAGTAGTTAACACTTACAAACAGTGCAGGAGCCTCCCCAAGACCATCACCATTTTCATACTTCAAATACAAGAAGATCGAGCCAAACTGGGAGTACAACAACAAACAACAATGTCAAGGCTTCTGCGGCAGCACCTCCCAAACCCGCGACCTCGACCACCTAGAAGGACAAGGGCAGCAGGCGCATGGGAACACCATCACCTCCAAGTTCCCCTCCAAGTCACACACCATCCTGACTTGGAAATATATCGGCCGTTCCTTCATCGTCGCTGGGTCAAAATCCTGGAACTCCCTCCCTAACAGCACTGTGGGAGCACCTTCACCACACGGACTGCAGCCGTTCAAGAGGGCGGCTCACCACCACCTTCTCCAGGGGCAATTAGGGATGGGCAATAAATACTGGCCTTGCCAGCGATGCCCGCATCCCATGAACAAATAAAAAAAATTAAGAGCAGTGATCAAACTGTGTTTGACTGAGCGAGCGAGAGGTTTGTGATTTACAATGTTGTCTGGAAAAACACAGGTTAGTCAAATTGGATTCTAAACCATTCAGAAGGTGGTCCGATACAAAGCACGAGATTTCCAAAGACTTGACCCTCCTAATTGAGAGACGGTGAACTCCCTTTCAGTCTCATACTTCCCTTAAAAACAAACATTCATGGAACCGTGACTGCACACTGCTTACTTCTATTTTTATGCAATGACAGTAGTGTTAAGAATGTCATTTGGATACAGATGGCCACTGGATTGTCACTCCACCCACCTCCCCACCTTTTAAAAACAAACTTTCTACCACCCTTCCTTGCCCTTGCAGTCTCACCACCCTCTCCATTCCTGGCGCCGTTAAGAGGCTTTCTATTTTCAAGGAGCTAGAGAGACGCAAGTGGTTCCTTTTGAAACTTCTGACAGTCCAGAGCAGTTGAGCTAATTTTAGACTTTGGGAATTAGACTTTTCTCATGTCCCTCTACTGATGCTAAATACATTAGGCACACTGTCTTGCCAGAGTCAGAAGGTTCAAGTCCTCACGTCATTCAGAACTGTCCTAGTGCGCTGGACACAGCAAAGACTGTGGGTCCCGACCTCCCGGCTTTAGTACTGAAGCCCCATACACCCAAACCAACTCCCTAGCTACACAACAACAGTTACTGCACATCAAAGTGAAGTGACCTCCTCCAGCCCTACAATCCTCAGATCTCTGCGCCACTCCAATTCCGGCCTCTTGCGCATCCCCGATTTTAATCGCTCCACCATTGGCGGCCATGCCTTCAGCTGCCTGGGGTCTAAGCTCTGGAATTCCCACCCTAAACCGCTCCCCTCGAAGACGCTCCTTAAAACCTACCTCTTTGACCAAGCTTTTGGTTACCTGTCCCAATATTTGCTTCATGAAATTATTTAGCATTAGGAATGAACCTATCAGCTCCAAACAAGAGGCCGCACAAAAACGATGGGCTGAATGGCCTCCTTCTGTGCTGTATGATTCTATGATTCATATTGTGCTTAAATCGCCAATAGTTTCTGCATTTTAATAGTCTCTATCATTTAAGCCTATAAACAAAATTTATATCTTAAAATTTAAAAAAAGTCAGACTTATAAAATTCAAACACCTGACTCAGTTTTTGCATAAAATGATTCCATATTTAATTAATTAATGAGTAGGGAAGTCAAGGTTAAAGGTCAGGCTCGTTATTATTTAATACAGATCTAAACCACTTCCATAGCAACAGGAGGAGGCCATTCAGCCCCTCAAGGAGATCATGGAGTGCTGGGTGGCTGTTATTCATGGCTGAGGGGGCCTTGGGATCATGTTGAAAGTTGACAAGTGGTGAGGATATGGAACTCACTACCACAGGGAGTGGTTGAAGCAAATAGTATAGATGCATTTAAGGGGAGGCTGGACAAGCATATGAGGGAGAAGGGAATAGAGGGTTACGCTGATAGATTTAGATGAGGAAAGACGGGAGGAGGCTCGAGTGGAGCATAAACGCCGGCATGGACTGGTTGGGCCGAATGGCCTGTTTCTGTGCCAAATATCCTGTGTAATATGGCTGATTTGTGACCTAACTCCATATACCCGCCTTGGCTCCGTAACCCTTACCCAACAAAAGTCTATCATTCTCAGAATTGAAATTTTCCATTGGCCCCCAATGTCAACAGATTGTTGCTGGGGGGAGGGGGACGATGTTCCAGATTTCCACTCCCCTTTGTGTGAAAAGTGCTTCCCAACATCACCCCTGAACGGCCTGGCTCTAATTTTAAGGTTCTGCCCCCTTGTTCTGGACTCCCCCCACCAGAGGAAATTGTTTCTCTATCTACCCTATCAAATCCTTTAATCATCTTAAACCCCTCAATTAGATCACCCCTTAAACTTCTATACTGGAGAGAATACAAGCCTCGTCTATGCTGGAAAGATTTGCGCAGTCTGGTTCAGCCAAGCCTAGAATCATAGAATGGCTGCCTTCCGTGCTGTAACCATTCGGCCCGTGCCGGCTCTCTGTAAGAGCACTTCAGCTAGTCCCACTCCCTACAGGAAATATGATTGGAATGCACTACCTGAAAGGGTGATGGAAGCAGATTCAATAGTAACTTTCAAGAGGGAATTGGGTAAATACTTGAAAAGGAAAACATTTTGCAGGGCTGTGGGGAAAGAGCAGGGGGAGTGGGACCAAAAGGCCTCCTTCTGTGCTGTATCATTCGATGACTGGGGTGGGAAACTGGGAACTTTCAACATGATCCCAAGGCGCCCTCAGCCATGAATAACAGCCACCCAGCAAGAGAAAGTGAACAATTTTGTAAATGAAGACACTGTGGCGGATCGCCACCTAAAACGGGCATAATCCACTCTTCCGTCTGTGGAAGAATTTCCAGCACCTGCCCCTTTAAGGCACCTTACCTTTAAGGCCATGATGTGGAGATGCCGGCGTTGGACTGGGGTGGACAAAAAATGAGAAGTCGCACAACACCAGGTTATAGTCCAACAGATTTATTTAATTTTACTTTTAAGCTTTCGAAGCAGTTCGCTCCTTCGTCAGGTAAGTTAGCAATGAGAGAATCTCCCAGAATTCACAATTTAAACCCAGACAAAATCTATTCACATTATTCACTACAACAAAGAGCACAGCCAAGACAATGAGATGTGTAAAATTAAATAAATCTGTTGGACTATAACCTGGTGTTGTGCGACTTCTCATTTTTACCTTTAAGGCAGAAGGGGGCAGGGCCTCAGGTTTTACCCAGAGAATTCTGGGAGTTTTTCCAGAGAATTCTGGGAGCAGCTTTCTCAGCCATTTTGTGTGCCATGCAGTGAATAAAAGTTTCTTGTTTTCCACATATGGATTCAGCCTCCATTCGTGTTTCGCAGCAGCCTCAACAACACCAAATTAATTGCACCATATAGTTCTATCCCTGAAAATAGAGGTTTACAGCACAGAAGGAGGCTTGTGCCAGCTCTTCAATCCAAAACAAATCCCACTGCCCTGCATTCTCTCTCTCTCTCTCTATATTCTCCGCTTCAAATACTTATCCAATCCTTCCTTTAAGAGATGCAATGGTCTCTGCCTCAACCACTCCCTGTGATGAAGCATTCCAGGCTTCAACAGTTTTGCATTGACTGGTGATTACGGTGTGTGAATAATGCAAAAATGTGTTAGATCATTAACATAAGCAAAAACCACACTGGAGCTTGCGAACTAATACAGCACATTCTCACCTGATGATTATGGAGTACATTATTTCCTTTTCATTCCCCCCCCCCCCCCCCCCACAAGGGAAGGGTAACGTTTAAAAAAACAGACATTAAAACAAAAGCGAGGGTTTAGAAGCATTCATCACAGAAGGAGGCCATTCAGCTCTTTGAAACAGCTCTCCAATTAGTCCCACTCCCCTGCTTTTTTCCCCCCCATAGTCCTGCAAAATGTTTTACTTTAAGTATTTATCCAATACGCTCTGACAGTCACTGTTGAATCTGCTTCCACCGCCCTTTCAGGCAGCGCGTTCCAGATCACAACAACTCGCTGCGTAAAACAATTTCTCCTCATCTCCCCTCTGGATCGTATCCTTCCAGACTACAACCTCTCCCCTCTCCCCCACTACTTTTAAAACTTGTCGACCAGAACAAGCAGACGGGAACTCAGTTTAACAACGACGTGTATTTATGTAGCACCTTTAACACAGTAAAAGGCCCCAAGGTGCTTCACAGGAGCCATTATCGAACAAAATTTGACACCGAGCCACATAGGGAGATATTAGGACAGAGAGACAGGTTTTAAGGAGCGCCTTAAAAAGGAGGAGAGCGAGGTAGCGAGGCGGTGAGGTTTAGGGAGGGAATTCCAGAGCTCAGGGCCCCGGTAGCTGAAGGCACGACCGCCAATGGTGGAGCGATTATAAATCGGGGATGCGCAAGAGGCCAGAGTTGGAGGAGCGCAGAGATCTCGGGGGGGGGGGGGGATTACAGAGATAAGGGGGTGGGGGCGCGAAGAGGCCATGGAGGGATTTGAAAACAAAGGATGAGAATTTTAAAACGGAGGTGTTGCTGATCCACCCGCCCCATCCGAACGACAGCAGCTCTGGCAAAGCAACACTGGAGCATCTGCCCTGTACGTTCTGCTCAGATCATGGCGTTGGATTCAATGTCACAACCTTCTGACCCAGAGGGAAGAGCAACTACAGCAGAGCCAAGAGTGCAGAGGGAAGAGCATTCATAATGCAATCGACCAACGTCAAGCACAAAATCACCGAGGTCAGCGCGAGGTCACGGTGAGCTCATACAGGATACGTGCTAGACAAACACTGAGTCAGTCTGTCGTCAATCATCATATTGATAACACAAGTGGTTCGAGTTGGCTCAACTCTCTGTGGCAGCACGCTTTATTCACCCAGCTTTACTATTTTAACTAAATTAATTCTGGGGGTGTGGGCGTCTCTGGCAAGGCCGGCCTTTAGTGCCCATCCCCCACTTCACCAGTCAGTTCAGACTGGAGTCACACAGAAGCCCAGACCGGGTAAGGACAGCAGGCTTCCTTCCCTAAAGGACACGAGTGAACCAGTTGGGTTTTTATGACAATCCGACAGCTTCACGGTCATTTTTACTGAGACCAGCTTTTTATTTCCAGATTTTAAAAAATAAAAAAATAAAACCGAATTCAAAATCCCCAAACTGCGGTGGTGGTGGGATCTAAACCACACCAGTACTAGCCAGACATCTGTTCTCGGTTTAAACTATGAAAGCCATTTAATTCTGTAGTTTTAAAACTGGTCTAGTCTTAAAATACAGCAAGTGATCTGTGAAGAGGATGTGAAACTCAGGGCATGGTGAATATTCAGGCACCAGTGGTTTTTCTGTACCTGTGCTTCTATTGACAGGAAGGGAGATGAAGATTAAAATAACCACTGAGTTCAAGACCCGACATAAAAGAACGAACTTGCATTTCTGTCGCGCCTTTCACGAACTCGGGACGTCAAACGTTTCACAGCCAATGAAGTATTTTTTGATGTGTAGTCACTGTTGTAATGTAGGAAACGCGGCAGCCAATTTGCGCACAGCAAGCTCCCACAACCATCAACGATCCCCAGCCTGTTCCACCCCCAACCCACCCCAACCTAGGAAAGGTGCGCAAAACAGAGACTGGAAAAATAACCCAAGACACAAACATAACAAAGAAAATTCATCATTAGCATTCCTGAGACACTGTACCGTTTTACAATGGCTGATTAAGTCAAATTTTGCTTACATTACACGGGGAAACAAAAAACCGCAGAGCATGATTTTAATAGTTTCCTAACTCACACCGAGTCCCGTTCACCCATCACCCCTGTGCTTGCTGACCGACATTGGCTCCTGGTTCACCAAAGCTTCAACTTATAATCCTCATCTTAGTGTTAAAATCCCTCCGTGGCCTCGCCCCCTCCCTATCTCTAACCTCCTCCAGCCCTACAACCCTCCCAGATCTCTGCGCTCCTCCAATTCTGACCTCTTGCGCATCCCTGATTTCCTTCGCTCCACCATTGGTGGCCGTGCCTTCACCTGCCTGGGCCCTGAGCTCTGGAATTCCCTCCCTAAACCTCTCCGCCTCTCTCTCCTCCTTTAAGACGCAGCTTAACACCTACCTCTGACTAGGCTCCTGTGAAGCGCCTTGGGATGTTTTACTACATTAAAAAGGCGCTATATAAATGCAAGATGTTGCTGCATGCTCCAAGAAAGAAGAAACTTGACATTAACTGTACAAAAGCTGACTTGGGAGGATCAAGTCTATGAGGGCAGTTTGTACAGCTCTAAACTGTGATTTGTAATGGACAAAATCTTTTCCAAAAATCTACCCCAAACCAAACACTTTTATGAAAGAAAAGTTCTAAAACGCCACTTTGGGCACTGCCCAAGCTGTCAGTGTGTGTCCAGCAATTGTTGGCTTTTAAGGAAGTGTTCCTGGGAACCCTGTTTCACAAGAGTCTTTCTAACATCCAATGTGTGCAATATCCAGGCATGCAGGCACACACTCACACACTGCCTTGTATGGTGTGCAGACTTTGACATCATTTCCAATGAATGCAGCGTCGCAAGTCCTTCCGAATTGTGACTTGCTGAAGCCAACATCAACAAAAGGAGGCAATTTATCCCTACGAACCGTAGGTCAGCATTAACTTCTTTGGGAAAAATACTACTTTGCAGAGATTACATACACAAGATATACGGCACAGAAACAGGCCATTCAGCCCAATCAGTCTATGCTGGCGTATATGCTCCACTCGAGCCTCCTCCAGTCTTTCCTCATCTAAATCTATCAGCATAACCCTCTATTCCCTTCCCCCTCATGTGTTTGTCCAGCCTCCATTAAATGTATCTATACTATTCGCCTCAACCACTCCCTGTGGTAGCGAGTTCCACATTCTCACCACTCTCTGGGTAAAGAAGTTTCTTCTGAATTCCCTACTGGATTTCTTGGTGACTATCTTATGTTGATGGCCTCAAGTTATGCTCTTCCTCACAAGTGGAAACACTCTCGCTGTATCTACTCTATCAAAACATTTCATAATTTTAAAGACCTCTATTAGATCACCCCTCAGCCACCTTCTTTCTAAGAGAAAAAAAGAGACCCAGCCTGTTCATCCTTTCCTGATGTGTATCCCCTCGCATTTCTGGTATCATCCTTGTAAATCTTCTCTGCACCCTCTCCAGTGCCTCTATATCCTTTTTATAATATGGCAACCAGAACTGCACACAGTACTCCAAGTGTGGTCTAACCAAGGTTCGATACAGGTTCAGCATAACTTCTCTACTTTTCAATTCTATCCCTCGGGAAATAAACCCTAGTGCTTGGTTTGCTTTTTTTAAATGGCCTTGCTAACCTGTATTGTTCTAGCTACTTAGAACCATAGAGATTTACAGCACACTGGAGGTGGCCATTCACCCCATCGTGTCCGTTCTGGCTCTTTGCTAAAGTAATCCAAAACTAATCACACTGCCCCACTCTTGCCGTGTACTTTTCTCGGCTTAAAATATTTATCCACTCTTCGCTTAAACGATGCGATGGTCTCTGCCATAACCACTCCCTGTGGCAAAGGATTCCAGGCTCCAACAATTCCCTATGAAAAATATCCTCATAACCTCTCCCCTCGTTCTCTTAGTTACAATTTTGAATTGACCGAGCTACCGATTCCAGTCCCCACCCTGGCGACGGAGGCTGAACCAGATCGTTCGCAACCTCGGCATCCTATTCGACCCCGAGCCGAGCTTCCGACCCCATCTCCTCTCCATCACCAAGAACGCCTACTTCCACCTCCGTAATATCACCTGTCGCTGCTCATCTGCTGCTGAAACCCTCATCCATGCCTTTGTTACCTCCAGACTCGACTATTCCAACGCTCTCCTGGCCGACCTCCCATCATCCACCCCATAAACTTGAGCTCATCCAAAACTTTGCTGCCTCGTGTTCTAACTCGCACCGAGCCCCATTCACCCATCAACCCTGTGCTCGCAGATCTACAGGCTCCCGGTCCGACAACGCCTCGATTTAAAAAATTTTCATCCTAGTGTTTAAAATCCCTCCATGGCCTCACCCCTCACGATCTTTAACCTCCTCCAGCCCTACAACCCTCCTAGAACTCTGCGCCCCTCCAATCCTGGCCTCTTGCGCATCCCCGTTTTCCTTTGACCCATTGGCGGCCGTGCTTTCAGCTGCCTGGGCCCCAAGCTCTGGAATTCCCACCCTAAGCCTCTCCACCTCTCTCTCTCGCCTCCTTTAAGACGCTCCTTAAAACCTACCTCTGACTAAGCTTTTGGTCACCTCTCCAAATATCTCCTTGTGTGGCTCGATGTCAAATTTTGTTTGATAAATTGCTCCTGTGAAGCACCTTGGGATATTTTTCTATGTTAAAAAGGTGCTATATAAACACAAGCTGTTGTTGACGACTCATCATTGACTCCACAACCAGAAGAAAGTCTTTCCTTATTCACCCCATCAAAGCCCTTCATCATTTTTAAAAATTCTATCAAGCCTCCTCTTACTCGTCTCTGCTCCAGCAGAAATAGTCCAAGTATCTCAGGTCTCTCCTCACCAATATCATTTTTCAGACATCGCTTTATGTTTCATTCGACAACCAATTTTGGGACAAGTATTGAATCCCAGTAACGTATTGGGACTTTACAACCAGTTTATACGTCAGAAAAAAGCTCTTTACATACAAAAGTGGACTCTCCATTTTAAGATCAACACGAGGCGATCATACAAAGTACTCAAGTCTCATGTAAATTTTCAGAAACCTGCTGCAGTCACACTACAATTAGAGAGTCACTGAAATGGTTTCACTTCACACCAATGGCAGTTAATGTGAATCTGGAGTGATGACCCAACTTGACACAGGAGCGAGACTCGAGCTGGAGTCACCTTGGACCTCAACTCCAGATTCACACCACACAAGTGTAGCCTCAACTTTTACACTGATGCCAAGTTCGTACTATTCACTTGACCTCTAAACTTCACTTACCCATAGAAACAAATAAATTATTGAATCTGCTTCCACCGCCCTTTCAGGCAGCGCATTCAGATCACCACAACTCGCTGCGTAAAAAAAAAGTCACCTCATCTCCCCTCTGGTTCTTTTGCCAATCACCTTAAATCTGTGTCCTCTGGTTACCGACCCTCCTGCCACTGGAAACAGTTTCTCCTTATTTAGAAACATAGAATCTAGGAGCAGGAGTAGGCCATTCAGCCCGTCGAGCCTGCTCCACCATTCAATACGATCATGGCTGATCATCCAAATCCAGTACCCTGTCCCCTGCTTTAATCCCCACAGTACACATATCCCATCCTATCCCCATAACCCCACATATTTAATCCCCCCCTAACACTAAGGGTCAATTTATCATAGCCAAATCAACCTAACCCGCACATTTTTGGACTGTGGGAGGAAACCGGAGCACCCGGAGGAAACCCACGCAGACACGGGGAGAATGTGCAAACTCCACACAGACAGTCACCCGAGGTCAGATTCGAACCCGGGTCCCTGGCGCTGTGAAGCACCAGTGCTAACCACTATGCCACCGTGTTTACTCTATCAAAAACCCTTCATAGTTTTGAACACCTCGATTAAATCTCCTCTTAACCTTTTCTGCTCCAAGGAGAGCAACCCCAGCTTCTCCGCATAACTGAAATCTCTCATCCCTGATCAGAAATAAACAAACATCAGCAAGGCAAGCGGCTCAGTGCTTTAAATCTGATTTATAAGCCATGTTGCATCCATCTCCTCAAATTCATCCCTGGATTAAATACACCATATGGACACGATACTGGACTGCACAGATCCTGTCCTTTTTTAAAAAAAAATTATTCATGGGATGTGGGCGTCGCTGGCAAGGCCGGCATTTATTGTCCATCCCCAATTGCCTTGGAGAAGGTGGAGGTGAGCCGCCTTCTTGACCCGCTGCAGTCCGTGTGGTGAAGGTGCTCCCACAGTGCTGTTAGGGAGGGAGTTCCAGGATTTTGACCCAACGATGCTGAAGGAACGGCCGATATATTTCCAAGTCAGGATGGTGTGTGACTATCTGCGCTGCGTTAGCTGGTGTGGCACTGAGAGACTACACCACAAGTGGCCTCAGCATTGCCAGGCTGGGGAATCGTGTCCCGATCACTGCTCAGTGAATCCTGCGGGAACAGCCCGTACAGAGGCTGAGCGAGGGCAGGATTCGGCTCTGCAGCAAGGCTGAGCCGTGATCCGATAACCACCGTTCACGTGGGCGAGCCCTTGCTGGGTGATCAAGGAGCTGGATCGCAAGGAGCTCTGGGAATGGGGAAGCAAGAGGAGAACATCACGTTTCGAATTACGGGCTGGATAGCAAGACGCAATTTTCCGTGCACAATTTGCAAGTTTGGGAGAAAAGTTCTCCAATATAATCACTATATTGTTTTCTGTTACCCCCTGTAAAAAATGCTGCTGCTTATTGCACTAAGAACAAGGATTTCTCCAGCGTCTTTCACAACCTGAGGACGTCCCAAACCGCTTTACAACCAATGTAGTCACTGTTGTGATGTAGGAAACGCGGCAGCCAATTTGCGCACAGCAAGCTCCCACAAACAGCAATGTGATAATGACCGAATAATCTGTTTTTGTGATGACGGTTGAGGGATAAATATTGGCCCCAGGACACCGGGGAGAACTCCCCCTGCTCTTCTTCAAAATATTGTCATGGGATTTTTTACGTCCAGTGGAGAGAGCAGACGGGGCCTCGGATTAATGGCTCATCCAAAAGACGGCACCTCTGACAGTGCGGCGCTCCCTCAGTACTGCACTGCGAGTGTCAGCCTGGATTTTGTGCTCAAGTCTCTGGAGAGAGACTCAAACCCACAACCTTCTGACTCAGAGACAAGAGTGCTACCCACTGAGCCACAGCTGACACCAAGAGTGTAGTACGGCAACAGTTTCATTCACTTCAAAAAGTACTTTATTGGTTGCAAAGCACTTTGGGACGTCCAAGAGGTTGTGAAAGGCGCTATAGAAATGCAAGTTCTTTTTTTTCTTTCTGCGCCAGTACTGGTGTCTTAATCTGGTTACCGAGGCACAAGGGAATCATTCAAGATCTGAAGGAGGTGCAGAGCAGGGAGCAGTGAGGCTAATCCCCTCAGTCACAGGTCTGGGTAACGAGGGGAGACTGTCGACCTCAGTACAAAAATGTGGCGTTAACACAAAACTGGGACATAAGAAATAGGAGCAGGAGTAGGCCAATCGGCCCCTCGAGCCTGCTCCGCCATTCAATATCATGGCTGATCTGATCCTAACCTCAAATCTAAAGAACACAAGAAGTAGGAGCAGGACCCGGCCACTCAGCCCCTGGGCCCGCTCCGCCACCCACAGGGCCCCTGACCGATCCGAACTCAGCCTCCTGTCCAATTTCCAGCCCGCTCCCCGTAACCCCTAATTCCCTTTACTTCTAGGAAACTGACTATTTGTGTTTTAAATTTATTTGATGATGTAGCTTCCACAGCTTCCTGGGGCAGCAAATTCCACAGACCTACTACCCTCTGAGTGAAGAAGTTTCTCCTCATCTCAGTTTTGAAAGAGCAGCCCCTTATTCTAAGATTATGCCCCCTAGTTCTAGTTTCACCCATCCTTGGGAACATCCTTACCGCATCCACCCGATCAAGCCCCTTCACAATCTTATATGTTTCAATAAGATCGCCTCTCATTCTTCTGAACTCCAAGGAGTAGAGTCCCAATCTACTCAACCTCTCCTCATATGTCCACCCTCTCATCCCGGGGACGCCAGGAGATCCCTTGAGTTTAGACAATTGAGGGGTGAACTAATCGAGGTGTTTAAAATGATTAATAGGTTTCGATAGGGTAGATAGAGAGAAACCATGTCCTCTGGTGGGGGAGTCCAGAACAAGGGGGCAGAACCTTAAAATTAGAGCCAGGCCGTTCAGGGGTGATGTCACGAAGCCCTTTTTCAAACAAGTCTGGAACGCTCCTCGAAAAGGCTGTGGACACTGGGGTCAACTGAAATTTTCAAGACTGAGATCGATAGACTTTTGTTGGGAAAGGGTATCGAGGGATACGGAGCAAAGGCAGGTAAACGGGGTTGAGGTACAGATCAGCTGTGATCTAACTGAATGGCGGAGCAGGCTCGAGGGGCCGAATGGATAAAGAGAAAATGAAACAGATGCCAGAAATTTGAAATAAAAAAGAAAGAAATGTTGGAAGCACACAGGACAGTCAGCAAAGGGGTAAGACAGGTTAACGGTTGCAGAACAGAGAGTCCGTACGAGAAACAAAACATTGACCTATCTTTTCCCGTACTACAACAGCCACCTACATTTATATAGCGCCTTTAACGTAGGAAATCATCCCAAGGCGCTTCACGGGAGCGTAAATCAGACAAAATTTGACACCGAACCAATGGAGGAGATATTGGGACAGGTGACCAAAGGCTTGGTCAAAGAGGTAGGTTTTAAGGAGCTTAGTCCCAAACTGTTGCATAGCTGGATTGTACTAGGATTTGATCCAGCCCAGTATTTCACTGTAGAAAACATCAGAAGTATAAACTTCAACTTTTGATAAAAGCTGTGACTTTAGAGATTTGTGGGGGAGGAGAGGGAGGGAAAATAACTGAGCTATGTTATCAGTTCCAGACTGCTGTGAAGTTATTTTGTGAATTGCAGGACATCAATAAACTCAAACACACAACCTTTAGTTAAACCCATGAAAAATGTACCTCAGGTGATAACATCTCACCTGCGATGATTGCAGATCTTATCCTGATTAGATTAAATGCAAATATTTCCTTTCCTGTAT
The DNA here is from genome assembly GCA_030390025.1 of Squalus acanthias. NCBI lineage: Eukaryota > Metazoa > Chordata > Chondrichthyes > Squaliformes > Squalidae > Squalus > Squalus acanthias. Next base: position 120,167,115 of record CM059435.1, read on the forward strand.
TCTAGTCTTAAACAGCAAGTTTACAGATTAGAGGACACAAAAAGAGACTCGAGCAAGGCGACAGAAGTGGGATGTTTATTCGCACCGAGATAAGCAACCCAATTACAGTATTCACACTACTTTGCGTGAATACTTGACCAGGAGGTGGGTGATCACATTAGAAAAGGTACACGTTAGAGAGATCTCGGGGAAACCGCTTAAATTACAAGACAGTCTGCACAAGTTACATTCTGTTAAGACACAAAAGAAAACAGGAAGTCTTGCATTTATATAGCGCCTTTCACAAAAGTGGATAAAAAGCAAAAAATATTACACATACTGGGAACAAACACAGAAAATGCTGGAAACACTCAACATCTGTGAGGGAGAACAGACAAGAAGGTCGAGGCATGCACCCTTCCACAGATGCTGCATGCTTTCTGTTTCAGTTCCTGCAGTGGCCAGGTGTGCAATAAACTATTTGGAGACTTTGGGATCTCCAGGATGAGCCAGGTCAAGTCTGAGAAAGGTCAGGTCCCTATCCCTGTCTCTGTCTCTGCTCCGCTCCCCACTCCACCCTAGGGGGAAGTCCACCTCCCAGCACTGACCAGAGGTCTTCCACACGCACCTGTTGGCTCTGCCTTTGGGTGGCTGCTCCTTCTTGGCTTCTTTGTCGCTTGGAACTTCTTCCTTGATGCCAGCTCAGCCCCAGGAGGTGCCCATTCGATGTCCTCAGTGACTGGCACCCAAAAACCCAACCCAACGAGGAGCTGAAGATTGTTCTCTGCAGAGGAAAGCACTTGGGTCTGGAGCCCTGCACTAAACTCTCGCCCTTTGCCGGTTCACATCAGTACAAACTTTGGCTCATTCTTCTTCCGGGCCCAACCTTAAAAAGCCCAACTCCCGACAACAAAAGAAGCCAAACCAGCGAGCCGGCCAATCAGCGCCCGGCCTTACCCACTTGGCAACAGCCCAGCCAATCGGAAAAAGCGGGACCAAGCACAGGAAAGGGGCGGTGCTTCCTCTCATTGGCTAACTCAGCTTGAACGCTGAGTCACCCTGGCCAATGAGATGCCACAGATGGACATGGGGGGCGGGACCTTGGCTTTCACCTTCTCCATCTGGACGAGTCTGAGTTTCTCAAGAAGCAAAGTTAGAAAGAGTTGGGATTTCTGGTCTCCTGCAGCACACTGCTATCATCAGAAGCTGTCACTTGTATTTAACCATTGGCTCGGAGCTGGTTTTATTGCATTTGTTTTACAAATAAAACACACAAATTGATTTCGCAAGAGTTACACCATTTTTCTCTGCATTAAATTTTAGTTTAGCTTTCATGTGTTTTCCTCACACAGCACGTAAAGCCACATCTCAGTGTTTCAAGTACTTTTTATTAACCCTTTAAACAAGAAAGAAAGACTTGCATTTCTACAGCGCCTTTCACAACCTCAGGACATCCCAAAATGCTTTACAGCCAATCCAGTACTTCTGAAGTGTAGTCACTGTTGTAATGTGGAAAACACGGCAGCCAAATTGCGCACAGCAAGCTCCCACAAACAGCAATGTGATAATGACCAGATTATTTTTTTTTGTTATGTTGATTGAGGGATAATATTGGCATCAGGACACCGGGGAGAACTCCCCTGCTCTTCTTCGAAATAGTGGCCGTGGGATCTTTTACGCCCACCTGAGAGAGCAGACGGGGCCTCGGTTTAGCGTCTCATCCAAAAGATAGTGAATCTCAAGTGTCACCCTTGGCACACTGGCAGCACGAGGGTTGGAGGTATACCTGGAGGTTTGACCATGTGACGTTCTGACCTTATGACGTGGTGACCACATCACGCCTGATCATGTGACGGCTGCTAACGTTACCGCATTTACCGTGTAAAGGTCGGGTCCCCTGTAGTTGAGTATTTTTGCTCATGTTTTTGCACCAGTGCCTGTTGTGCGAGAAGTTGATTGAATCAGGAGGTCGGAGGGGGAGGGGAGGGGAAACTGAGGGCGGGGGGAGAGGGGAAACCGAGGGAGGGGGAGAGGGGAAACCGAGGGAGGGGGAGAGGGGAAACCGAGGGAGGGGGGAGAGGGGAAACCGAGGGTGGGGGGAGAGGGGAAACCGAAGGGGGGGAGAGGGGAAACCGAGGGAGGGGGAGGGGGGAAACCGAAGGGGGGGGAGAGGGGAAACTGAGGGCGGGGGAGAGGGGAAACTGAGGGAGGGGGAGAGGGGAAACCGAGGGAGGGGGAGAGGGGAAACTGAGGGAGGGGGAGAGGGGAAACCAAGGGAGGGGGAGAGGGGAAACCGAGGGAGGGGGAGAGGGGAAACCAAGGGAGGGGGAGAGGGGAAACCAAGGGAGGGGGAGAGGGGAAACTGAGGGAGGGGGCAGAGGGGAAACCGAGAGAGGGGGAGAGGGGAAACCAAGGGAGGGGGAGAGGGAAACCAAGGGAGGGGGAGAGGGGAAACTGAGGGAGGGGGAGAGGGGAAACTGAGGGAGAGGGGAAACTGAGGGAGGGGGAGAGGGGAAACCGAGGGAGGGGGAGAGGGGAAACCGAGGGAGAGGGGAAACTGAGGGAGGGGGAGAGGGGAAACCGAGGGCGGGGGAGAGGGGAAACTGAGGGAGGGGGAGAGGGGAAACTGAGGGAGAGGGGAAACTGAGGGAGGGGGAGAGGGGAAACTGAGGGAGAGGGGAAACCGAGGGAGGGGGAGAGGGGAAACTGAGGGAGAGGGGAAACCGAGGGAGGGGAAGAGGGGAAACTGAGGGAGGGGAAAGCGAGGGAGGGGGAGAGGGGAAACTGAGGGCGGGGATGGGGAAAGCGAGGGCGGGGGAGGGAAATCGAGGGCGGGGAAAGGGAAAGCGAGGGAGGGGGAGAGGGGAAACTGAGGGCGGGAGAATATTTTACATCCAACTGAGAGGGCAGACGGGGCCTCGGTTTAAGGTCTCATCCAAAAGACAACACCTCCGACAGTGCAGCGCTGCCTCAGTACTGCACTGGAGTGTCAGCCTAGATTTTTGTGCTCAAGACTCTGGAGTGGGATTTGAACCCACAACCATCTGACTCGGAGGCGAAAGTGCTACCCAGGGTTGTGCTGCCCCTCCCCTCCCCTCCCCTCCCCACCCCCCACCAACTACCCCCACGACCGCAGAGTGACAGCTCCTGCTTAGGGGCGAACTTGCTTAAAACCTGCTACATCTCTAACATTTCCAGTTCTGACGAAGGGTCATCGACCTGAAACGTTAACTCTGTTTCTCTCTCCACAGATGCTGCCTGACCTGCTGAGTATTTCCAGCATTTTCTGTTTTTATTTCAGAATTCCAGCATCCGCAATATTTTGCCTTTGTCTTCGTAATTTAACCTTTTTAGCCCTGGTTAAAGTAATCGTTGCATCAATGTATTCTGATTTACACAACAAAGTTGTTCAACACGAGTCCGCGCAGACATGAAAACGGCCCAGTCTTATTGTAAGGACCAATGCTCTCTCGCACAGCTCTCTGCAGGTCCTGCACAGCCTGGGTCTGGCTTTGCGAAACATTGAATGGGCCGCGCAGCCCGTTAAAGGGACCGCACACCCAAATTTAAAATTAGGGGGAACGTTGGTTAGGACCATATAGATACATACTCAAAGAGCAAGGAGATCAGCAGGGTCATCCAGACCCTCAGTGTCCATTAGATGGTGCTACCTCATTCTAAGGGAATCAAGGGGTATGGGGATGGGGCTGGAAGGTGGAGTTGAAGTAGAAGATCAGCCATGATCTTACTGAATGGCGGAGCAGGCTCGAGGGGCCGTATGGCCTACTCCTGCTCCTATTTCCTATGTTCTTATCTTCTCAAGCTCAAACTACCTCAATCACCAGTACCGATCTCTTCTTTTAAGAAAGGAGGGAGAGAGAAAACGGTGGATGCATTGGTTGTCATTTTCCAAAATTCCATAGATTCTAGAACGGTTCCTGCGGATTAGAAGGTAGCAAATGTAACCCCACTATTTAAGAAAGGAGGGAGAGAGAAAACGGGGAACTACAGACCAGTTAGCCTGACATCAGTAGTAGGGAAAATGCTAGAATCTATTATTAAGGACGTGGTAACAGGGCACTTAGAAAATAATAATAGGATTGGGCAGAGTCAACACGGATTTATGAAAGGGAAATCGTGTTTGACGAATCTGTTGGAGTTTTTTGATGTTGTAACTAGCAGAATAGATAAGGGGGAACCAGTGGATGTGGTGTATTTGGATTTTCAGAAGGCATTCGATAAGGTGCCACACAAGAGGTTATGAAACAAAATTAGGGCTCATGGGATTGGGGGTAATATAGAAGCACAGATTGAGGATTGGTTAACGGACAGAAAACAGAGAGTAGGAATAAACGGGTCATTTTCAGTTTGGCAGGCTGTAACTAGTGGGGTACCGCAAGGATCAGTGCTTGGGCCTCAGCTATTCACAATCTGCATTAATGATGTGGATGAGGGGACCAAATGTAATATATCAAGTTTGCTGATGATACAAAGCTGGGTGGGAATGTAGGTTGTGAGGAGGATGCAAGAGGCTTCAAGGAGATATAGACAGGCTAAGTGAGTGGGCAAGAACATGGCAAATAGAATATAATGTGGAGAAATGTGAAGTTATCCACTTTGGTAGGAAAAATAGAAAAGCAGGGTATTTTTTAAATGGTAAAAGATTGGGAAATGTTGGTGTTCAGAGGGACCTGGGTGTCCTTGTACACGAATCGCTGAAAGTTAACATGCAGGTACAGCGAGAAATTAGGAAAGCAAATTGTATGCTGGCCTTTATTACAAGAGGATTTGAGTATAAGAGTAATTATATAGGGCCCTGGTGAGACCACACCTGGAGTTTTGTGTACAGTTTTGGTCTCCTTACCTAAGGAAGGATATACTTGCCATAAAGGGAGTGCAACGAAGGTTCACCAGACTGGTTCCTGGGATGGGGGGATTGTCCTGTGAGGAGAGATTGAGTAAACTAGGCCTATATTCTCTGGAGTTTAGAAGAATGAAATATACAAAATTCTTACCAGGGCTTGACAGGGTAGATGCAGGGAGGATGTTTCCCCTGGCTGGGGAGTCTAGAACCAGGGGTCACAGACTCAGAATAAGGGGTCGGCCATTTAGGACTGAGATGAGGAGAAATTTCTTCACTCAGAGGGTGGTGAATCTTTGGAATTCTCTACCCCAGAGGGCTGTGGTGGCTCATTCGTTGAGTATATTTAAGACAGAGATCAATAGATTTTTGAATATTAAGGGAATCAAGGGGTATGGGGATAGTACAGGAAAGTGGAGATGAGGTAGAAGATCAGCCATGATCTTATTGAATGGCGAAGCAGCTCAAAGGGCCAAATGGCCGACTCCTGCTCCTATTTCTTACATTCATATGGAAGAAAGGTTAAGAGCAGAGATTAAATGAAAGAGCAGTTCACATAAAAGAGTCACCTGATGCACATGTGAGAAGTGGTGAAAGATCGATGAATGGCAAACCACCTATGCAAACTTACACAGAATTTGTTTGAGGTAATTGTGCAACAAGATTACTTGCTGCCAGAAACCTCCCACATGTTCGGAACATCGAGCAAAGTCATGGAGAAAACAAATTCCAGGGTTGAGCAGCCTGAGGTCTCCATCACTTGTAGGCAGAATAGCTCCGTGGATTTGTCTCTCCTTCAGACTCGGGTGTGGTCCTGGGGGGCGTTAATGTGTCAGTGGATAGCACTCTGGCCTCTGAGTCAGAAGGTCGTGGGTTTAATCCCCAAACACATGAGCACGTAATCCAGGCTGACACTCCAGTGCAGTACTGAGGGAGCGCTGCACTGTCGGAGGTGCCGTCTTTCAGATGAGACGTTAAACTGAGGCCCCATCTTCCCTCTTAGGTGGACGTAAAAGGGCCTCGTTTTAGCATCTCATCTGAAAGACGGCACCTCCAACAGTGCAGCGCTCCCTCAGTACTGCACTGGGAGTGTCAGCCTGGATTATGGTCTCAAGTCTCTGGAGTGGGACTTGACCCCACGACCTTCTGACTCAGAGGCCAGAGTGCTACCCACTGAGCCACAGCTGGCATAGAGGTGGTCATGTGGTTGAGGTAGGTGGTGGAGTGGTAGGGCTGTGACCTGTGAATCACCAACGTATGGAAGCTGACCCCTTGCCTGTGGATCATGTCATTAAGGAGCAGCTCGTAGTTGAAGAAGGCAAGTGGGCCTAGGATAGATCCTTGGGGAACTCTGGAGTTGACTGTGCAAGGAGTGGGATTGGAAGCCAATGTTGGAAGTGTTGGGATAGTTAGGAGTGGAACCATTCAAGGGCAGTTAAGAACATAGGAGCAAGAGTAGGTCATTCAGCCCCTCGAGCCTGTTCCACCATTCAATTAGATCATGGCTGATCTGTATCTGAACTCCATCCAACTGCCTTGGTTCCATAATCCTTAATACCCTTACCTAACAAAAATCTACCCATCTCAGTTTTGAACATTTCAATTGACTCCCAACCTCAGCAGCTTTTTGGAGGACGGAGTTTCAGATTTCCACTACCCTTTGTGCGAAGAAATGTTTGTACTTTATTCTGAAGTGTTCAAATCCCTCCGTGGCCTCGCCCCCTGCTATCTCTGTAACCTCCTCTGGCCCTACAACCCTCCGAGATCTCTGCGCTCCTCCAATTCTGGCCTCTTGCGCATCCCCAATTTCCATTACCCACCCTAGGAAATTCCTTCCCTAAACCTCCGCCTCTCTACCTCTCTTGAAGGGATAATTACTAGTCCTAGCCCCTTTTGGGCTACCCCGGATCAGGCATATTCCCCAGACGTTCACCTTCAACTAAAGTTAGAGGTAGCCGAATCCTAAAGATGCTTAATTGGGTCTAAAGGTCCAGACTATCTCTCCCTAAAGGAAAGGAACAGCCTGAAGATATTACCGTCCTCCAGATAGCACTTTTAATAAGTTTAGCTAGACTGTAACCTTCCGGATATTATGAGGGTCCGGAAAACTCCCTCAGAATTCTGCAACTCCTCACCAGAGTGTACAGAGATTGAGTTTGCGAGTTTGATACAGAAGTACTATGTGAGACAATTCTAAAAATATATAGATTTATTAAAAAACCGACATGTAATTACAGTAGGTGTTTCAATCGCAACATTAACAGTTCCAAATACAGAAATCTTACAATTCTATTATCAGAGATCCTTATTCTGAAATCTTAACTTCTCTACATTTTTACAGTTCTTAGTTTATTCCAGGATATCCACCAAAATCAGATACCTTTGATACCCGAGACTCAAAGAGTTGTAGACTTACAGAGCCTGCCTCTGAAGCCGAGAATCGCTTTGCCCCTTTCAGCGAATCTATCTTCCCATTTGAAAGTCCAATTTTTATACCCTTTCTCAGTGGTATTTCCTTTGAAGTTTTCTGCTGATGTAAGCTAATTATCTCTAGTCATTTTTCTGTTGATCCCTTCTATTCTTACAGTTAGTAGCAAGCAGACTCGTGTCTCTACCTTTAGGTGTTTCAAGTTCAACACAAAAACAATGTGATGGCTGGTACATCTATTTGTTGTCATTCTTACCAAAGTGATGATGCGGAGATGCCGGTGTTACACTTCACCTGACGAAGGAGCAGCGCTCCGAAAGCTTGTGATTTCAAATAAAGCTGTTGGACTATAACCTGGTGTTGTGTGACTTCTCATTCTTACCAAAGTCTTCTGTTTGTATCTTTTTATGACATGTAAATTAAAAACACCTCAACCGGGTGCACCATTGTCTTCTTAGCTACCTCAACTGGTTGCATTAAGAATTATGTCTCTACCCTAGGTGTTCGAAGCTCATCATAAAAAAGTGTAACAGCAGTGGTTCTATTTGATGTCATTTTTACGCAGGCATGTTTCTTAATCTTATGTGATTCTTTCCGAAGTGTTGGTTTAAGACACCTTAACAGGGTATACCATTGTGTTCTTTCCAAATCTACAGACTTCAGGAACCTCCAACCTCCTGTTTCAATAAGGCTATTGATTCAGTGTCAACAACTTATCTTATCTCAACAGCCTGTATGCTGTTTACAGCTTCTCCATTGTTGAGACTTCCACATTTTCAAGCCCAGTTTGTCATGTTTTAATAAAGTCAGAATTATTTTACAGAATGGTGTATTTTTCTGAATAGGTATATTGCTTATTCCTTCACACACCCCTCTTGACCAAAAAATGAACTCAAAACATTAGGGCAGAGTTTGGTCAATGTTACTAATAAGGTTACAATAGCACATTAATTTCACGAGATTCACAATCATGTGCTACATGAAAATTCCTTTAAAGTCATCCTAGGTCAATGTTTTGCCTTATTTTAAATTGAACACAATTTAAAAGGATGATAGGTACATTGTCATGCAAGTAGCGAAACAACATGTACTTAGAATGTCCAATCGGCAGATGTACGTTCCGTAGAGGTGAGTTATTCATACGAGTCAAGGAGACGTCATTTGGAACTAGCTGAAGCTTGACACGCTGTTTCTTCGATCCAGCGTGTGTACAGATGCTTGTATCTGTAAATGATGTGGAGATGCCGGCGTTGGACTGGGGTGGACAAAAATCAGAAGTCGCACAACACCAGGTTATAGTCCAACAGATTTATTTAATAAATTTAATAAATTGAAGGAGCGAACAGCTCCGAAAGCTTGTAAAATTAAATAAATCTGTTGGACTATAACCTGGTGTTGTGCGACTTCTGATTTGTATCTGTAAAGGCCTTGCCAGGCGCTCAGTTGATTCCTTCTTCATCCGCGGTGTCTTCCTCCTTCGCTGAAGTAACTCGTTGATCTTTCCTTGTTTCGGTTGTTGCTTTTCGCGAATCCAATTCCTGAGGCGTTGCCAAGCATCATGTGGAGGAGTCGGCGACACCGTCTGACTGACCGTCGTCAGTAATTCGATAGCATCCATTTCCTGTGTCGTGCTCCAAGCTGGGTCTTGAAAGACAGTGTACGACTGCACCTTGTATTATTCCTCCTTTTCGGTATCCTGCAGGACATCTTTTGAGATTGTCTATGGAGACAGTTTTAAGAATATGCTTGCCATTCGGCTGATTAATATGTATTTGAACTGTTCTTTCGTTAATAACAGAATGTATTTGAACAGGTTTTTTCCACTTCGGTCTTAAACCAGGTTTTTGCTCGAACTTCTTTTCCTGTACCCATTCTCCTGCTAGGGGTTGCCATGCTTTGTTTGTCAATTTTTTCTGCCTATTTGCCTCCCTTATCCTCTGATCAATTAGATGAATCTCCTCTGTTACTTCTTTTTTTAAATCTAACTGTCACTGTCGGGTCAAGGACTCAGAGTGTGTAGAGGCAATAAAAGAACTATGGGTAAGTGGTGTATGCATCTCAACCCCATACATCAGATAATATGGAGTTTTAGGGGACACTGTCCCTGATGCAGATGTGGGCACGTTATTAAGTGATAGCTGCACCTGCGGAATGACGGTGGTCCACTTATTCCCCCTGATTCTCAACAGTTTGACCAATAGCTTTTTTACTTCCTGGTTTTTACGTTCCACCAGCCCCGCTGATTGCGGATGACGTGGCGTGCTATGCTCTAACCCAATCCCCCTTTGTTCACAGTAGGCTTTGAAGACCTTGGAGACAAAGGCTCCGCCTTGATCGGAGAGTAAGATTTTGGGTACACCAGCTACAGTAATTATGTCAGTAATAGCATTGGCGAGTGTGTTTTCCAAAACAGTTTTTGTGGGAACCAGCCAGCAGAAGGAAGTGCATCCATCTACACAAACGAGAACATGTCTGTATTCCAAAGACGGGGGAAGGGGTCCAATAAAGAATTTTCCCATTGGCTCATCAGCTTTCACAGGAGCCAATGGTGGTGGCTTAATTAGTGATGACTTATTGGTTAAATAGCATGGCTCACAATTTGCCACGTATGTTTTACAGACTCTAAGCATGCCTGGCCACCAATATAAGGGGATCAGTTTGCAGAATGTTGTTCTGGCACCACAATGTGCTTGACCTATGCCCTCGTGAGCTTCTTTTACAAGCTGTTCTCGTTTGTGTCTCGGGGGTACTTCTCGGTTTCCCTTGGGCAACTTAACTAGCACAATACCCGTAGGGGTTTCCGAGTAAAAGTACTTTGGTGGATATCCTGGTGGATTCTCTTTTGTTGGGTCTAATAGCTGAATCAGTTCCTCATCCTGATTAGCTGCCCGTTCTGCCCTAGTGATTACACTAATATTGGCAGGCCCCTCTCAAGGGGGTGTCATGCAGACCGAACGTTTCGCTTGTTCGTCTGTAAGACTGTTTCCTTTTGAGTGTACTGTCCCAGTGGTATGCCCATTTACATGAATCACCTGACAATTCTGTTTCTCCATTCTCGAATGGAGAATGTCTTCCCACAATGACTTATGTTTTATGGGCTTACCCTTATGATTGGTAAAATTTGTTTGTTCCCAGAAAACTAGATCTTGGTTATATCCTCTTTTACAGTAGTCACTATCCGTACAGATTAATGTGGGTTTAATAGGGTCTGCTTTCTCTAAAGCATACCGTAATGCTGCGGCTTCAGCATATTGCACTGTCTTATGGCCAAGGGGTATGGACAGTAATTCTTCTGGATAAAAAGAATAGGAATCTCGAAAAGTCCCTACTACTATCCCCATCCCAGCTGAGGATTGTTGGGATGTCCCTTTTTTAATCGTCATTGAAGATCCATCACAGTAAATGACTTGATGGTACTCTGTAAGCGATCTCACAGGTATTTGTCTGATTCCCTCCTCCGTATCATCATCCTCCATGATGGGGAGATGCTCTAAGTCCATTTCCGGGGAGAGGAATTTAAAAATGAGTGTAGGATCATTCAAGAACGATGCCCATTTATCATATCGGATCTGGGTGGCTCTTTTTTCATCAGAGGCCATCCTCAATACTGATCTTAAATCGGGAATCTCAGTATAGATGGTAATGGGGTATTTCCCTTGAAGGGTTCGTGCCTTGATGAGGCATTGGACTACCATAGTCATGACCCTTTCTTTTTTAATGTACCTCCTTTCGACATTGGAAAAGTTTTAAGAATGGAACTGAATGGGCACTATGCTCTTTTCATTATTGAAAACTGCAACTGCCACTTTAGGTGTTGACCTGAGATGAATATTGAGGGGAACTTGTAAGTCCCTCTGTTCCAGGTCTATGGCTTTTTGTACCTCTCGGCATAATTGTTGCAATTTTGAGTAATCGTCTGGTGAAAATATGAATGGTCCTTTTGCTGCTTCACCCACTCTAGCATACAGGGGGGCTGAGAGCTCGGCAAAGGTTGGTGTAAAGGATCGAGCAAAATTCAGGAGTCCTAAACTTGCTGGCAGATTTTTCAGAGTTTTAGGATATTGAATGATGGCTAATTTTTCTTTATAGGATTGAGTTAATCCTCTACCGTTTCCAGTTATTCGCAGGCCCAGAAAATCTACCTCTTCCCTAACTAGTTGACTCTTTTTTATGTTGATTAAGTACCCAGCAGTTGTAAGTCTGGATAAAACACTTTCAATGGCTTTCAAGTGCTTTTGGAGATTGTCATGTGACAGATATATATCGTCCACATAAGAATTGACGTTAGGTAGGTCTTTTAAAAGGTCAATGTGGGCTGAAAAGAGAACGGGGCTGTTTTGAAATCCCTGGGGCAATCTGGTCCAGCAATACTGATGACCATAGGGTCCAGTCATCGCTGTTTTTGGCCAATCAGCTTTTTCGATTGGATGTGACCAGAACCCGTTTGCAAGATCAATACAAGATTTATATTTTTCCCTCGTGATTCCAGAGAGAAGGGCTGTGGAATTTTGCTGTTGTGCAGTATGTGGGGCCGTTACCTTATTTAAGGCTGTATAATCGACCCCTAATCTCCACCTCCCATCTGATTTAGCAACACCAAACAATGGTGAATTAGTTCTAGATGCCATTTTGATTAATGGCCACTGTCTCACCTTGTCCAGAACAGTCGAACCGAGGACACAGCCTGTGCTTGAAAGGAGGGAAATTGAAAACTAATCTGTGGAAAGATGTGATAAGGCAGGACCTGGCCAAAGTGGACTGGGATCAGCTACTTGTAGGAAAATCCACATCAGAGCAGTGGGAGTCTTTCAGAAAGGAAATAGGGAGAGTACAATGCCAACATGTTCCCGTAAAGATCAAGGGTGGGACCAACAAACCCAGGGAACCCTGGATGTCAAGGGATACACAAGGATGGATTAGGAAAAAAAGGGAGGCTTTTGGCAGATACAAAGGACTAAAAGCAGTGGAAGCCCTAGAGGAGTATAGAAAGTGCAGGGGGGTACTTAAAAAAGAAATTAGGAGAGCAAAGAGGGGGCATGAAAAAACACTGGCGGGCAAAATAAAGGAAAATCCCAAGGTGTTTTATAAGTATATTAAGGGCAAGAGGATAACCAGGGAAAGAGTAGGGCCCATAGGGACCAAAGTGGCAATCTGTGTGTAGAGCCAGAAGATGTAGGTGAGGTTTTAAATTAATATTTTGCATCTGTGTTCACTATGGAGAAGGACGATGTAGGCATAGAAATCAGGCAGGGAGATTGTGATATACTTGAACAAATTAGTATTGAGAGGGAGGAGGTACTAGCGGTTTTAGCGGGCTTAAAAGTGGATAAATCCCCAGACCCTGACGAGATGTATCCCAGGCTGCTGTGTGAGGCAAGGGAGGAGATTGCAGGGGCTCTGACACAAATTTTCAGAACCTCTCTGGCCACAGGGGAGATGCCAGAGGACTGGAGAACAGCTAACGTAGTACCATTATTCAAGAAGGGTAGTAGGGATAAAGCAGGGAATTACAGGCCAGTGAGCCTAACATCAGTGGTAGGGAAATTATTGGAAAAAATTCTGAGGGACAGAATTAGTCTCCACTTGGAGAGGCAGAGATTAATCAGGGATAGTCAGCATGGCTTTGTCAGGGGGAGATCATGTCTGACCAATTTGATTGAATTTTTTGAGGGGGTGACTGGGTGTGTGGATGAGGATAGTGCAGTTGATGTAGTCTACATGGACTTCAGTAAGGCTTTTGACAAAGTCCCGCATGGGAGACTGGTCAAGAAGGCAAGAGCCCATGGGATCCAGGGCAATTTGGCACATTGAATCCAAAATTGGCTTAGTGGCAGGAGGCAGAGGCAGATGGTCGAAGGTTGTTTTTGTGACTGGAAGCCTGTGTCCAGTGGTGTACCGCAGGGATCGGTGCTGGGTCCTTTGCTGTTTGTAGTGTACATTAATGATTTAGATATGAATGTAGGAATGTAACATCCTCCCTGCATCTACCGGTCTCGGTCCTTTTTTGTCATTCAAACGAAGGTTCCATAAATTGATTCCTGGGATGAGAGGGTTGTCCTATGAGGAGAGATTAAGTAGATTAGACCTGTACTCTCTGGAGTTTAGAAGAATGAGAGGTGAGCTCATTGAAACATAAGACTCTGAGGGGGATTGACAGAGTAGATGCTGAGAGTTTGTTTCCCCTGGCTGGAGAGTCTAGAACCAGGGGACATAGTCTCAGAATAAGGGGTCAGCCATTTAAGACTGAGATAAGGAGAAAATTCTTCACTCAGAGGGTTGTGAATCTTTGGAATTCTCTATCCCAGAGGGCTGAGGATGCTCAGTCGTTGAGTATATTCAAGGCTGAGATAGATTTTTGGACATTAGGGGAATCAAGGAATAAGGGGATTGGGGCGGGAAAGCGGAGTCGAGGTAGAAGATCAGCCATGATCTTATTGAATGGCGGAGCAGGCTCGAGGGGCCGTATGGCCTACTTATGTTCTCCCTAACATTTGTCCGAGGCTGAACCACACTGTTCACAACCTTGGTGTCATATTTGACCCTGAAATGAGCTTCCGACCACATATCCACAGCATAACAAAGACCGCCTATTTCCATCAATGTAACATTGCCCGACTCCACCCTTGCCTCAGCTCATCTGCTGCTGAAACCCTCATCCATGCCTTTGTTACCTCTAGACTTGACTATTCCAACGCACTCCTGGATGGCCTCCCATGTTCGTTCTACTCTACATAAACTTGAGGTCATCCAAAACTCAGCTGCTCGTGTCCTAACTCGCACCAAGTCCCGTTCACCCATCACCCGTGCTCGCTGACCTACATTGGCTCCCAGTTAAGCAACGCCTCGATTTCAAAATACTCATCATTGTTTTCAAATCCCTCCCTAGCTCTGTAATCTCCTTCAGCCCCACATCCCCCCACCCCGAGATATCTGCTCTCCTCTAATTCTGCCCTCTTGAGCATCCCTGATTATAATCGCTCAACCATCGGTGGTGGTGCCTTCTGTTGCCTAGGCCCTAAGCTCTGGAATTCCCTCGCTAAACCTCTCCGCCTCTCCACCTCTCTCTCCTCCTCTAAGACACTCCTTAAAACCCACCTCTTTGACCAAGCTTTTGGTCATTGGCCCTAATTTCTCCTTGTGGCTCGGTGTCAAATTTTTTGTCTTAAAATACTCCTGTACAGCGCCTTGGGACGTTTTACGTTAAAGGCGCCATATAAATACAAGTTGTTGTTGTAGTTGTTGTTATATTCTTGTATCTAGCAATTCCTATATTCCAATAGAAGCATGTTTCTAAGAATTGCATATTGAAGAATGATTTACTGCTGGGAGTAGCTGAAAATGACATGAATCTGGACCAACCTAGTAACAGATTGCAAATGGAACATTTCACTCAGTTCATTGTTATTTTGCCAACATAATGATGCTTTTCAGAATAGGAAAAACACTTATTCAAAGAGCCTCTCACCTTGTGAGAATCTGACCCAACCATTTGAATAAATTATCTGCAGATAAACAGTTGAATATAAGAACTAGGAGCAGGAGTAGGCCATTCGGCACCTTCGAGCCTACCCCGCCATTCAATAAGATCATTCAATAAGTTGCTCAGAAATCTAACTTTTATTAATGAACCGAACACAACTCGTGTCTTTGCTTCTGCATGTTCGGATGTGTTCGGAGTGGCTCAGAGTAGATGCAGGGAGGATGTTTCCCCCTGGCTGGGGAGTCTAGAACCAGGGGTCACAGTCTCAGGATAAGGGGTCGGCCATTTAGGACTGAAATGAGGAGAAATTTCTTCACTCAGAGGGTGGTGAATCTTTGGAATTCTCTACCCCAGAGGGCTGTGGAGGCTCAATCGTTGAGTATATTCAAGGCCGAGATCGATAGATTTTTGGATATTAAGGGAATCAAGGGATATGGGGACAGTGCAGGAAAGTGGAGATGAGGCAGAAGATCAGCCATGATCTTATTGAATGGCGGAGCAGGCTCGAAGGGCCGAATCCTGCTCCTATTTCTTATGAGCTCATGGATTCAATGTGAACGCAACAGCTCTGAAAGTACTACATAGTCTCCAGTGGGATTGAGGGGTAAAAATTGGTCGTTTTTTTTTCCTGCAGTGAACATTGCTGCTTCATTTCTTCTCTTCTCTGGGTTAAAGGACAGAGAGAGCTGGTCACAGAATATAAAGTGCAGTGTACGAGTATCAGGACAGATTGCCAACAACAGGAAAAAAATGAATAATGCTGCTGCTGCTTTTGCATAAGTCACCCATCCAAACATATAATAATTCTATCAGGATTTGTCCTTCGGACGAGGCGTTAAACCGAGGTCCCGTCTGCTCTCTCTCAGGTGGACTTAAAAGATTCCACGGGCACTATTTCGAAGAACAGCAGGTTAAGTTCTCCCCGGTGTCTTGGCCAATATTTATCCCTCAACCAACATCACTAAAAACAGATTATCTGGTCATTATCACATTGCTGTTTGTGGGAGCTTACCGTGCGCAAATTGGCTGCCGCGTTTCCTACAACACAACAGTGACTCCACTTCAACAGAACTTCATTGACTGTAAAGTGCTTTGCTGAGGTTGTGAAAGGTGCTTTGGAAATGCAGTTCTTTCTTTTCTTTCTAATCGTGTTTGTTTTTCTTTGACGTACTTCAAATCCATATTCCCAACTACATAATAAGTGCTGTTAAAGTTGCAACAGCTCTGTTGACATTGGTGTTGCATTGTCATGTGACTGAATCTGTCAAAATACCTACAGCGAGACATACAAATTTCAAGCTGAACACAACCCTTCGGGATTGGGCGAGGAACAATTCGGGCCTTTTCATTGTTCATCGGCCGTGGTGAAATCCCAGAAACTGATTGAGTTTGCGGTGTGGAAGAATAGTTCTCCATCCTGGTTCCAATCTCCCTCCACACGCAACATAAGGAAACATGAGAGCCCCCTGGAGCAGGCTCCGCCATTCTATCTGATCATCAGACATGCCAACTCTCGCGAGTCTCTCACAAGAGACGGGATTTCTGAGTGAAATGAAGCCTCACTCATAATTTCATGATAGAACACTGAAATCTCGCGATTTTTTTCCCCCCTAAACTCTCACACACGGTGAGGTGCCAGCGAAAGAGGCGGAAGCTTTTCCCGAAGTTGAGCGGGCCGGTGGTTCCGGCAGTTGTGGGGTGGACTGCTCGCGACCTGAAGGAAACTTCTACGTCGAGAAGAACCAAACTTCCTCCTTTGAAGGAGACTTGCATGCGGCACCGGTGCCCTGCCCCGTCTCAGGCAAGGTACGAGGACAAAGAAACACAGATCGCTGAAGAGGGCGAGGCGAGGGCGGGAGTGGAGTGGCTGAAGAGGGCGAGGCGAAGCGAGGCGAGACAAGATGAGGTTGGGAGCGGAGCGGCTAATTAATATTTCCCTGTAGAGCATTGTATCTGTCTTTTAGTCACAAGCAAGCGGTGCCACAACAGGTGCAAATACAATGCTGACTGGAGCAGTTGCTACCCAGCAAAAAACAGTAGACTTTCAGATGAACACGCATTTTGTCTCGTTTGTTCTCAGGAGATCAGCATTGGGAATTCTGGAATAAACGACCTCAAAAAAGACCCTGGAAACTTACAAGCACGTATGTCGGGCTGAGGCCTCGAAACCGCAGCAGTGGAGAGCAGGCTTTTTTAGCCCAGCTCGGCAGACTTTAGGTCAGAAGGTTACAAATGTCGAAGTATTCTTTGTGCCAAGCCATTGCAAAACGTGGATTACCCATTGCATTTGCAGATCATTTCACAAAACTCGTACGGCTGATGTTTCCGCATTCAAAACGTTGCAAAAGAATGTTCCTGTGGGAGAACAAAGGCCACTGCAATAATAAAAGCTCGCGCCAACCACCATTCTGAATCAGCTGGAACACACGCTGCAACAGGCCCGCTCACTTTAACGGTGGATGAAAGTAATGATGTTTGCAGCGACAAGGAGGTTTGCACTAGCATTAGGTACTTTAACAGACTCTTAAAGTTGTAAGAACAGACCCCTTAGTCATGGAAATATGCAATATTGCAAATGCAGAAAACTTTAAGTGTAATCAATTCTGTTTTTGCTAACCACCATATTCCATGGGAGAACGTTATTGGTTTCTCTTCTGACTCTGCCAACGTCATGACAGGGAAAAAAATAAGTCGGATAAAGCAGCAGTCAGGTTCCGCGTGCAGTCTGTCTTGTGTTTCCCATGTTGCGCATCTTGCAGCGAAGGATGCTGTTAAAGCAATCTCAGGACCAGCGGAAGATCTGTTGGTGGACATTTTAAAAATTATTTTAAAGGCAGCACGAAACGAAAAGAGGAGTACAAGTAATAAAAAAAAGACTTGCATTTCTATAGCGCCTTTCATGACCACAGGACGTCCCAAAGCGCTTTACAGCCAATGAAGTACTTTTTTGAAGTGTAGTCACTGTTGTAATGTAGGAACTGCAGGAACCAATTTGCGCACAGCAAGCTCCCTCAAACAACAATGCGATAATGACCAGATAATCTGTTTTTGTTATGTTGATTGAGGGATAAATATTGGCCCCAGGACACCGGGGATAACTCCCCTGCTTTTCTATCGAAATAGTGGCCATGGGATCTTTTACGTCCACCTGAGAGAGCAGACGGGGCCTCGGTTTAACGTCTCATCCGAAAGACGGCACCTCTGACAGTGCAGCACTCCCTCAGCACTGCACTGGAGTGTCGGCCTGGATTATGTGCTCAAGTCTCTGGAGTGGGGACTTGAACCCACAATCCTTCTGACTCAGAGGCGAGAGTGCTGCCCACTGAGCCATGGCTGACACCCAGCAGTGGTGTGACGCAGATGAGCAATAAGGAAACAGAACGACTTGGTCAAGTTCAGCGAAATTACACCTACAGACAAGACGAGGAAATGTATCATTACATTCTATTTTTGAAACATGGGCTGCATGATTTATTAGCCTACAATTTTTTTTTTCAAGCCGAGGATTCGAGAGTTGCCTACCTCTGGGAAGAAAGCATTAAACTGCTAAAAACGCTGCTCAATTGATTTGTAAAGTCGGATGTGTTAAGCAGTGCCAAGGATGTAACTACAGTGGATTTCCAAGATTTAGCAAATCAGAAATAATGGGTGCAGTAGCATAGTGGTTATGTCACTGGGCTAGTAATCCAGAGGCCTGGACTAATGATCTGGAGACATGAGTTCAAATCCCACCACGGCAGCTGGGGAATTTAAATTCAGTTAATTAAATAAATCTGGAATAAAAAAGCTAGTATCAGTAATGGTGACCAGTCGTAAAAACTCAATTGGTTCACTAATGTCCTTTAGGAGAAGGAAATCTGCCGTCCTTACCCGGTCTGGCCTAGATGTGACTCCAGACCCACAGCAATGTGGTCGACTCTTAACTGCCCTCTGAAATAGCACAGCAAGCCACTCAGTTGTACCAAACCGCTACACCGTATACTCACCACACGGACTGCAGCGGTTCAAGAAGGCGGCTCACCACCACCTTCTCGAGGGCAATTAGGGAGGGGCAATAAATGCTGGTCTTGCCAACGACGCCCACATCCCGTGAATGAATTAAGAAAAAAAATTCCTGAGGTGGCTTCTGTTGGGGGAGGAGATCAGCCCAGCTTGTTAATCCACTGGGGAAGAAGCCATTAGTGCTGTCTGGATTTTCATTTTCATTCCTATCGGCACGTCAACTGTGGGAGTGAAAGAAGAACTTGCATTTCTCCAGCGCCTTTCATAACCTCAGGATGTCCCAAAGCGCTTTACAGCCAATGAAGTACTTGTTTTAAGTCGAGCCACTGTTGTAATGCAGGAAATGCGGCAGCCAATTTGCGCACAGCATAGTCCCATGGACAGCAATGTGATAATGACCAGATAATCTGTTTTTTAGATGTTGGTAGAGGGATAAATATTGGCCCCAGGACACCGGGGAGAACTCCTCTGGACGTAATCTAGGCTGACACTTCAGTTCAGTACTGAGGGAGTGCTGCACTGTCGGAGGTGCCGTCTTTCGAATGAAACATTAAACCGAGGCCCCGTCTTCCCCCTCAGGTGGACGTAAAAGATCCCACAGCACTATTCGAAGAGCAGCAGGAGCGTTTTCCTTGTGTCTGGCCAAATATTTAATCCTCAATCAACATCACTAAAACAGATGATCTGATCATTATCACATTGCTGTCTGTGGGACCTTGCAGTGTGCAAATTGGCTGCCGCATTTCCTACATTACAACAGTGACTACACTTTAAAAGTGCTGAGATGCACTTTAGGATAAAGTGAGTTTGTGAAAGGTGCTATATAAATGCGAGTTCTTTCTCTCTTTTCATACCCAACCTCCAGGTAGTCCTTGTAGCAGCAATCAACTCAAGCCGCAGAGATTCCTCACGGGCAGTACGATGAGCATCTGCTGTAAGAGTGGAGGTAGGACCTACACAGGGCAGCTTGCCTTGTTCCAATCATCTTTACCTTCTATACGTCCTAGTCCATTGCCAATGTCCAGGCTTATTCCTTACCCACCTGCTTATTCCAGGTGCTTATCGGAGGGGCTTTAGCAAAAGGCGCATCTACCATGGACTTGACTTACCCTCCACGATACTCAGATGGATACCTGCTCTCCTGCAGACACTTCCCTTTTTCTGTCACAAACCCATCCCACAGCTTTGGTCCTGAATCTTGCTGGAGGAACCCATTCTTTTAAAACAATAACAACTTGCATTTATATAGCACCTTTAACGTAGTAAAACGTCTCGAGGTGCTTCACAGGAGCGTTATCAAACAAAATTTGATTGAATGATTCGATGGGGTAGATGAAAAGAAATACATAGATACATAGAAGATAGGAGCAGGAGTAGGCCATCCGGCCCTTCGAGCCTGCTCCGCCATTTAATGAGATCATGGCTGATCCTTCAATTCAGTATCCCGTCCCCGCCTTCTCTCCGTAACCCTTAACCCCTTTTGCCTGTAGAAATATATCTAATTCCCTCTTAAATATATTTAATGAGCTGGCGTACACTGCCCTCTGTGGCAATGAGTTCCACAGGTTCACCACTCTCTGAGTGAAGAAATTCCCCCTCATTTCTGTCCTAAATGGTTTAGCCCTTATCCTTAAATTATGTCCTCTAGTTCTGTTCTCACCCGCCAAGGGAAACATTCCTTCTGCATCTAATCTGTCTAGACCTGTCAGAATTTTATACACTTCTATGAGGTCCCCTCTCAATCTTCTAAACTCCAGTGTGTACATCCCTAAACTACATAGTCTCTCCTCATAGGTCAATCCCGCCATTCCTGGTATCAGCCTGGTGAATCGCCGCTGCACCCCCTCCATGGCAAGAACATCTTTCCTCAGATGAGGCGACCAAAACTGTACACAGTACTCGAGGTGTGGTCTCACCAGTGCCCTGTACAGCTGCAGCAAGGTATCCCTGTTCCTGTATTCCAACCCTTTTGCTATGAAGGCCAGCATACCGTTTGCCTTCTTGACCGCCTGTTGCACCTGCATGCTCGCCTTCAGTGACTGGTGTACAAGAACACCCAGGTCTCTCTGTACTTCCCCCTCTCCCAATTTATTGCCATTTAAATAATAATTTGCCCTCCCGTTCCTGCACCCAAGGTGGATAACTTCGCACTTGTCCACATTATAGTGCATCTGCCATTTATCCGCCCAATCACCCAGTCTGTCCAAATCGCTCTGGAGCTTCCTGGTCTCCTCCTCTGAGCCCACCCCCCCCTCCTAGTTTAGTGTCGTCTGCAAATTTGGAAATGCTGCATTCGACTCCCTGATCCAGGTCATTAATATAAATTGTGAACAGCTGGGGACCCAGGACAGATCCCTGTGGTACCCCACTTGTTACTGCCTGCCATTCAGAAAATGAGCCGTTTATTCCAACTCTCTGTTTTCTATCTGACAGCCAGTTCTCTATCCACGTCAATACTTTCCCCTTTATCCCATGAGCTTCAATTTTCCATGCTAATCTTTTATGTGGGACCTTATCGAAGGCCTTTTGGAAGTCCAGGTACACCACATCTACTGGCTCTCCCCCATCTATTTTACCAGTTGGTGAGGGAATCCAGAACAACAGGTTGTTCTCCTTAGAGCAGAGAAAGTTTTGAGAGAGGAAATAAGGAGAAACTATTTCCAGTGGCAGGAAGCTCGGTAACCAGAGGACACAGATTTAAGGTGATTGGCAAAAGAACCAGAGGGGGAGATGAGGAAACATTTTATTTTATGCAGGAAGTTGTTGTGATCACAAATACACTGCCTGAAAGGGCGGTGGAAGCAGATTCAATAGTAACTTTCAAACGAGAATTCGATAAATACTTTAAGGGAAAAAAAATAGCTGGGCTATGAAGAGCAGAGCAGAGGAGTGGGATTAATTTTTAGCTCTACCAAAGAGCCGGCACAGGCATGATAGGCCGAACGGCCTCCTTCTGCGGTTTATCATTCTATGATTCTATGTTTAAGGAATTTGGCGTGGCTTTTAATCACTATTCTGCCTCACTCGACAACAATTTACTCAGGTGCAGTCCACTCGTGGCTCAGCCACTGCTCTAAAACAGTGTTTCTCAAGCCCTTGGGGGTCCGTAGAGACTTTCCGGGGGGATCTGTGAAATAACACGAGTACCGAGCAGGGCAGGCCTTATGGTGTGGGGGAGGGGGGGGGGGGGGGTGGTGGCGGCCGCTGTGGCCAAGAATAAGCGAATGAGCGAAGGGGGCCGGAGGCGGGCTGCGGCCGCCACAGAGTGGGCTGGCTGTCTC
The DNA here is from genome assembly GCA_030390025.1 of Squalus acanthias. Classification (NCBI taxonomy): domain Eukaryota; kingdom Metazoa; phylum Chordata; class Chondrichthyes; order Squaliformes; family Squalidae; genus Squalus; species Squalus acanthias. The sequence goes on from CM059435.1 coordinate 120,189,146, forward strand.
ACCTAGGGGAGCACGCATGGAGGAGCGTTGAGAGCAGCACGAAGATCGCCAGGTAGACACGCAGTTACCAAGGCTGGTGGTGGGCGCCAAAAAGTTGATCAATGATAGTGTGGCACGCCCATCTCACTGATATCTGTAAGTAAATACCTGTTTTCTTAAAAGCATTATTAAAACACTCTTTACATGCAGCACTTTCATATTGAGTATTATATAGTATTATAATTTAGATGGGGGTTGTCCGTGAATACTGATCTATTTAAAAAGGGGTCCATCAACCAAAAAAGTTTGAGAACCGCTGCTCTAGAAGATTGGACACCTCGGACGTATGCCAGGGACATTTTGTGTGACAGACATTTCCTTCATGTAAAAGAGTTCGACAGATCTTTGAGCCGAGGTGTTAATGTCTGGCTATTGCGGTTTCCTCCATACCTTTCCTTTAATGGTTTCACCACTGAGGGAGATTGGAATCTCCTATTTTCACGATGGGGCAATTAGCAAACATTAACATTTCAAATCAGCCTTTCGGGTCACCAAGCAACTTTTTGACTTAATTGGTTTCTGAACCAAAGCACTGTCGCAGCAAAGAAAACCCTCGAGGACAGAAATGTCTCGTTGAAAGCGGTGACTCGGTCTGATTGCTCCAGCTAATTAAGTGCCTTAATCACCCCATACCAACAGAGGGCACCGCCCAGCCACACAGCTGGCTGAAGTCATCATTAAAATCTGATTTACCCCATCCGACATCACCTAAAATGTACAGAGATCTCAGTTTTGTTACACGGGGAAACTTCTTTGGAGAGTTGCGAGGCCATGGAATTCACTCCCAGGGTTAGTGGGTGAGGCAGAAACTGTGTCAACATTCAAGATTAGATTGGACAGGATGAAGGAAAAGGGGCTGAAGGGGCATGGGAAGAGGGTATGCAAACGTGATTAGAACTGCTTGCTCGTGTGGAGGGTAAACGCCAACACAGACTGGTTGGGCTGAATGGCCTGTTTCCGCCTAGTGGCTTCTATGTATAACTGTATAATTCATTCAATTACACATTGGCCAGTCTGATATTACAGGCTGAGTTGGGATGTAATGCACTGACCTCAATTTGACTTATTTACAGGTTCAACATCAGGGCGGGTAAATGCGATTAGAACCACTTGCTTGAGCGGGAGGGTAAATGCCAACATGGCTTATTTCCACATCGTAACTTCCTGGCCAACCCCTCAACCAACATCAGCTAAAACAGATTATCTGGTCATTACCTCGTTGCTGTTTGTGGGAGCTTGCTGTGCGCAAATTGGCTGCCGCGTTTCCCACATTACACCAGTGGCCACACTTCAAAAAGTACTTCATTGGCTGTGGGGTCCTGAGGATGTAAAAGGTGTGATATAAATGCAAGTCTTTCTTTCTCTGTATCAACTGAACCAAGACAATTATGGTATCTTTCACTAACCAAAATGAAAACACGCCCAATTGTAATGGTTTCATGTGTGCATAAGTAGCTCATAAATCCAGGCACACGGAACTCAGTTTTAATTGCACTTATATTTCCTGCTCATTACTTTGCCCGCATGTGGCCCTGGAGGTTTGGAAAGGGCTGTTTTTGGCACAGTTGCCTCATTGGTGGATTAATACTAAGTCAGGTGGACTGGTTGATAAATCCGTTACAGCTAGAATACTGCGTACAATTCTGGTCACCACATTACAGGAAAGATGCGATTGCACTAGAGGGTGCAGAGATAATTTACGAGGATGTTGCCAGGTTTGGCCTCCTTCTGTGCTGCACCATTCTATGTTGGCGTCGCTGGCAAGGCCGGCATTTACTGCCCATCTCTAGTTGCCCCGAGAAGGTGGCGGTGGAAGGCCTTCGTCTTAAACTGCAGCAGTCCACGTGGTGATGGTGCTCCCGCAGGTAGGGAATGCTAGGATTATATACCCAGAGACGGTGAAGGAACGGCGATAAATGGCCAATCGGGAGGTGATGGTGTTCCCACACTATTGCTGCTCTGGTTCTCCTTGGTGGCACAGGTCCCAGGGGAGGGAGGCGTTGTCAAAGTAAACTTGGTGAGTTGCTGTAGTGCATCCTGTAGATCGTACGCAGTGCAGCCACGGTGCGCCAGTGGTGGTTGGGTGGATACCGAGTCCTGTAACGCAGACACCGATCAAATGAGCTGCTCCGTCCTGGATGATGTTGAGGTTCTTGGCTGGTGTTGTAGCTGCCTCCAGGCAAGTGATGATTATTCCATTGCACGCTGACTTGAGCCTTGTAGCTGGTGGAGAGGCTTTGAGGGGTCACGAAGTAAGTCACTCTTTCCCAAGTGCAGTACAATTCAACCACATGGTTGTGCTACTGGAGTCACATGGACACCAGACTGGGTAGTGGAGGGTTCCTTTCTATAAAAGGACATGGGAAAACCAGTTGGGTGTTCATGGCGGGATTGGAACCCATTATCTGGGTTTGCTAGTCCAGTTCCATAATCCCTAGGCTACTGTGCATTAAACCCCATATCAGATTTGTAATCGGGAAATATAACCTAACCAGATTACACAATGAAAACACTCAACTCCCATTGTTTCACGCGTGGCGAGACTCGAGAAGCTGGGGTTGTTCTCCTTAGAGCAGAGAAAGTTAAGGGGAGATTTGATAGATGCGTTCAAAATCATAAGTGGTTTTGATAGAGTAAATAGGGAGACACTGTTTCCAGTGGCACAAGTGTCAGTAACCAGAAGACACAGATTTAAGATGATTGGCAAAACAACCAGAGGGGAGATGAGGACATTTTTTTCTTTTTTTTTTACACAGCGAGTTGTTGTGATCTGGAACGCGCTGCCTGAAAGGGCGGTGGAAGCAGATTCAATAGTAACTTTCAAAAGGGAATTAGATAAATACTTTGAAGGGAAAAAATTTGCAGGGCTACGGAGAAAGAGCAGGGGGGAGTGGAACTAATTGGAGAGCTCGTTCAAAGAGGCACGATGGGCCGAATGGCCTCTGTGCGGTATCATTCTATGAGTCGATGGCTAATCGCAGCAGATTCATCTCAACAACAACAGTTTGCATTGATAAAGCACCTTTAATGTAGTAAGACGCCCTCTGCAGGGAAGAGTTCTACATTTTACAGGAGAGGAATGCATAAAAAATTAAACCATCATGGGATGAGGTTTTAACGATGACATTACTAAATTTTCAGAATGGAAACATAGATTTCTTCATTTCAACTTGGAGTGCCTGAATAAGATAAATCCCATAAATATTCTGAGGATTTGAGAGTTTTGTTGAAATCTTTACACAGAGATTTCATTGGCGAATACCATGTACAGCTTGCACAAAACAAAACAATATTTAGAAACAGAAAATGGCCATTATTCCACCCACAGAAATACTCCCCTTCCTGTATCAAATTCCCTCTTTCGACAAATGCATTTATTTCTCTCAGGAACTAATTTATACTGTCCATCTCACTGATAATGTAGATTGAGTAGACTAGGCCTATATTCCCTAGCGTTTAGAAGAATGAGAGGTGATCTCATTGTAACATAAAATTCTTACAGGGCTTGACAGGGTAGATGCTGAGAGGTTGTTTCCCCTGGCTGGAGAGTCGAGAACCAGGGGTCAGTCTCAGGATAAGGGGTCGGCCATTTAGGACTGAGAGGAGGTGAAATGTCTTCACTCAGAGGGTTGTGAATCTTTGGAATTCTCTGCCCCAGAGGGCTGTGGATGTTGAGTCGTTGAGTATATTCAAGGCTGAGATCGATAGATTTTTGGACTCTAGGGGAACCAAGGGATATGGGGATCAGGCAGGAAAGTGGAGTTGAGGTCGAAGATCAGCCATGATCTTATTGAATGGTGGAGGGGCTGTATGGCCGACTCCTGCTCCTAATTCTTATGTCCTTATGTACTCTGTGGGTGAAAAACTTCCACCCAACTTTTTCCCTTGTGCTATCTCCCTACTTTTGTTTTAAAACGTATGCACCGTGGTAACTGTACCAGTTACGACCATCAGTCAATTCCTTTTGTAATACTGAAAACTTCAATTAGATCACCACTTTCCCCAAAGAAAACAGCACAACTTCCTTAACCTTTCCTTCCCCCCAGAAAATAAAAACCCTGCTCCCTTGTAAATTACAGACATAGTTAATAGGTTAATATTTTCATTCGTGTATTATAGCTTCACCATCCAGCTAAAACTTTCATTTCTCTAAGGCATTACAAAATTGGCACACGAACCCCACCTATTAAAAGACAATTCTAATTTACAAGGCAGGATATGCTACATTATCCAGTTACATCCATCATCGCGCTGCAGTCCGAGCCAACTCAACCTCAAAGCCCAGTGAATTCCCACACTACTGCAGCTCACTTAGCGAGCTCAACTCCTGGGCTGGTTTTTTTCCCTGAATGGAAAATTAATGACAAATTCCAGCATTATTTACGTAAAAGGAACTGCTATTAGAGTGCTGACATTGTGAGTAAATCCAATTAGCCTTTTCAAAAGAGCGGTGATGAAATCGCATTTCTATTCATAGTTATGAGGTAATATTTACTGTACAAATTTAATTAGTAAAAAACAAGTCTGCGAACTTCACGTTGTGCTATTTGGGTGTGAACAGCCCAAAGCCATTTACACCGATCACTGAACTTCTCAAACTACTCTATTGTCCAATATACTTACAAGTTCATCACCCGCGATGTGGCAAGGTTTTGGGAGAAATTTAATTCTTCCGGTAACCATGGCTCATCTCCTGAGGCTCGGGTTTAGTATCTCACCTGAAGGACGGTACCTTTGGCAGGGTAGCACTCCCTCGGCACTGCACTGAAGTATCCGCCTAGATTATGGGGTCAATTCTTGGGAGTAGGGCTCGAACTCTCGACCTTCAGAGTGTGTTACCAACTGAGCTACGTTTAAAATCATAAACCGACTCCAGTATGAAACTATTAAGGGTTTTTTGGAATGTAAGCGACATTGGTACAGCAGTATTTATTATTCATCCTTAGTTGCCCTGAGGGCATTAAGTTATGATAAAGAAAAAAAAATACTTGCATTTATATAGCGCCTTTCACCACCTCAGGACGTCCCAAAGCGCTTCACAGCCAATGAAGCACTTTTTGAAGTGTAGTCACTGTTGTAATGTAGGAAACGCGGCAGCCAATTTGCGCACAGCAAGCTCCCACAAACAGCAATGTGGTAATGACCAGATAATGTTTTTTTTTTAAAGTGATGTTGATTGAGGGATAAATATTGGCCCCAGGACACCGGGGAGAACTCCCCTGCTCTTCTTCAAAATAGTGCTTGGGGATCTTTTACATCCACCCGAGGGGGCAGACGGGGCCTGGGTTTAACGTCTCATCCGAAAGACGGCACCTCTGACAGTGCAGCACTCCCTCAGCACTGCACTGGGAGTGTCAGCTTTGATTATGTGCTCAAGTCTCTGGAATAGGACTCGAAACCACAACCTTCTGACTCAGAGGCTGAAATGTGCAGGATATCCATATTTCAAGCTTGCACTGCAACAATCTTCACACTTAAATTCAAATCAGCACACATTTCTCAAAATATCCTGCAGGCATGAAAGAATCCTTTGTGCTTTCTGAATAATTACTCAATCATGCAAACACCCACCAGTTAAAAACAGGTGTTCGCTGCTTGCTGTGAAACCATGAGAGAGGGAGCCCTGTAATTATAGCAAGGCATATGCTAATATGTACCTTGCAGTAAAAAGTCAGCAAGTCAGATACAGCTTAAATAAAGTCAGCTCTCCTTATGGCACAGTGAGCAAAGGCACCACCTGTTGTGACACCTAATACAACAAGAACAAATATTTACACAGCGCCTTTAATGTAATAAAACGTCCCAAGGCGCTTTAAAGGAGTGTAATCGAACAAAAAAAATTGACACCATGCCATATACGTTAGAGCAGATGATCAAAAGCATGGTTGAAGAGGTAGATTTTAAGGAGCGTCTTAAAGGAAGGAAAGAAAAGTGGAGAGGCGGAGAGATTTAGGGAGGGAATTCCAGAGCTTAGGACCCGGGCAGCTGAAGGCACAACCGCCAATGGTGGAGCAATTAAAATCAGGGATGTTCAAAAGGCTAGACTAGGTGGAGCGCAGAGGTCTCGGGGAATTATAGGGCTGGAGGAGATTAGAGATAGGGAGGTGCGAGGCCCTGGAGGGATTTGAAAACAAGGATGAGAATTTTAAAATCGAGGCATTGCTTAACTGGGAGCCAATGGAGGTCAGGGAGCACAGGGGAGATGGGAGACTAGAAAGATCCCAGGTTCAATGTCTGATCTAGACTGAGTTAGCTGCTCTCAGTCAGAATGCCATTGGCCTTCATCATGGATAAAGACACAAGCACTCAATCCAGAATGGCGGCTGTACACAACTGTACTGCATCACAGACATACTGACCAGCCCAGGAATGATGTCGCTCCTCCCTATCTCTGTAAATTCCTCCAGCCCTACAACCCTCAGAGATCTCTGCGCTCCTTCAATTCTGGCCTCTTGCGCATCCCAGATTTCCTTTGCCTCACCATTGGCGGCCGTGCCTTCAGCCGCCTGGGCCCTAAGCTCCGGAATTCCCTCCCTAAACCTCTCTGCCACTCACCCCTCCGTTAAGACACTGCTTAAAACCTACCGCTTTGACCAAGCTTTTGATCACCTGTCCCAACTATCTCATGTGACTCGGTGTCAAATTTTGTTTGATAATCGCTCCTGTGAAGTGCCTCGGGGCATTTTACTACGTTAAAGGCGCTATATAAATGCAAGTTGTTGTTGGCGCAACTATCCTGTGCAAATCCGGCCAAGTGCAGAGGCCCCCTATAAAAAGCTGTGGAGAGGAGACCAGCGATCGATTACTTTTCCTGCCGCCTGTGGGAAGCCTTGGTGACTGACACGGACCTGTGTCGCTCCGCCTCACAGGTCTGAATATTGAAGAATGCCACCTGGGATCAGTTTCCTGGATAACATTGATCTGACCATGGACGCGTGAGAATTGACCAACTATTAGAAGCAAAACCCAATTCAAACTGCGCACGAAAATAAATGTAAAGGAACAGACTTTCAACAGAATGAAGACGTTGGGCCAGAAATTTGGCTTTCCTGCTTCCTGCGGGTGCAAGCATCGCGTGCGTACTTGCCTACAGCGCCTGCAGTTGTGCTTTGGGCCCACGAGGACTTCGGGTCCTGGGCCTCCTCCAGCTGCCGGCGCGCAGTGCTTGCGTATCCCAGGGGCGCAGTTAGTTTGAAGCGTCCCCTGGGATCACGTGGGCCATGGAGAGCCAATCAGAGCAGGGCATTTTCATTCATAGATTTGACAGGAAGACCTGTCAAATCTATGAATAGAGATCGGCCCCAAAACCACACTAAAACTTCAAATAAATTAAAAAAAAAATCACATTTTTTAAATAACTATAAGTTACATAAATTAACTACTTTAAACAAAAATTTAAATTTTTGAAAAAATTAATTATACTTTTTAACGGTGCTAAAAATAAACTTACCTTTCTTTGAAGTATCTAAAAAAGATAAACCTGTTGAAAAAATGTTTAAATTGTAATTAATTAACCACTTACCTTGTTAAAAACAGGCCTTGCGCCTCCTTTTTAAATGTGCAGCTTCTTCATACTTACCTTCCCGGAGAAACCTGAAAAAAAACCTGAAGTTCGCTGCGTGCGCGCAGCCTCTCCCATGCACGCGTTCGACTTCTGAACCCCTCCCTTCAGGGGAACAGAAGTTCCGGTTTCCCGCGCATGCGCAGTGCATGCAGAAAACCGGCACTTCAGCGCGTACTCACCCGTGGAGAGCCGAATTTCTGGCCCAATTCAATGAGGCAAACTTCACCTCATATTCAGAAACTGCTTCTCCCAACGGGAAACACACAATTTTACAGCACAGGCACAGGCTATTCGGCCCAACAGGTCTACGCTGGTGTTTATGCTCCACACGAGCCTCCTCTCACCCTATCAACATAACATAGCAACAGGAGTAGGCTATTCAGCCCCTCGAGCCTGTAACCTTCTATTCCTTTCTCCCTCATCTAGCTTCCCCTTAAATGCATCGATGCGATTCACCTCAACTACTCCCTGTGGTAGCGAATTCCACATTCTAACCACTCTCTGGCAGAGATTTCTCCTAAATTCCCTATTGGATTTATTAGTGACTATCTGATATTTATGGCCCCGTTTTGGCCACCCTCACAAGTGGAAAAATCTTCAACATCATAGGAACAGGAGGAGGCCATTCAGCCCCTCGAGCCTGTTCCGCCATTCAATTAGATCATGGTTGATTTGTATCTTAACTCCATCTACCTGCCTTGTTTCTGTAACCCTCAATATCCTTACCCCAGCTCAACAGCTTTTTGGAGAGTTCCAGATTTCCACTACCCTTTGTGTGAAGAAGTGCTTCCTGACATCACCCTTGAACGGCCTGGCTCTTAAGGTTCTTCCCACTTTTTCTGGACTCACCAGAGGAAATAGTTTCTCTCGATCTACCCTATCAACTCCTTTAATCGTCACCTCAATTAGATCACCCCTTAATCTTCTGCATTCAAGGGCATACAAGCCTAATCTATGCAACCTGTTCTCTCTGCCAATTCAAACCACTTCATAATTTTAAAGACCTCTATCAGGTCTAGAGAAAAGTTCCATCTTTCCTGATAATTGTATCCTCTCAGTCCTGGTATTATTCTTGCAATTTTTTTTGCACTTCTCCAGTGCTTCTATATCCTTTTTGCAATAGAGACCAGCACTGCGCACAGTACTCCAGGTGTGGTCTAACCAAGGCTCTATACAGGTTTAACATTAACTTCTCTGCTTTTGAATTCTTTTCATCCAGAATACTCCCCTTCCTATCATGATGTGTGAAAGTAGGAAAGCTGGGTTCAAAACAAGACTATCTGCAGCAGTGGAGAGAAGAATCTGCCCAAACTCACATGGACAATGCTTCCTATTCCCTCCCCATTTACCAGAATATTCATTTATATCTGCAAGTTGAACATATAAATGTGGGCACATATAGTACTGTGTGCGTCCTGTACAAACTACTTCCATGAAGTTATACTGAGGAGTTGAACTTACCTTGAATGTCAACGCAGGAAAGAACAAACATTTTTGGTGCCCGTATCAATGGCCATCCTATAAAATGCATGAGTCAAGTGTAATTTACAGCGTTGCACAATTTCTTTAATCTTTAACTTGTATTCTTTTCAACCAAATGTCAACATGCCACAAATACGTGCACAATGTACAATTGTGGAATATAGAACATACTTCATGTGTGCAACGTAACCCAACTGGAACTGCGCGCCCATGAGCTAGCAGTGTGGAACGGGAGAGGGAGGAAGATTCAAAGCAGCTGTGTACTCCAACAACGGTGAGCGTAACAGCTCCTGCCCAATGCACATCCACCACCGTATCAGACCAAAGCTCAACCACTAAATCAGCAAGCACATCTTGAATTTGAAACAAAACACAATACATGCAAATGAAGTAGTGGACCGGTAATGGAGTACAATCTGGGTTCTGCTGGTGGAGGAAGAGACCTGAAGCATTGTTTGCGTGGCTTGTGTCACCAGCTCCCGCAGCGTGTGGGGCCTCTTTCAGCCCGAGGAAGACCCCGTTTCTCGCCGACACCGGAAGCAGGTTTCGCTGAGGACTAATGTTCCTGTTAAGCTGCTCGGTGGCCTGGAGGTCCCGCGCAGGCCGGTTGACCACCGGCTTCTGAATGGAAAAACCCCGCATGCGCGGAAATTTGAACGGGCCGCGCAGCCTGTTAAAGGGGCCGTGCACCCCAAAAAAATTAGAGGGAACATTGCTGGGGATGTGGCGACGCGCGGGTGTCTTGCAGTTATCTCCTCGGTCATGCACACTGCCTGTGCGTTGTCCAAAAGGTCACTGGCAGCTTGCACATACGTGGAATGACAGGACCCCACCAACGGTACAGCTGGTGTACAGGAAAACCATCAAACAGAATGTAGGACAGTGACTCAGTCAGCTCCCTCTCCCATGACCCACGCTGCAATCTAAACGCAGCTCATAATTATTATGTGGTCACGGCCACCTTGAGCATTCGGATTCCTATACAGTGCTGTGCTTACATCGGATATGGTTTCAGAACGCGAGGATAAATGGTACCCGCTGAACAGTATCCGGTTTCAAAATTGAGGATGCAACATCTGGAAGAACAGGTTTCAGGATGAAACTGGAGAAGACCACACAGTATGGGAGTAGTGCATTTATCCATTCACAACACAGTTGCTCAAAGCAATGGAGACACCATCAATCACGGAAAAACCTGCATGTGTTCTTGCATTTAAAAACTGAGCGCTGAGCAAAATGGAGGGAGGAGGGGGGTAATTACTCCAACATGGAATTGTATCTCCAGATTAAGTCACACAACCAAAAGGGTTTACATTATTTTTTTTTAAGCTGCCTGGACAAAACTGCAACAAATTTTAACCTCAGTGCTGATGCTTAACAGTTTTATTAAAACTCTTTTCTCTCTTTCTCCCCCGACCCACCCCACCCCAAAAAAAGCTGCAGTTATTTTCTGCTGAGTGTAAATCGCACCATCAGATTCTGAGCAGCACACTGCCTTCCTGCTGCTAGGACTCGGGAACGTGCTGCTGACTGTGGCCATCGCTTCTTGTCCCAAGCTGAGACTGGGCAATGTCTGCTAAGGCACTCTGGATCTTCTCCAACAGCACGTCTCCCCGGTAAACAACTTCTTCTAGCCGAGCTGCCGCCTCGTGGTTCTCCTCCTCCAGCTGACGCAAGCTTGCAGCCTAGATATTGGGAGACACAACAGGGTTACCCCAGTGCGCTGGGAACGTATACTTGATGCATTTACTCTACGCAAACATTTGAAAACCAGCGACTACACACGAGCAGACAGACACAAATCCCGATTTCTCCATTAAACGCGAGTCAAGCAGTATGGAGGGAGTGCTGCACTGTCGGAGGTACAGTCTTTTAGACGCGACATTAAACGGAGGCCTCTTCTGCCCTATATTACAAAAGTGAGAAGTCGCACAACACCAGGTTATAGTCCAACAGTTTTATTTGAAATCACAAGCTTTCGGAGCGGCTGCTCCTTCGTCAGGTGAAGTAAAAGGAATACAAAATCGACAAAGCATATATAGATAGAGAACAATGCATGTGTAACTTACAATGGCAGACGACTACAGTTAATCCTCCTGACTGCCTTTTGTCACACCTCGGCAGATAAACAATCAGGTCAGCCAGGAAGGCACCACAAAAGGCAGTCAGGAGGATTAAATGTAGTCGTCTGCCATTGTAAGTTACACATGCATTGTTCTCTATCTATATATGCTTTGTCGATTTTGTATTCCTTTTACTTCACCTGACGAAGGAGCAGCCGCTCCGAAAGCTTGTGATTTCAAATAAAACTGTTGGACTATAACCTGGTGTTGTGCGACTTCTCACTTTGTCCACCCCAGTCCAACACCGGCATCTCCGCATCAGGGCCCTATATTACAACAGTGACTAAACTTCAAAAAGTACTTAATTGGCTGCAAAACGCTTCTGGGACATCCTGAGGTCGTGAAAGGCACTATATAAATGCAAGCCTTTTCTTTTTTTCTCTCTCAGGTGGCTATAACAAGATCCGACGGCACTATGCAAAGAGCAGGGGAGCTCTCCCGGTGTCCTGGCCAACACTTAGCCCTCAACCAGCACGCACTGCTGTTAATGGGAGCTTGCTGTGCGCAAATTGGCTTCTGCGTTTCCTACATTACAACAGTGACTACACTTCAAAAAGTACTTAATTGGGGAACATCCTGAAGTGGCGAAAGGCGCTATATAAATGCAAGTTCTTGCCTTCTTGGTTTCTTATTGTCAAAGAAAGGCATTACATCATCCCCTGGAGGTGAATTGCTTCAGAAGCTTAGCTGAGGCAATGTTACACTAGAAGTTGCAACATTTCTATTTTCACACTTTCTGGCTTGGCCCTTCATTTTATTTAATTTATTTTTTTTAAATGGGAGGAACGCTATATATTTCATTTATTTATAGCCGTAGAGCTTGCCGTTTCTCTGCATACCTGCAATCCTCGTTTACCAATCTGTAAGCAGCTTATACTGAACACGAGCAGACCTCCCGTGGCATTGCTCTCCTGGCCGGCCTCCCACCTTGCAGCCTCTGTAAACTTCGGCTCATCCAAAACTCCGCTGCCTGTATCCTAACTTGCACCAAGTCCCGTTCACCCATTACCCCTGTGCTCGCTAATCTACATTGGCTCCCGGTCCAGCAACACCCGGATGTTAAAATACTCATCCTGGTTTTCAAATCCCTCCATGGACTCTCACCACCAACCCCGCCCCCCTCCCTATCTCTGTAATCCCCTCCAGCCCTACAACCCTCCAAGATCTCTGCACTCCTCCAATTCTGGCCTCGTGCACATACCCGATTTTCACCGCTCCACCATTGGAGGCTGGCTAGGCCCCAAGCTCTGGAATTCCCTCCTTAAACCTCTCCGCCTCTCTCTCTCCTCCTTTAAGACGCTCTTTAAAACCTACCTCTTTGACCAGGCTTTTGGTCACCTGTCCTAATATCTCCTTTGACTCCGTGTCAAATTTATTTTGATTACGCTCCTGTGAAGCGCCTTGGGGTGTTTTGCTACGTTGAAGGCGCTATATAAATGCAAGTTGATGTTGAGTATTGCTTTTGAGAGGACAGAGATATCTCACCATGTAACGAACCATATATGATTCTGCTGCTAACGCCCATCTGTGTCATTTAAGGCCACAAAGCCCCACTGTTCAGTTTACAGAGCCTCAAATCCAAGGGTAATTGTTGGTAATTGTCCGATTAGTCCCACTCCCCTGCTCTTTCCCCATAGCCCTGCAAATTTTTACCTCGTCAAGAATTTATCCAATTCACTTTTGAAAGTTACTATTGAATCTGTTTCCACCGCCCTTTCAGGCATCGCATTCCAGATCATAACTCGCTGCGTAAAAACATTCTCATCTTCCCTCTGGTTCTTTTGACAATTATCTTCAATCTGTGTCCTCTGGTTACCGACCCTCCTGCCACTGGAAACAGTTTCTCCTTTATTCACTATCAAAATAGTTCATGACTGAACACCTCTATCAAATCCACTCTTAACCTTCTCCGCTCCAAGGAGAACAACGCCAGCTTCTCCAGTCTCCCGGTGTTTAAAGAAAAAAACACAAAAAAAAATGCCCCCATGATTTTTCTCCCGGGTATTGCTTGCAGCAGTGTCCTGGAGATTAATCTTCAATTCCTGAAGGCTCCAGGACAATCCTGGAGGGTTGACAATGCTAATTACCTTTAGTGGACTTTCCGTGCTGCAAACAGAACTCAAAACTATTTAAAACATGACTCTCCGAATCATGGGCAAGGAAAGGGTTAATTTCTAGAAGCTACGATAGGAAGAACCTTGTTAACAAATTTTTTTTTTTTAGAAAGACACAAACACTTACCAAGTTTCTGTAGGAATACTAAAGTCAGACGACAGTTTAATTGCCTCAAACACTAGAGAGCTATGAAGGATGTGAAACAGATTTCGGTCTCATACTGCGAGGTGTGTCGGTTAGGAAAATGTAACAGCACAGATTGCCCTGTAATCCAAACTATTTAACAGGAAAATAATTTGCAGTTTCCATAGCGAATCAGTAAATATTTGTGACACTGCTAGACATCTAAACTCATTGTCAGTTCAAGTGATAATTAATTACAAGGCTAACACATTAATAAAAGTAGAAGCTTTGAAGTGTTTTATTGGGGGACTCAAGGAAGAACGTTTTTATCTAGCACCTCGAAATCACGCCTGAAAAAGTCACAGAGCACTTTTGAAGTTCAGTAACGATTAGCACGCAAGTAGGGGACAGTGATTCCGCTCACAGGCAGGCCCCAGAGCCAGCAATGAGATGAACAATCAGGTAATCTGCTTTTTTTGGTGGCAGTCACTGAGGGAGGAATGTTGGATAAACATGGCGGGAACTCCCTGCTTTCGCCACAACATCTCCAACATCCACCGGAGACGCTGGAACGGGCGGGCACGATCCCAGTTTAACATGGCTTCCAAAGGACGGCATCTTCAGGAAAGACCTTACTCCTAAATTCACTATTGGATTTATTAGTGACTAGCTTATATTTATGACCCCTAGCTCTGGTCCCCCCCCTCCCCCGCAAGTGGAAACATCTTCTCTACGTCTACTCTATTAAACCCGTTCATAATTTGAAAGACCTCGATGAGGTCACCCCTCAGCCTTCTCGTTTCTAGAGATAAGAGCCCCAGCCTGTTCAGCCTTTCCTGATGAGGTGCGACACCTGTAGCTCGCCACTTTAATTCCCCCTCCTATTCCCACTCTGATATGCTCTGTAGCCGTTTTACTTCCTCTTCACTCCCTTGGCCAAGATTTCTCCTGTGTCCGCGGGAGGATGAACGGTTTGCAGAGAAGCAGTGCCATGCAGTGGTTTGGTCTGGAAGTGACAAGACTCAAGCCAATGAATTCAACTGCCAGGTAAAGATTGGGCTTGAATTTGGACTTCACTCTCCTCGCTGCCGCTTGCTATCTCAGACAACCTCTTGTGGGATTAAAAATCCACATTCTGGCAGTAGTAAGTGCTTTTATATCTTAAACATTAATTGTTTGAAATTGATTTTAAAAGCGGGGCTATCGCAAGTGTGGTGGCTGCCAGAAACCAGCAGAAAAATCATGCAAAGTCGGGACATCCCCCTTCTGCCATTCCCATCTGGTTTTAATTTTCATACTGTCTTTACAATTCCCAGCTCCCCCCGCCCCCACCGCCCCAAAACAGAACTGTGCTCAGCCCTCTCCCAAACATGGTCAAATGCTTTCCTCCCCTCCTTTCCTCATAACACCACCACACATTTCCCCCTGGCTTACTCCGTTAAAAAGTTATCTGTGTGCTTCCTGCAGTCTCACGTTCTCTCCTGCTCCCCCACTTCGTTTTTTTTAGCAAAAACAGCCATGCGTTTTAAAATATTTTTTAGAATAGAGTAGTGGAGGCAAAAATATTAGAATTCTGCAAGAAATTGGGCAACACGGTGGCATAGTGGTTAGCACTGTTACCTCACAGCGCCAGGGACCCGGGTTCGAATCCGGCCTCGGCTGACTGTGTGTGGAGTTTGCACATTCTCCCCGTGTCTGCGTGGGTTTCCTCCGGGTGCTCCGGTTTCCTCCCACAGTCCAAAGATGTGCGGGTTAGGTTGATTTGGCTATGATAAATTGACCCTTAGTGTTAGGGGGGATTAAATACATGGGGTTACGGGGATAGGGTGGGATATGTGCCGGTGCAGGCTCGATGGGCCGAAATGGCCTCTATCTGCACTGTGGGGATTCTGTGAAACACTGAGTTTCCCCCCCTAATTGACAGACTAGGGTAGGCTGAATGACTTCACTCATCCCTATCTATTTTATGGACGGCTTAATTTAAAAATACATCTGCCTGCTATATATATATATATATATATATATATATATATATATACATAAACACACATTTTTTTTTAAAAAGCAGGTGGCTGTTGAACGATCAATAACATTGTCCATTATATGCAAGCTAGTGATGGAAAGCAAGTCTTGCATTTACACAGCACGTTTCACGACCTCAGGACGCCCAAAAGCATTTTACAGTCCATTAAGTACTTTTGAAGTGTAGTCACTGTTGTAATGTGGGAAACGTGGCAGCCAGTTTGCGCACAGCAAGCTCCCACAAACAGCAATGTGATAATGACCAGATAATCTGTGATTTCAATGACGTTGGTTGAAAGGTAAATACTGGCCCAGGACACTGGGGATAACTCCCGTGCTCCTCTTCTTCACAATAGTGCCGTGGGATCTTTTACATCCACCCGAGAGCGCAGACGGGGGCCTCGGTTTAACGTCTCATCTGAAAGATGGCACCTCCGACAGTGCAGCGCTCCCTCAGTACTGCATTGGAGTGTCAGCCTGGATTTTGTGCTCAAGTCTCTGCAGTGGGACTTGAACCCACGACCTTCTGACTCAGATGAGTGCTACCCACTGAGGAGATGTGCCGCAGATTGCCAGCTCAGATACAGGTCGTGGCAGGACCACAGCAATTAGTCAGTCATGCGTCGGCGCAGGCTAGAAATTGAAAATTATTATTTTTTAAAAAGGTATCTTGCAGAGAGTCGGCAGGGGCTCGATGGGCCAAAGGGCCTCCTTCGGTGATGTAACCGTTCTATGATTCATTGTGTGTGTGGTTGGGTGAGGCCAGCGTGAGCGCTGAACGGATGGGTGCAGGATCTCCCTACCCAGGAAGTGAGCAAGGGCGAAACAGATCTAAGCAACCAGAGTACGTCAAAGCCAACACTAAACTTTCTTTTTGCCAAAAAATATCCTTACTTGGTCATTGTTTCTGCCTTCTCAGGTGGATCCCACGGCACTATCTCAAAGAGCTTGCAAGATCTCCCTGGTGACCTGGGGCCAATATTTATCCCTCAACCAACATCAATAAAACAGATTATCTGGTCATTATCACATTGCTGTTTGTGGGAACTTGCTGTGTGCAAGCTGGCTGCCGTGTTTCCTACATTACAACAGTGACTGCACTTCAAAAAACAATCACTGGGCTGGAAAGCGCTTTGGAATGTTGCAAGGTCGTGAAAGGCGCTATATAAATGCAAGTTCTTTCTTCTAGGAGAGCGAGATGGAGAAAGTTGTTTATATTTTTGTTGTTACTGGCCCGGCCACTTGGTGGCAGACTGAGAGAACACAAACCAGCAGCAAGAGCTGCAAACATCCGTGAGAGGTGTGCAAACATCACTACCGCAAGTGGTCTTTTGGGGAACAAAAAAACAAAACCATAGGCCTCACAAACAAATACTGTGATTTTACGACACAGTCACAGTCTCTCACACAGTCAGCCACACACACAGTCACCGTCTCTCACACAGTCAGCCACACACACAGTCACCGTCTCTCACACAGTCAGCCACACACACAGTCACCGTCTCTCACACAGTCAGCCACACACACACATAGTCACAGTCAGCCACACACACACATAGTCACAGTCAGTCACACACACACATAGTCACAGTCAGTCACACACACACATAGTCACAGTCAGTCACACACACACATAGTCACAGTCAGTCACACACACACAGTCACACAGTCAAAATACTGCAGATGTGGAAAAAAATAGAATTTTCTGGAAACACTCAGTCAGGCATCGGCAGAAAAGAAAACAGTTTCAGGTATAATCATATACACACAGTCAGACACAGTGTCAGTCAGTCAGTCAGTCAGACACAGTGCCAGTCAGTCAGTCAGTCAGACACAGTGCCAGTCAGTCAGTCAGTCAGACACAGTGTCAGTCAGTCAGTCAGTCAGACACAGTGTCAGTCAGTCAGTCAGTCAGACACAGTGTCAGTCAGTCAGTCAGTCAGACACAGTGTCAGTCAGTCAGTCAGTCAGACACAGTGTCAGTCAGTCAGTCAGTCACACACAGTGTCAGTCAGTCAGTCAGTCACACACAGTGTCAGTCAGTCAGTCAGTCACACACAGTGTCAGTCAGTCAGTCAGTCACACACAGTGTCAGTCAGTCAGTCAGTCACACACAGTGTCAGTCAGTCAGTCAGTCACACACAGTGTCAGTCAGTCACACACAGTGTCAGTCAGTCACACACAGTGTCAGTCAGTCAGTCACACACAGTGTCAGTCAGTCAGTCAGTCACACACAGTGTCAGTCAGTCAGTCAGTCACACACAGTCAGTCAGTCAGTCACACACTGTCAGTCAGTCAGTCACACACTGTCAGTCAGTCAGTCACACACTGTCAGTCAGTCAGTCACACACTGTCAGTCAGTCAGTCACACACTGTCAGTCAGTCAGTCACACACAGTGTCAGTCAGTCAGTCACACACAGTGTCAGTCAGTCAGTCACACACAGTGTCAGTCAGTCACACAGTGTCAGTCAGTCACACACAGTGTCAGTCAGTCACACACAGTGTCAGTCAGTCACACACAGTGTCAGTCAGTCACACACAGTGTCAGTCAGTCACACACAGTGTCAGTCAGTCACACACAGTGTCAGTCAGTCACACACAGTGTCAGTCAGTCAGTCACACACAGTGTCAGTCAGTCAGTCACACACAGTGTCAGTCAGTCAGTCAGTCACACACAGTGTCAGTCAGTCAGTCAGTCAGTCACAGTGTCAGTCAGTCAGTCAGTCACACACAGTGTCAGTCAGTCACACACAGTGTCAGTCAGTCAGTCAGTCACACACAGTGTCAGTCAGTCAGTCACACACAGTGTCAGTCAGTCAGTCACACATTGTCAGTCAGTCAGTCACACAGTGTCAGTCAGTCAGTCAGTCACACAGTGTCAGTCAGTCAGTCACACACTGTCAGTCAGTCAGTCACACACAGTGTCAGTCAGTCAGTCAGTCACACACAGTGTCAGTCAGTCACACAGTGTCAGTCAGTCAGTCACACACAGTGTCAGTCAGTCACACACAGTGTCAGTCAGTCACACACAGTGTCAGTCAGTCAGTCAGTCAGTCACACACAGTGTCAGTCAGTCAGTCAGTCACACACAGTGTCAGTCAGTCAGTCAGTCACACACAGTATCAGTCAGTCAGTCACACACAGTGTCAGTCAGTCAGTCACACACAGTGTCAGTCAGTCAGTCACACACAGTGTCAGTCAGTCAGACACACACAGTGCCAGACACTGGCAGTAGGAATTAATGGGTCTTTTTCTGAGTGGCAAGCGGTGACTAGTGGGGTACCGCAGGGATCGGTCCTTGGACCCCAGCTATTCACAATAAACATTAATGATCTAGATAAGGGAACTAAATGTAATATCTCCAAGTTTGCAGATGACACAAAGCTGGGTGGGAGTGTGTGCTGCGAGGAGGATACCGAGAAACTCCAGGATGATTTGGACAGGTTGGGTGAGTGGGCAGAAGCGTGGTAGATACAATATAACGTGGATAAATGCGAGGTTATCCACTTTGGTGTCAAAAACAGAAAGGCAGACTATTATCTGAATGGCAATAGATTGGGAGATGGGGAAGTGCAACGAGACCTGGGTGTCCTTGTGCACCAGTCGCTGAAAGTAAGCATGCAGGTGCAGCAGGCGGTTAAGAAGGCAAATGGTATGTTGGCCTTCATAGCGAAAGGGTTTGAGTATAGGAACAGGGATGTCCTGCTGCAGTTGTACAGGGCCTTGGTGAGACCACACCTTGAGTACTGTGTGCAGTTTTGGTCGCCTTATCCGAGGAAGGATGTTCTTGCCATGGAAGGAGTTCAGCGAAGATTCACAAGGCTGATACCTGGGATGACATATGAGGAGAGATTGGGTCGATTGGGCTTATACTCGCTGGAGTATAGAAGAATGAGAGGGGATCTCATCAAAACATATAAAATTCTGACAGGTCTGGACAAACTAGATGCAGGAAGAATGTTCCCGATGGTCGGAGAGTCCAGAACCAGGGGTCAAAATCTAAGGATAAGGGGTAAGCCATTTAGGACAGAAATGAGGAAGAATTTCTTCACCCAGAGAGTGGTGAACCTATGGAATTCTCTACCACAGAAGGTAGTTGAGGCCAAGTCATTAAATATATTCAAGAAGGAGATAGATATATTTCTTAAGGCTAAAGGGATCAAGGGATATGGGGAGAAGGCAGGTACAGGGTACTGAATTTGGATGATCAGCCATGATCTCAGTAAATGGCGGAGCAGGCTCAAGGGGCCGAATGGCCTACTCCTGCTCCTATCTTCTATGTTTCTATACTTCTAATGGGAGGGCAACTTTCGAAAGACTTAAATAATTTAAGAAAAAGTATATATACGGGTCAGGTAACACGGGTATTCTGTTGTGTCGACAACTTGCACTTATATAGGATTTTTAACAGGATGTGCTTCACAGAGGCACAAAGGATGGTGAGCGGTAGAAAACTTGAGGAGATCACCAGAAGCACAAGTTAAGCGAGGCTTTTTGAAGGTGGGGAAGAGGGGTACAAAGGTGGATGGGTTGGGTGAAGGGTTCCAGACTGCAGGTCCCAGGTGGCTAATTGTTCAGGCACTGATGGTGGGATGGGTGGAGGAGGGGTTGAAGAGATGGCGAAATGAAGACTCGGAGCGAGAAGAGTGGAGGGTGTGCTGAGCTGAAAGAAGCTGCAGAGAGAGGGATCTGTACACAAGGATTTTGAGTTCGATGTTCTAGGGGGTGGGCAGCCAATAGAGGTTGGTACAGACACAAGCAATGAGGGAGCAGGACTTAGTGCAGGCAGGATGTGGAGTGAAGGGTGCAAAAAAAATATATATATGAGCAACCAACCTTTTAAACGTGATGTTCTATGCTCGAGATAGGATGTGGCTTTGTATCTATAAACCAACGCTTCTTTGGCAGCACCTTCCAAACCTACAACCTCCACCACCCAGCAGGGTAAGGGCAGCATTGTTGCCGGGTCCAAGTCTTGGAACTCCCGCCCAACAGAATTGTGCGAGTAGCTTCACCGCATAGACTGCAGTGACTCAGTACCACCATCTTCAAGGGCAATGAGGGATGAACAACAAATGCTGGCCTTGCCAGCGACACCCACATCCGAGAATGAAAAAAAATTCTTAGAGTATTCCTGCTCTTGAGTCTGCTCGACCAGGCCAAGGATCTTCGAGATATCTTTCTGGCTGTTCCTTATTTACCATCATGTAGTAAAAGTACACAAAGTGAAAAACACACGTGGCACCCTAGCATTTTTTTTTAAATAAAAAAGAACTTGAATTTATATCGCGCCTTGCACGACCTCAGGATGTCCCAAAGCGCTTTACAGCCAATGAAGTACTTTTTGAAGTGTAGTCACTGTTGTAATGTAGGAAACGCAGCTGCCAATTTGCACACAGCAAGCTCCCACAAACAGCAATGTGATGATGACCAGAGAATCTGTTTTAGTGATGTTGGTTGAGGGATAAATATTTGCCCCAGGACACTGGGGAGAACTGCCCGACTCTTCTTTGGAATAGTGCTGTTGGATCTTTTACGTCCACCCGAGGGGGAAGACGGAGCCTCGGTTTAACCTTTCGTCCGAAAGATGGCCCCTCCGACAGTGCAGCTCTCCCTCAGCACTGCACTGGGAGGGTCAGCCTGGATTCTGTGCTCAAGACTCTGGAGTGGGCCTTGAACCCACAACCTTCTGACTCGGAGGTGAGAGTGCTGCCCACTGAGCCACGGCTGACACCTCTGTGTACGTCACGTTTAGAGTTCTGGGTTTAGGGAGAGCTAGCAATGTGCGGACAGGGGTGACGAGAGTGTGTGCCATTTATTTAGCGCCGCTGCAAAGTAGAATAATGGTAGGTCCGTCAACCAAATAAAATAAGCTTCCCAACTCAGCTAGAAAACAAGAGAGGGCATGAGGATTATTGGGGGCTGTGCTACACTAGTGCAGTCACATGCATTCTGCTGCAGTAGAAAGTCTTTTATTCTGCATCTAATCCATGATGTCCTGGACACAGGAATCCTTGATGGGCAAAACTCCCACTTCTGCTTTAAGTGCAATATTTTTTTAAAATTACATATAATCAATTCCCCCTTAAAAGAGCAGGTCGGTACGGCACTCGAGTCAATCAATCAGTTCTTTGCTAAGTTGCATAAGTGAGAGAAAAATATTTTTCCATCAGCCGAATGTTAATTCTGTTGCTCATCACATGCACACATCGCATTGCACATTGCAACCGCAGTGTTGAACTATTACAAAACAGGATGAGCCTTTTCAACTGTTTTAACAGCCACAGCAAAAGGAAGTTCATGTAGGTAGTCTTACAGCTGAAACTTTCTTCTCACCTATCTGCCGAACTGCTGCACTTTTTCCCCTCATTATAATTAACCCTTCGGTGTCCAGCATTTTCACATCGAAGGTGGCCCAAAGCTAAAAGTCCACATTTTACATTCGTCATCTGAAGTTTTACCACATCCACTACAAAATATTCATCGTGTATTAGTGCAACGATAATGGTCTGTAATTTACAAACTACACAGCAAAAAAAAGTATTATCTCCCCATTCCTTACTTCTGCACCAATCAATCATCCCCAAGTCACCGTCGACACCAGTCTGAAAGCAGCCACTATGAGGCACACACCAGTGACCCAGATACGACTGCCTGTCCCAACTTCCTCCACCTATGGGGAAGAGCCTGGCTGCTGCTCCACGTCTACCCACAAAGGCATTGCTGAGTCACAATGCACATGGCGGAGGCTGGGCTGGGGCGATGGCTATTATGGGCCCCGATTCTACACGATATCACTTTCTTTTCAGAGCCGTGCTCTCGCCCAGGGAAGGTGTCTCCAGCAAAAGACTCGACTAAGGGCAATAAAGAAAGACTTGAAAGTCTCGGCTTGCATTAATATAGTGCCTTTTGTGACCCTCAGGATGTCCCAAAGTGCTTTACAGCCAATAAAGTACTTTTGAAGTGCAGTCAGGGTTGCAAAGAACCAGGGCGAGCAACCGAGGACCGGAGCAGAGGCCAGTAAATAAAGAGCGCGGTCGGAGAGGGGCCTGACCTCACTGCGAGCAGCCGAGGAGGAGTGGACCGAGCACGGAACAGAGGTCAGTAAATGAAGAGCGTGGTCGGAGAGCGGCCTGAACCCACTGCGAGCAGCCGAGGAGGAGCGGACCGACAGAGAGGAAAACAATCCAGGAGTCCAAAAAAAAGGTGCGACGTCACAGGACAGCAGGTACGTGATTGGTTGGTGAGTATTAAGGTTTTTTTTTCTCTCTAACCTAGGACAGTGGTTTAAACCAGGAGCGGGAAACTACAGAGTACTGTATTAAATTTATAGCTTAACCAGTTAAACTAATTAATATAACTACAAATAATCGTTGATTAAAGACTTTAACTAAATAAATAAATAAATAAAATAATTCTAGACTTATTTGGGAGGAGGCAGCGGACCTGGGCGAGACCAGAGCGAGACAGGCAGCAACTCAAGAGGCAGAATCCGAAAGAGTGACGTTGGCACAAAGGAAGGAGCTGATTGGTGAGTAGCTGGTGAGTGTTTTTTTTTAAGTTTTAAGTTTATTTCTGCTAAGTTAGTTCTTAGTCTATTGAATAGAGGCATGGCAGGGCAGCTCAGTCCCATGGAGTGCACATCCTGTGCCATGTGGGAAGTCCTGGACGCTTCGCGTAGCCTGGATGACCACATGTGCAGGAAGTGTCGCCAGCTACAGCAGCTCGAGATCCATGTTTCGGAGCTTGAGCAGCAGCTGGAGTCTCTGCGGTGCATTCGGGAGGCTGAGAGTTACGTGGATAGCACGTCTCTGGAGGTGGCCACCCCGCAGCTTAAGAGTGTGCAGGCAGAGAGGGAATGGGTGACCGCCAAACAGAAGAGGACCAGGCAGGTAGCGCAGGAGTCCCCGGAGTGCATCTCGCTCTCCAACCAGTATTCTGTTCTGAGTATTGGTGGTTCCTCTGGGGAGTCCAGTCGGAGCCAAGTCCACGGCAGCACGGGTGGCTCAGCTGCACGGGGCGGGGAGGGGAGGAAAGAGGAAAAAGAGTGAAAGAGCAATAGTAGTAGGGAATTCGATAGTTAGGGGAGCAAACAGGCATTTCTGCGGCCGCAGACGTGACTCCAGGATGGTATGTTGCCTCCCAGGTGCCAGCGTCAAGGATGTCACTGAGCAGCTGCAGGTCACTCTGAGGGGGGAGGGTGAACAGCCAGAGGTCGTGGTCCATATCGGTACCAATGACATAGGCAGAAAGAGGGATGAGGTCCTGCAGGCAGAGTTTAGGGAGCTAGGAGAGAGATTAAAAAACAGGACCTCAAAGGTAGTAATCTCCGGATTACTCCCGGTGCCACGTGCTCGTGAGTACAGGAATAGGAGGATAGAACAGATGAATGCGTGGCTGGAGAGATGGTGCAGGAGGGAAAGCGTTAGATTCCTGAGGCATTGGGACCGTTTATAGAGAAGGTGGGACCTGTACAAGCCGGACGGGTTACACCTCAACAGAGCCGGGACCAATATTCTCGTGGGCAGATTTGCTAGCGCTGTTGGGGAGGGTTTAAACTAGCTTGGCAGGGGGTTGGCACCAGCATTTAGGAGAAGAAAAGAGGAATAAGGTGCATAAAAAAGTGAGTGTGTTGGATAGTACTAGAGAAGAAAGTAGTACTAGAGGCGGAAGTAGTACCACATTAGATAGGAGCAGACTAAGAAAGACTACGAAAAATTCAAAAATGGGTTTAGAATGCATGTACGTAAACGCACAAAGTGTGGTGAATAAGGTTGGTGAGCTACAAGCGCAATTAGCCGTGTAGCAATATGATGTTGTGGCAATAACGGAAACGTGGCTTAAAAACGGTGAGGACTGGCCACTTAATATTCAAGGGTACAAGGTGTTCAGAGAAGATAGGGCAGGAAAAAAGGGAGGTGGGGTGGCAGTGCTGATTAAGGAAGACATTGTAGTGTTGGAAAGGGAGGATGTTGTTGAGGGGACAAGGACAGAATACATTTTGTTAGAGTTGAGGAGCAAAAAGGGTATGATCACGCTATTGGGGGTATTCTATAGGCCTTCAAATAGTGAGAGGGAGGTAGAGGAGCAAATCTGCAGGGAAATTGCAGAGATATGCAAGAGCTATAGAGTGGTGATATTGGGGGACTTTAATTACCCAAATATCGATTGGGATAATGCTAGGGTAAAGGGAAAGGAATTTCTGAAATGTGTTCAAGTAAATTTCCTTGACCAGTATGTTCTTGGCCCAACTAGGAAGGAGGCATTGCTGGATCTGGTGCTGGGGAATGAGGTGGGCCAGGTCGACCAAGTGTCTGTGGGAGAACACTTGGGTACGAGTGATCATCGTATCATAAGATTTAGATTAGCAATGGAGAGGAGCAAGGAACAAACTAGAGTGGAACTTCTAAACTGGAATAGGGCTAACTTCAATGGGATGTGAATGGTTCCATTTTACCCTAAGACTGACAGGGAAAACTGTAACGGAACAATGGGTGATCTTTAAGGAGGAGATGTTCCAAGTACAGGCTAGGTACATTCCAACAAGAGAAAGGGTAAGGGAACCAAAGCAAGGGCTCCTTGGATGACGAGGGAGATAGAGAAGATGATGAAACAAAAAAAGAGGGTGTATGATGCATGTCAGGTGAATTCAAGAGAGAACCAGCCCAAATACAATAAGTTGAGAGGGGAAGTGAAGATGAAAATAAGATTGGCAAAGAGAGAATGGTGGTTAACATAAAAGGGAACCCAAAAATCTTCTACTGGCATGTAAACAGTAAGCGTGTAGTAAGAGGCGGGGTGGGGCCTATTAGCGACAAAGAAGATGATATATGCTTAGGGGCACAGGGCAAGGCTAGAATACTCAATTGAGTACTTTGTATCGGTGTTTACTAAGGAGGTGGATGCTGACAAAATATCAGTAGAAGTGGAAAAGATAGAAGCAATGGAAGGGGTGAAAATTGATAGACAGGATGTACTAGAAAGGCTGGGTATGCTTAGAGTGGACAAGTCGCCTGGTCCAGATGGCTTGCATCCCAGGTTGCTAAGGGAACTGGGGGAGGATATAGCGGAAGGGCTTACCATAATTTTCCAATCTTCCCTAGATGCGGGGGAGGTGCCGGAGGATTGGAAAGTGGCAAATGTGACACCATTGTTCAAGAAAGGGTGTAAGGACAATCCTAGTAACTACAGGCCGGTCAGTTCAACATCAGTGGTGGGTAAAGTTTTAGAAACAATAATCAAAGAAAAAATTAATGGGCACTTGGAGAGGTTTAAGCTAATTAAGGAGAGCCAACACAGATTTATAAAAGGCAGATCGTGTTTGACTAATCTAATTGAATTTTTTGATGAAGTAACAGAGGATTGATGAAGGGATTGCAATGGATGTTGTCTACATGGATTTTCGGAAGGCATTTGAGTACAACATAGAAGGCTGGTTAACAAAATTAAGGCTCATGGAATAGGTGGGTCAGTGGCAGCTTGGATAAGGAATTGGCTTAAGGATAGAAAACAGCAAGTTGTGGTAAATGACTGTTTTTCCAGACTGGAGGATGGTAGACAATCGTGTTCCCCAAGGGTCAGTGCTGGAGCCACTGCTTTTTTTGATATACATAAATGACCTGGATATTGGAATTCAGAGTAGAATTTCTAAATTTGCCGATGATACCAAACTTGATAATGATACCAATCGACTGCAACAGGACATAGAAAGGCTAGCAGAATGGGCAGACAAGTGGCAGATGGAATTTAATACAGAGAAGTGTGAGGTGATGCATTTTGGCAGAAGGAACAGGGAGAGGCAACATACACTTAATGGCACAGTTTTAAAGAGTGTACAGGAACAGAGGGGCCTGGGAGTTAATGTGCATAGGTCCCTGAAGGAGGCAGGACATATTGAGAGAGTGGTTAGAAAGGCATATGGGATCTTGGGCTTCATAAATAGAGGTATTGAGTACAAAGTAGAGAAGTTATGCTGAACCTTTATAAAGCGCTGGTTAGGCCACAACTGGAGTATTGCGTCCATTTCTGGTCACCACACTTTAGGAAGGATGTGAAGGCTCTTGAGAGGGAGCAGAGGAGATTTACCAGAATGGTTCCAGGGATAGGGATCTTAGCTATAAGGAGAGGTTGGAGAAGCTGGATTTGTTTTCATTAGAGCAAAGGAGGTTGAGGGGTGATTTGATAGAGGTGTACAAGATTATGACGGGTTTGGATAGGCTAGACGGGGAAAGGCTGTTCCCACTAGTTGATGGTACAAGGACTAGGGGACACAGATTTTAGGTTTTGGGCAAGAGATACAGGGGGGATGTGAGGAAAATCATTTTTATGCAGCGAGTGGTGATGACCTGGAATTCGCTGCCAACGGAAATGGTGGAAGTGGAAACACTCAATAGCCCGTATTTTCGATCGTAGGCCTCCCGCGGGCGGAAGCCTGCGATCTGGAAAAATCTGCGCCCTTACCTGAGGGCTCCCGGGACGCACACGCTTCCGCTCCTGGGCCTCACCAAACTCCAAGTGCGCAGGGCCCATGTATCCCAGGGGCGCATGTAGTTCGCAGCGTCCCTGGGATCACGTGGGCCATGGGGAGCCAATCACAGAAGGGAATCTTACTTCATACATTTGACAAGAAGACCTGTCAAATATATGAATGGAGATCAATGAAAAAACATAGTAAAACTTTAAATACATTTTTTTAAAAATCACACTTTTAAAATGACTTGAAATTACAATAAATTTTAAATTACAATAAATTAGTATTTTAAACAAAAGTTTAATTTTTTGAAAAAAATAATTAAAGTATTTTACAGGGCTAAAAATAAACTTACCTTTTTTTAAAGTATTTTTAAATGATAAATTACTGAATTTTTTTTTTTTTTTACTTTTTTCAACTCTTATCCTGGTAAAAGCAGGCTTTACGCATGCTCTTACCAGGTGTAAGAATTGTAAGGGTTTTCTGCAGGCAGAGGGTCTCCGGAACTATCTGCCCGCAGAGGCCCTTCTCCAGGGCAGCCAGAGGATCTGTCAAGAGCATTCTTGACAGATCGGAAATGCCAGTTTTCAGCGCATGCACTGTGCATGCCTGAAACCAGCATTTCCGATGTCCCTACGGGTGGGTACACAGCGCGTACTCACCCGTAGGGATTGGAATATCCGGGCCAATATTTTCAAGGGGAGACTGGATAGGCACTTGAGGGAAATAAACTTGCACGGCTACGGGGATAGAGCGGGGGAATGGGACTGACTGGATTGCTCTACAGAGAGCCAGCATGGACTCGATGAGCCGAATGGCCTCCTTCTGTGCATTTATGACTCTATGCGTCGAGAAGATGTTTCCACTTACAGGAGGGGGAGACCAGAGCTAGGGGTCATAAATATAAGCTAGTCACTAATAAATCCAATAGTGAATTTAGGAGTAAGGTCTTTACTGAAGATGCCGTCCTTTGGAAGCCATGTTAAACTGAGATCGTGCCCGCCCGTTCCAGTGTCTCCGGTGGACGTTGGAGATGTTGTGGCAGTGTTTGAAAGAAAGCAGGGCGTTCTCGCCATGTCTATCCAACATTCCTCCCTCAGTGACTACCACCAAAGATAGAAGATTACCTGATTGTTCATCTCATTGCTGGTTATGGGGCCTTGTTGTGAGCAGAATCACCATCCCCTACTTGCATGCTAATCGTTACTGAACTTCAAAAGTGCTCTGTGAGGACCTGGAATTCGCTGCCGACGGAAGTGGTGGAAGCGGAGACACTCGATGTTTTCAAGGGGAGACTGGATAGGCATTCGAGGGAAATAAACTTGCAGGGCTACGGGGATAGAGCGGGGGAATGGGACTGACTGAATTGTTCTGCAGAGAGCCGGCACGGACTCGATGGGCCGAATGGCCTCCTTCTGTACCGTATGACTCTGACTACGAGGGATTCTCGAGCGGAGTGCGATTCGGGTCTAGGGAAATTACTACAGCAACAAACTTAATCAGTTTACTTAATTGAGCATATTCCACCGGGGATACCCCGCATTGCAGGCTTCCCAATTACCCCAGGCAGTGAAATCTGGTCATCGGTGCTACAACAGAGATGTCAATTGTTTTAGTCATGCACTCATTCAAAAGTTTAAAAAGTTTAAAATCAAGTCTATAATTTGTTTACAAAAGGAATGGTCACAATGATATCTATTGCCTGCTGCATTAATAGATTTCCTGATGAGAGAATTAATTCAGTTCTGTGGATTTCAGACGCTCCTACACTGCAAGTTCAGATTCACAACCGTCTCCGAGGTAATGTCGACCAATTGAGAACCAACACCCCAGCAGTCAGCACTCAATACCTCACCCAACACAATGCTGCAATGCCCATGGACTATGAACAACAACTTGTATTTATACAGCTCCTTTAACGCAGTAAAACGTCCCAAGGCGCTTCACAGGAGCGATCTCAAACAAAATTTGACACCGAGCCACACAAGGAGAAATTAGGGCACAAGAGGTAGGTTTTAAGGAGCGTCTTAAAAGGAGGAAAGAGAGGTGGAGAGGCGCAGAAAGGTTTGGGGAGGGAATTCCAGAACTTAGGACCCAGGCAGCTAAAGGTACGGCCGCCAATGGTGGAGCGATTAAAATCAGGGATACTCAAGAGGCCAGAATTGGAGGAGCGCAGAGATCTCGGAGGGTTGTAGGGCTGAAGGAGATTACAGAGATAGGGAAGGGTGAGGCCATGGAGGGATTTGAAAACAAGGATGAGAAGGAAAGGGGAAGGGTAGTTAATACAGAGAAGGACTGCGACAAAATATAGGCAGACATTAATAAATGGGCATGTAATTGGCAAATGAATTTCAATATAAACAAGTCTGAGGTAGTACATTTTGGTAGGAAAAATAAGGAGGTCACATACTGCTTCGAAAATAAGTGTCTAAATGGGGTAGAGGAACAGAGGGATCCCGGGGTACAGATACAAAAATCACTGAAAATAGCGATGCAGGTTAACAAAGCCATAAAATAAACAGAGAAGTTATGTTAAACTTGTATCCAACGTTGGTTAGACCATACTTGGGAGTACTGCGAACAGTTCTGGTCTCCATATTATAAAAAGGATATAGATGCACTGGAGAAGGTGCAATAAAAATTTACGAGAATACCACCAGAACTGGGAGGTTATACCTATCAGGAAAGATTGAACAGGCTGGGGCTCTTTTCTCTAGAAAAGAGAAGGCTGAGGGGTGACCTGATAGAGGTCTTCAAGATTATGAAAGGGCTTGATAGGGCAGAGAGAGAGAGAAGATGTTTCCACTTTCAGGCAAGACCAGAACTACAACAACTTGCATTTATATAGCGCCTTTAACGTAGCAAAACGCCCCAAGGATGTTATCAATTTTAAAAAATTGACCCCTAACCACATAAGGCGCTATCAGGACAGATGACTTAAAGCTTGGTCAAAGAGGTAGGTTTTAAGAAGAGTCTTAAAGGAAGAGAGAGGAGGTAGAGAGGTTTAGGGAGGGAGCTCCAGAGCTTAGGGCCCAGCAAGCTGAAAGCACGGCCGCCAATGGTGGAGCAAATAAAATCGGGGATGCGTAAAATGCCAGAACTGAAGGAGCGCAGAGATCGCAAAGGCATTTAGGGCTGGAAGAAGTTACAGAGATAGGGAGGAGCGAGGCCATGGAGGAGATTTGAAAACAAGGATGAGAATTTTAAAATTGAGGCGCTGTCGGACTGGGAGCCAGTGCAGGTCAGCAAGCACCGGAGTGATGGGTGAACGAGACTTGGCGCGAGTTAAGATACGGGGAGCAGAGTTTTAGATGAGCTCAAGTTTATGTAGGGTGGAAGATGGGAGGCCGGCCAGGAGAGCGTTGGAGTTTGAGGCGGCGCCCAATGACAATGGCTTCAGTCTTCCCAATATTTAGTTGGAGGAAATTTCTGCTCATCCAATACTAGATGTCGGACAAGCAGTGAGAGAATTTAGAGACAGTGGAAGGGTCGAGAGAGGTGGTGGTGAGATAGAGCCGAGTGTCGTCAGCGTGCATGTGGAACCTAATGTGTTTTCAGATGATTTCGCCGAGGGGCAGCATGCAGATGAGAAATAGAAGGTGGGGGGGTGGGGGGAGAGGGGAGGGAAACGACTCCAGAGGTTACGATGCGGGAGCAGGAAGAGAAGCCATTGCAGGTGATTCTCTGGCTATGATTCAAAAGATAAGAATGGAACCAGGCAAGGGCAGTTCCACCCAATTGGACGAGGCAAGAGAGGTGTTGGAGGAGGATGGTGTGGTCAACTGTCGAAGGCTGCAGATAGGTCAAGAAGGTTGAGGAGGGATAGTTTTCCACAGACACAGTCATATAGGATGTCATTTCTAACTCTGATAAGGCCAAAAACTAGGGGCCATAAATATGACAGTCACTAATAAATCCAATAGGGAATTCAGGAGAAACTTCTTTACCCAGAGAGTGGTGAGAATGTGGAACTCGCTACCACAGGGAGTGGTTGAGGTGAATAGTATCGATGCATTTAAGGGGAAGCTCGATAAACACATGAGGGAGAAAGGAATAGAAGGTTATGCTGATAGGGGGAGATGAAGAGGGGTGGGAGGAGGCTCATGTGGAGCAGAAACACTAGCACAGACCAGTTGGGCCGAATGGCCTGTTTCTGTGCTGTAAATACCTATTTCAGTACCTACAATTCAAGATAGGCGTGCACAAATCCATAGTACACCCTGATTACTAAATATGAAGCGTCAACATACACCACCCCATCCCCGCCATTTATCCAGCTTTCAGTGACAGAGTTTAACAGGTGGTCCGTCACTCTTACCTGCAACGCTGCGGTCGATTCTTCACTCGGCAGTGAGTCAACTAGCACGTCGATGTCTTTAGCAGTCCGTGCAATCAGTGCAGCAAAAAGCTGTGCATACTCTGTGGGGAAAATAGAAGGCCAGGTGATAACAGAAGAAAAAAAAGCATTTTAAAATCACAGCATGGCACAAAAGGACCAATAAAGAAAAAAAAAAGTGCCTTTATAAAACGCCCCATCGTGTCATCTCAAAACGCTTTACAACCAATGGTTTACTTACTGGGTAAATGTGGCAGCCCATTTCATAAAATCTTACAGCTCAGAAGGAGGCCATTCGGCCCATCATGCCTGTGCCGGCTCTTTGAAAGAGCTCTCCAATTATTTCCATTCCCTCCTGCTCTTTCCCCACAGTCCTGCAAATGTTTTCCCTTCCAGTATTTCTCCAATTCCCTTTTGAAAGTTATTATTGAAATCTGCTTCCACCGTCCTTTCAGGCAGCGCATTCCAGATCACAACAACTCGCTGCGTAAAAAAAAAAATGTCCTCATCTCCCCTCTGGTTCTTTTGTCGATTACTTTAAATCCGTGTCCTCTGGTTACTGACCCTCCTGCCATCTGTTACATTAGACTTAGCAGACAGATAGGCCTTGACTTAACGTCTCATTTAAAAACAATTCCTCCAACCTGACCCTACAACCTTTTGACTCGGAAGCAAACAGTCCCACCAACTGAGGCTGACACAACATAGGAACATAAGAAATAGGAACAGGAATAGGCCACTTGGCCTCTGGGGCAGAGAATTCCAAAGATTCACAACCCTCTGAGTGAAGAAATTCCCCCTCATCTCAGTCTTAAATGGCCGACCCCTTATCCTGAGACTATGTCCCCTAGTTCTAGACTCCCCAGCCAGGTGAAACAACCTCTCAGCATCTACCCTGTCAATCCCCCTCAGAATCTTGTATGATTCAATGAGATCACCTCTCATTCTTCTAAACTCCAGAGGGGAGAGGCCCAATATACACAATCTCTCATCATAGGACAACCCTCTCATCCCAGGGATCAATCTAGTGAACCTTCGTTGCACCGCCTCCAAGGCACGTATATCCTTCCTTAGATAAGGAGACCAAAACTGTGCACAGTGCTCCAGGTGTGGTCTCACCAAGGCCCTGTACAATTGTAGCAAGACTTCCTTACTCTTATACTCCAACCTCCTTGCAATAAAGGCCAACATGCCATTTGCCTTCCTTATTGCTTGCTGTACCTGCATGCTAGCTTTCTATATTTCTTGCACAAGGACACCTAAATCTCTCTGAACACCAACATTTAAAAGTTTCTCACCATTTAAAAAATATTCTGTTTTTCTATTCTTCCGACCAAAGTGAATAACCTCACATTTCCCTACATTATACTCCATCTGCCACCTTACTGCCCACTCACTTAGTCTATCTATATCCCCTTGTATCATCAGCAAACTTGGATACATTACACTCGGTCCCTGACTGGAGTGCATCATCACCCCAGCCAATGAAATTTTAATTTAATTTGTTAAGGTTCTTTTAAAGTTTTATTAGTTACAGTCCATTTGTTTAAACACCAAAATCAGAAGAGTACACTCGGTCCCTTCATCTAGGTCATTAATATAGATTGTAAATAGCTGAGGCCCCAACACTGATCCTTGCGGCACCCCACTAGTTACAGCCTGCCAACCTGAAAAAGATCCATTTATCCCTACTCTCTGTTTTATGTCCGTAAACCAATCCTCTATCCATGCTACTATATTACCCCCAACCCCATGAAGCCTAATCTTGTGTAATAATCTTTTATGAGGTACCTTATCGAATGCCTTTTGAAAATCCAAATATACTACATCCACTGGCTCCCCTTTACCCATTTACACAGAAGACAGTTTAGCAATGTAACAACTTGCATTTTTAATGTGGTAAACAGCTCAGGTGCGACAGAGGCGAAAAGAACGTTGAGGAGTAACACAAGAGTTATGGTCGGTGAGTAAAAGCAGGCTGAAAAGGTGCGTTTTAAAAGGGAGGCCAGTGGGAGAGCGAGCCAGAAGGGTTAAGGGAAGACACCAAGACACCTCTGGGCACAAGGACTGTGACTGATAGCTCTCCAACAACAAATTGCATTTTTACAGCACCTTTAACGCAATAAAACGTCCCAAGGTGCTTCACAGGAGCGTTATCAAACAAAATGTGACACTGAGCCACATAAGGAGATACTAGGACAGGTGAGCCAATGTAGGTCAGCGAGCACCGGGGGGGGGGGGAAATGGTTGAACGAGACTTCATTGGGCCACGTCGATTAGAGAGACTCGATTCTTAAACAATTCGAATCATTTTTATTGAAAACAGCAGACTCTGGACACAGTCAATACTAGCTCTTCCTTGCTACAATGCTCCATCTCACCCTCACTAAGCTCCCCACTGGAGTGGAGCTAATTTACAGAACAAACAGGAAACTGGTCAACCTCCGTCGCCTCCAGTCCAGATCCAAGGTCGTCCCATCCTCTGTCGTCGAATTACAGTATGCAGACGATGCTTGCGTCTGCGCTCACTCAGAGGTCGAACTCCAAGCCATCGTCAACATCTTCACCGAAGCGTACAAG
The DNA here is from genome assembly GCA_030390025.1 of Squalus acanthias. Taxonomy (NCBI): domain Eukaryota; kingdom Metazoa; phylum Chordata; class Chondrichthyes; order Squaliformes; family Squalidae; genus Squalus; species Squalus acanthias. The sequence continues at coordinate 120,223,001 of CM059435.1, forward strand.
AGCATGGGCCTTACACCAAACATCCGTAAGACAAAGGTCCTCTACCAACCTGTCCCCGCCACACAGTACCGCCCCCCGATTATCAAAATCCACGACAAGGCCTTAGACAACGTGGACCACTTTCCATACCTTGGGAGCCTACTGTCAACAAGGGCAGACGTCGATGACGAAGTCCAACACCGCCTTCAGTGTGCCAGTGCAGCCTTCGGTCGACTGTGAAGAGAGTGTTTGAAGACCAGGACCTCAAACCCGGCATCAAGCTCATGGTCTACAGAGCAGCAGTGATACCCGCTCTCCTGTATGCTTCAGAGACATGGACCATGTACAGCAGGCACCTCAAAGCATTGGAGAGGTACCACCAAAGCTGCCTCCGCAAGATCCTGCAAATCCATTGGCAGGATAGGAGAACCAATGTCAGTGTTCTCGCTCAGGCCAACATCCCCAGCATCGAAGCTTTGACCACGCTTGATCAGCTCCGATGGACGGGTCACATTGTCCGCATGCCCGATACGAGACTCCCAAAACAAGCGCTCTACTCGGAGCTCCGGCACGGCAAGAGAGCCCCAAGTGGGCAGAGGAAACGCTTCAAGGACACCCTCAAAGCCTCCTTGAAAAAATGCAACATCTCCACCGACACCTGGGAATCCCTGGCCCAAGACCGCACAAAGTGGAGGAGAAGCATCCGGGAAGGCGCCGAATACCTCGAGTCTCTTCACCGGGAGCAAGCGGAAGCCAAGCGCAAGGAGCGCACGTCAACCCAAGCACCCCACCCACCCGCCCCTTCAACCACCGTCTGCCCCACCTGTGACAGAGACTGTCGGTCTTGCATTGGACTCATCAGTCACCTGCGAACTCATTTTTAATGTGGAAGCAAGTCATCCTCGGTTCTGAGGGACTGCCTAAGAGGAGAAGTCTTACCTTCTGTTGGGTTAGATGGCTGGTCTTTGTTGATGGCAGTTTGGATGTTTGTAAATGACGCGGGAGGAGCACACTGCTGTAAGACACCGATGGCATTACAGAACTGGTCTGCTAGCTAGGGGAAAAAAACAAGATTCAATTATAGTCAAACTGCTATTTATTTTACAAAAGCAAAATACTGCGGATGCTGGAAATCTGAAATTCAAACAGAAAATGCTGGAAATACTCAGCGGGTCAGGCAGCATCTGTCAGAACGAAGGGTCATCGACCTGAAACGTTAACTCTCTTTCTCTCGCCACAGATGCTGCCTGACCTGCTGAGTATTTCCAGCATTTTCTGTTTTTATTTGCTATTTATTTTTGTTAGGCGAGGGTATTAAGGGTTACGGAACCAAGGTGAGTAGGTGGAGTTAAGATGCAGATCAGCCATGTTTCTTCACTTGTCCCATTACCACCCTCTTTCGCCTTACACCATCATCCTTTTTGTCATTTAATCACTCCTGCCTTCCACCCCATCACAAACCTTCCCTTTTGTTGTTTCTTCCCATCTCCGCTGCCTCAGTATTTGCTTAAAACCTGCTCCATTTCTAACCATTGCCAGTTCTGACGAAAGGTCACCGACCTGAAACGCTAACCCTGTTTCTCTCTCACAGATGCTGCGGAGTATTTCCAGCACTTTGACTTACACATTTGACAGTATAATCAGGAGTTTGATTCCTACTTTCAGTCCAGCCATGATCCAATTGAATGGCGGAACAGGCTAAAGGGGCTGAATGGCCTCCTCCTGTTCCTAGCAGATTATAATCAAAGTCCTATACAAACAGTGCTGATTATGAACTGACTTACACATTTGACAGTATAATCAGGAGTTTGATTCCTACTTTCAGTCCAGAATATAAATTTCATACACCAATAAGGCATCAAGAAATAAAGTATGAAAGCAAGAACATAAATCTAACAACGGAACAAAGTATGTGGGAGTGCGACAGGTTCGAGTTGGAAAGCAAACAGCAGTTGCATAATCGGACTCCCTATTACACTATGAATTAGTCAGTGCACGTTCCGCGGCTGATCTGAGAGAGACCGACTGCTCTGTAGACCCTAAGCTCTGGAATTCCCTCTGTAAACCTCCCCGCTTCTCTTTCCTCCTTTAAGACGCTTCTTTAAACCTACCTCTTTGACCAAGCTTTTGGTCATCTGTTCTAATATCTTATGTGGCTCGATGACAAATTTGTGTTTGATAACGCTCCTTTGAAGCGCCTTGGGACGTTTTACTACGTTAAAGGAGTTATATAAATACAAGTTGCTGCTGTAAACATGTCAGCTGTGGCTCAGTGGGCAGCACTCTCGCCTCGGAGTCAGGAGGTTGTGGGTTCAAGCCCCACTCCAGAGACTTGAGCACAAAATTCTAGGCTGACACTCCAAGGCAGTACTGAGGGAGCGCCGCACTGTCGGAGGGGCAGTACTGAGGGAGCGCCGCACTGTCGGAGGGGCAGTACTGAGGGAGCGCTACACTGTCGGAGGGGCAGTACTGAGGGAGTGCCGCACTGTCGGAGGGGCAGTACTGAGGGAGCGCCGCACTGTCGGAGGGGCAGTACTGAGGGAGCGCCGCACTGTCGGAGGGGCAGTACTGAGGGAGCGCTACACTGTTGGAGGTGCCGTCTTTTGGATGAGACGTTAAGCCGAGGCCCCGTCTGCTCTCTCAGGTGGACGTAAAAGATCCCTCGGCACTATTTCGAAGAAGAGCAGGGGAGTTCTCCCTGGTGTCCTGGGACCAATATTTATCCCTCAACCAACATCACTAAAAACAGATTATCTGATCATTATCACTTTGCTGTTTGTGGGATCTTGCTGTGCGCAAATTGGCTGCTGCATTTCCCTCATTACAGCAGTGACTCCACTCCAAAAAGTACTTCATTGGCTGTAAAGCGCTTTGGGACGTCCTGAGGTCCTGAAAGGCGCTATAGAAATGCAAGTCTGTCTCTCCAGGCCTAGTTCTCCCACTCACCGAGTTCACCGCGTCCTGTAGCTGTGTGAGGCGGTCCGCCATCTTCCCCAGCGGCAACAAGCCGGCCCGCGACTGGCGGAACCACCTAGCGACGGCCGGCCAATCAGCGCCCGCCGTACTTCAATGCGTCCAAGAGTTACCTGGAGACCAGGACAGAGAGTCAGCCAATGGGAGACACCCAATCGGATTCAGCCAACCCGAGCCAGCCAATCGGAGTCAACCAATCGAAGTCAGCCAATCCCAGTCAGGCAGTCAGATTCAGCCAATCGGAATTGGAGACAGCTATCCAATCATAGTGCGAAACGGAGACCGTTACCCAATCACATGGAGAAAGTGTGAAAGAGTCACCCAATCAATCACCCAAGCAGAAGCATCCAATCAGAGCCACATAGAATTAGCCAATTAGAGACAACCAACGCAAGAACTCACCCAATCAGAATCACAGTCACAGCGCACCCCCAAACTCAGATGAAGTTACCACTTTACTGACCTTCCCTCTACTCTTTTTTTTGACTGGAGAAATATTTTAATTCAAATACAATAATACTTATACAACTCATCAATTACATAGTAAATCCATTACATAGTAAATCCATCACAGTAAAAAATAAAGCCTTAAAACAGCCTTTTAGTTAATATAAATGCAATGATTAATTTTACAAATAATCAATAATGTTTACAGTACAAATACCCTTAAACAATACCACACAACTTTTTAGATTTAAAATAATAAATCTCAAAGTTAACTCCACATAAAACAAAAACCATTTCAACACCACAGTGTACAAACACATAGCACCATCATAATCCAATTAAATGCTACAGATAACACTTATTCCAATAAACCAAGAAAAAAAACCGTTTTACGCCAGTCTTACTGGCATTGTTCGTTCGATCATTCGATCATTCAATTGTTCGTTCGTTTATTCAAGCGTTCGTTCGTCCCTCTACTCTTTTGGTTAATCAATAAGGATGATTCAATCATCAATTGGGAAAACCCTTAAACTATAAGTACCTCTTTATAAATGGGCACAAACAATAAGTTCCAAATTATGACAAAACTAACATAAAACTTTTCAAAGTATTATTTTGTTCCCTGTATCCACTATGCACTCCAGTCCCGCAGGTGCCCTCCTGTTGTGAAAAGCCTCAAGCGTGCCGGTGGACACCGCGTGGCCCCTCTCCAGGGGCACCGGACCTTCCGTCTGTCCCCATGCGAAACCTCTGAGCTACCAGTTGCTCGCCACGTCAATCCCCACTCTGACTTTGTTCCCTAGTCACTGACTCCATCCCGTTCCCTGACCACTGACTAGACCGTTGGCAATCTTGGCGTTCTATTTGGCCTTGAGCTGAGCTTCTGACCCCATATCTGCTCCATCACCAAGACCGCCTACTTCCACGTCCATAATATCGCCCGTCTCCGCCCCTGCCTCAGCTCACCCATGCCTTTGTTAGCTCAAGACTCGACTATTCCAATGCTCTCCTGCCTGGCCTCCCATCTTCCACCCTCTGTAAACTTCAACTCATTGAAAACTCTGCTGCCTGTATCCTAACTCTGCACCAAGTCCCGTTCACCCATCACCCCTGTATTCGCTGTCCAGCAACACCTCAAATTTAACATTTTCATCCTTGTGTTGAAATCCCTCCATACACTCGCTATTCTCTAACCTCCTCCAGCCCCACAAACCTGATAACGCTCCTGTGAAGCGCCTGGGGACGTTTTACTATGTTAAAGGCACTACATAAAAGGCTCATGAGGATGGCCTCAATCGCGATATCGGGTTCATGTCACGATACAGAACGTGACTTGACATCATGGCCGGTCTTCCCAGGTGTTTTTTTTGTTTTTTTTTTTTGTTTTTTTTTTTTAAAAAGGCTAACACAAGAACACAAATTGACAGGATATGCAGCCAGCAGGTGGTTTGACACGTTGGACCCCCTGTGACACATCTCATTGTCTTGGCTGTGCTCTTTGTTGTAGCGAATAATGTGAATAGATTTTGTCTGGGTTTAAATTGTGAATTCTGGGAGATTCTCTCATTGCTAACTTACCTGACGAAGGAGCGACAGCTCCGAAAGCTTGTAAAATTAAATAAATCTGTTGGACTATAACCTGATGTTGTGCGACTTCTCATTTTTGTCCACCCCAGTCCAACGCCGGCATCTCCACTACATAAATGCAAGTTGATGTTGTTGAAATTGGCCTCGTACACTGTCGACGAAGCTCAACTCAAGGTCACAAAATAAGAAAGGCCATTTGGCCCATCTTAATTCATCCTAATGTCCCCCCGTTATAGCATCCAACTGTTTCACAAAAGAATTCAGGGTTTTAGTCTTCATTTCCCTATCTGGAAGTTTATTCCACACATTGATCACTCTTTGTGTGAAGAAGAATTTCCTGACATCAGTTGTAAATTTGCCTTTTACAAGTTTGAACCAGTCTCCTCGAGCTCCATTCCCACAGTTTAATGTAAAGTTACATTTTGGATTAACTCTTTCGATACTCTTAACAAGCTTATATCTCTCTTCAAGATCGCCTCTCAGACATTCCCTTTCTAGGCTGAAAAGACCGTTTCTCCAGTCTTTCCTAATTAACTCAGAACCTCGACAGTGGGGCTCTTCTCTGCACTGTTTCCAATGCTTGAATGTCTCTCTTGTTTTTTGGTGACCAGAACTGGACGCAGAACTCAAGGTGCAGTCTGACCAGGGCACTGTGCAATTTATTCATTACCTCCTCTAACTTACATTCTACTGTTTTCGCTACATAAAAAGAAAAGAAAGAAAGACTTGCATTTATATAGCGCCTTTCACGACCACCGGATGCCCCAAAGCGTGTTACAGCCAATGAAGCACTTTTTTTTTTGAAGTGTAGTCACTGTTGTGATGTAGGAAACATGGAAACATACTTAAAGAAGGAAAGAACTTGCATTTCTATAGTGGCTTCCACTACCTCAGGACATCCCACAGCACTTTACAGTCAATGAGGAACTTGTGAAGAGCAGTCACTGTTGTAATATAGGAAATGTGACAGCCAATTTACACACAGCAAGCTCCCACAAACAACAATGAAATAAATGACCAGATAATCTGTACTTTTGAGGTGTTGGTTGAGGGATAACTATTGGCCAGGAAACTGGGGAGAACTCCCCTGCTCTTCTTCGAAATAGTGCCGTGGGATCTTTTACATCCACCCTAGAGGGCAGACGGGGCCTCAGTTTAATGTCTCATGCGAAAAATGGCACCTCCGACAGTGCGGCACTTCCTCAGTACTGCGCTGGGAGTGTCAGCCTAGATTTTATGCTCCAGTCTCTGGATTGGGAGTATGAACCCACAACCTTCTGATTTAAGAGGAGAGAGTGCTACTCACTGAGCCACGGCTAACAGGGCAGGGAAATGGGATTAAAGTGGACAGCTCCAGTTAAAGTGATGAAACTCACGCAAACAAAAAATGGCCTCTTTCTGTGCAGTAATTTCCTATGATAGCCAGGTTACATTTTAAATATTAAGTTGGGAAGATAAAATAAATAAAAGCTGCAGCATAACAAAATATATAAATACGACACAGCACTGAGAGTAAAGATTGATGGGTGCCAATGGTTAAGGTAGGCAGCTGGTTAAGCTGTTTTTGGTGCGATCAACAAAAACTGTAACTTAACAAATTAAATTAAAATTTGGTTTCGGGGGGGGGGGGCGTGATGATGCCCTCCAGTCGCGGAAGGCCTCGAGTGTGCCAGCGGACACCACGTGCTCCATCTCCGGGGCCACCCGGGCGCGAACGTGGCCGTGGAAGAGCGGCAGGGCAGTCGGGCCGAACGACCCCCTCGACCGCCCGCTGCCTGGACCAGTTGATGGCCACTTTGGCCAGGCCCAGGAGCAGTCCTACGAGGAGGTCCCCCGACCTGCCCGCTCCCCTCCGCGCCAGGTGACCAAGGATCAGGAGCGTGGGACTGAAGTGCAGCCAAAAATCGAGGAGCAGCCCCTTCAAATAATGGAAGAGGGGCTGCAACCTCACACACTCCACATAAACATGGAACACGGACTCCTCCAGACCACAGTAAAGGCAGGCAGCCTGGGAGTTCGTGAACCGACTTTAAAATTTATTGGACGGTGTGGAAGTGTATTTTTTACTTAGACACAAAATGGCTTCCTAGACACAGAAAGAGTGATACAAAATGGCCGACTCTGACTTGTTTGGGAAAAGATAAAGTTGTTTATGACTTCTCATGGAGATGAATTTAAACTTTGCAGACTATGCTGTTTTCATAGTCTGCTGGTGCAGAACAAAAAGGCTTCTTCTAATCAACTTGAGATAACCAAGGACTAGTGAAGTAAACATCCAGATGCCTTGGCCTTGGTGGGAGAAGAAGAACAGATAGATAGACTCCATGACTGTAGAGATTAGCTAGTCTCATCGTAAGGCATTTCTATTTTTTAACTTTTAACTTAGCTTACTTTAAACAACATGTCATGTGATATGGAAAGCTTGTATTTTCAGTGTATAAAGATGTTCCATTTTCTGTGATTCTTCAGAATGTCATGTAGCCGTTGACTACAGTGCATTCTCCTTGCGTGCAAGTAAATAATAAAGCCTGTCTTTGACGATACTTTATGTTTCAAGAGTCTTACTCGGAAGTCGAAACTTCAACAATGGGACTGCTCCATGCACCACCCCCCAGGCCAAGTCCCCAATAGATAAAGAGAGGACTCCCGCGTAGATGGTAGCTGGTTAAACTGGGGCTAGTTAAGGCTGCTGGTTAACCTTAGTCTAGCAGAGGTTGGTTAAACTTAATCTACTGCTTATTGGTTGATAACTTTGATTAATGCCTGGTGCCATCATCAATTCAAAGGTAGCGAGTGCCCCCTTCTTAAAGGGGTTAAGGTTAGTCTAGCTGGGGCTGGACTGCACCATTTAGGAGGACACTCGATCGTCAATCAAACAGATCCAACCCATTAACAGGTCCGGGCAGCGGGCGGTCGAGGGGGTCGTTCGGCCCGACTGCCTGCCTCACTTCCGCGGCTATGTTCGCGCCCGGGTGGCCCCAGAGACGGAGCATGCGGTGTCCGCCAGCACACTTGAGGCCTTCCGAGACCGATAGGCACTGGAGGGCATCATCACCACTGGAGACAACATTTTAATTTGATTTGTTAAGGTTCTTATAAACTTTTTTTTGTTAATCTTTTTATTCAAGTACAATAGTACTTATACAACTCATCAATTACATAATAAACCATTACATTCATTGATCACAATAACAATAAAGCCTTAAGAACAGCTTTATAATTAACAATATAAATACAATAATAAAGTTTTACAAATAGATCAACAAATTACTGTAAGGCTGTTTCTCATTCATGCAAAAATCAATTGCAAAGGGAAACACAAATTTAAACTTTTTTTTGTTAAGTTACAGTTTTTATTGGTTGACTTTTAATTGGGCAATTGCCTATGATGAAGAAGAGTCAAAAAGATCCAACGAAAGTGCCCCCTGTCCAGAGGGGCACAACTGATAAATACTGGTCAGGTTATTAGACCCCCTTGAATCAGCTAGGGCTGGTTAAGGTTAATGCAGCCGGGGCTGGTTAAGAGTTCACACCACAAACCGTAACTGCAATCAGGAGAAGGTCAGGCACCGGATATTCAGCCGCTGCGGAAAGCAGCAGCACCCAGCCCAGCCCGGGGAGAGCAGTGTGAGGAGGCTCGGCGGGGGAGCGGAGGCTCCGGGGCGCTGCAGCAGCAACAACAAGAAGTTTCCCTTGTGAGAAGCCGTTAACCGCCGGGATATGTCGTCCTTGCCCGGGGGGAGGTGTGCGGGCTGGGCCGCCTTCCTGCTCCTGCTCGCCCTGCCCCAGTCTGCTTCAGGTGGGTTCTTTCTGTGCACCAGACTGGCTGACTCGGGTTTATTCCCTGGGTTCGCGACGCTCTCTGCTCCTGTTACAGCTGTTAATGTTTGTGGGTGAAGCTACACTTGAAAATGCTACTTTTTAACATTAGAATGCTACTTTTTTTTAGTGATACAGGAGGCTAGCTTCACAATCCTGAGCTTGTCTCCTCTTATTGCTATCTTATTTATGACTACTAATAAATCCAATAAGGAATTCAGGAGAATTTTTTTTTTTTTTTACCCAGAGAGTGCAATTATTGCCACAATTGTTTTTCCACCCAGAGGGTGGTGGGGGTCTGGAACTCATTGCCTGAAAGGGTGGTAGAGGTAGAAACCCTCATCACATTTAAGAAGTACTTGGATAGGCACTCGAAGTGCTGTAACCTACAGGACTACGGACCAAGAGCTGGAAAGTGGGATTAGGCTGGAGAGCTCTGTCAGCTGGTGTGGACATGATGGGCAGAATGGCCTCCTTCTGTGCTGTAAATTTCTATGATTTTTAAGGAGCAGTTGCAGCGAACGGTTATTTTTTTCACCTGTATAGCTACAGATGTTGTATGGGTTAGAGTTACTGTTTGACTTGGTGAAGGAGCTTGGATACAAGAAGCACTTTGTATCTTTTCTGTTCTAATCTGTATTGCATAATATCTGATTTAAAATGAATTAAAAGGCCTGGAGTGTTTTTCTAATTCATGTATAGTAACTTTGAAGAAAGACTTGCATTTCTATAGCGCCTTTTACGACCACCAGATGTCAAATGCTTTACAGCCAATGAAGTACTTTTTGAAGTGTAGTTACTGTTGTAATGTAGGAAACGTGGCAGCCAATTTGCACATAGCAAGATCCCACAAACAGCAATGTGATAATGACCAGATCATCTGTTTAGTGATGTTGGTTGAGGGATGACTATTGGCCAGGACACCAGGGAGCACTCCCCTGCTGTTTGGAATAGTCATGATGCGGAGATGCCGGTGTTGGACTGGGGTGGACAAAATTGAGGTCGCACAACACCAGGTTATAGTCCAACAGTTTTATTTGAAATCACAAGCTTTCGGAGCTATCGATTGCTCCTTCACCTGAAGACTAGAACCTGGTTTGGAATAGTGCCATGGGATTTTTACATCCACCTGAGCCTCTGTGTAATGTCTCATCTGAAAGATGGCACCTCTGAGTGTTGGCCTGGATTTTTTTGGAGTGGGACTTGAACCCACAGCCTTCTGACTCAGTTGATAGGTTAAGTCTCAAAGTGCAGATAACAGCAACCTTATTTGCTTGTACTTCTAAATGAGAAGAGGGGGGTGGGAAGATAATGTAGTATTAAGAATGTAACTTGTGCAGTGTGTATATGTTGTATGGGGCTGAGTCAGAAGGTTGTAGTTTAAGTACTGCGAGTGCAGGCTCCTCACTGACATTTCAGCGCAGTACTGAGGGAGTGCTACACTGCGAGAGGGGCATCTTTTGAAGATGATCAGTCAAGGAGCTGTCTACCTGTTTTCAGTGGGCGTATGGGACTGTTTGAAGAGCAGGGAATTTCTTTGGTGTCCCAGCCGATGATCCCCCTTCCCTCAGCCAACAACTGATGAACTAACATTGGTTGTGGGATCTTGCTGTATATAATTTCTGCTGTTTCGCCAGCTTGAGTAGCATATTGTCTGGTGCTTTATGGTGAGTTGTGGTCCAAGTGCAAGAATGCAAGTCTTTAACCTTTTTCAGACTAGGCAGTTTTACACTCACTCTGCTATGTGAGCAAGTCTTATCAGCTGGAGCTGCCACAGAATGGAGCAAGGTGAATAGTGGGACATCTTGGGGCTTTTTAATACTGTAAATAAATGATCCTGAAATGGAGATGTCTAAAGGATTCAGATATAAAACTGAGCTGCAAGTGTGGAGTGGGGGACTTGACGAGCTTGAAGGGGGAATTGGGCTGACGAGTAGCAGATTATATTTACAGCACAGAAACAGGCCATTTGGCCCAACCACTCGGTCTATCCACACAAGCCTCCTCCCACCTCTTTCCATCTAATTAACCCTTCCCTATCGTCATACCCCTCTATTCCTTTCTCCCTCGTGTGTTAGCTAGCTTCCCCTTAAATGCATCTATACTATTCGCTTCAACTACTCCGTGGTAGTGAGTTCCACTCTCTGGGTAAAGAAGTTTCTCCTCAGTTGCCCTATTGGATTTATCAGTGATTATCTTGTATTTATGGCCCCAAGTTCTGGTCTCCCCCACACAAGTGGCAGCATCTTCTCTACGTCGACCCTATTGAACCCTTTATAATCAGACCTCTATCAGGTCACCCCTCAGTCTTCCCTTTTCTAGAACAGCCCCAGCTTGTTCAGTCTTTCTTGATTAGTTATAACCCCTCAGTTCTGCTCGCATTCTTGTAAATCTTTTTTGTACCTTCTCCTGTGCCTCTATCACTTTTTTGGAATTATGGAGACCAGAACCGTGCACAGTTCACAACTTAATGTTGGCAAATGCTAAGTTATGAGGCTGAGGAAGGGGAATGACCAGTGTGGATATAAAATGGAACTGTAGAAGGTTATAGCAGAGAGCGAGGCCACTCAGCCAGTTGGCTGTGCTGGCTCTTTGGTAGAGTAATCCGAAACTAATCCCACTGCCCCAATGGGCAGTTGTACACCACAGGAGGGGCTCCGGGGACACTAGTAGATAGTTTCAAGGAGCGATTTGCATAGTGTGCAACAGCAATAAAGGCCAATAAGATGTGTATAGCTGGAGGGGATCTAGGCCAAGCCCAAGGAGCAGCAGTGAGTGTGGAAGGACACTGATTCAACCACACCCTGAATCCTGTATACAATCCTGGGTGCTGTAATATGGTGGGGATGTTCTAGTGTGGGGTAGGGTATAGAGAACAATTAGAATTGAGCATCTGGGCTGAAGTGAGACTTGGAAACAGGAATATTTACACTAGAAGGAAGTAGCCTTGGGAGATCATCAAGTTCCTGATTCTAGCTATTATAGATGACTTGAAACCTAAAATTAGGAATTCAAACCAACAAGCACCACATGTACTCCAAGAATGGTGTAGTGTCCTTGGAGGCTGTAGACTCTAGGCAAGGCTGTAGACTCTGCTTAATGTGTCCAATCAACACAGCCAGAACAGCAGAATACCAGTGAAAGGAAGTTGTGATCCAACTGTCAGTGCTCTGGTCAGCCAGCACCTTGGGTACTTTGTACAGTCCTGGTTGTTGGGACACATGGGAGACATTTGAGCTGGAGGCAGTGCAGAGAAGCTCCACATGGCTGATTCCCTAATGTCAAAATGGGCTGAACTGAGGAAAGACTGGAAGTTTGGGCTTATCAGCTTGGAAAGGAAGTGTCTAAGAAGCGATCTTGGCAGTTTATAAAATGGGGAAGAGGTAAATTGCATGCAAGGCAATGGGACACAGTTTCAGACTAATAAAAGGTAAGTATAGGACTGATGTTGGGGAAATTCTTTAGTGGCCAATGTATGATAAATAGTACTGGAGGCAAAACCCTGGCATTGTTTAAATAATTGGGGATTCTAGGATTTCTGGATAAATTTAAGATGGGTGAACCACAAACTGTAACTGGGAGGAGGGGTGGTGCAGGGGTGCAAACAGTTTGGATGGTGAATCCCTGGAATAGATTCATTAGGGAGGGTGGAGGTGGATAATTAAGGGTAGCTGCATGGTTTATGGTGGGTTCTCCAGATGGGCTGGGGAGGAGGAGCTGGATGTATAGTATTGACTGCCACTCCCCTCCAGGCCTGTGTATTGTCCCTCCACTTAATATTTTCTTGTTATAGTGCTGATTGAGAGGCTGGTTAACTTCTTCTTGGGATGTGGGCATTGCTGGCATTTATTGCCCGTCCCTAGTTGCCCTGAGGGTGTTGGTGGACCTTCTTAAACCAAAACAATGTGACACAGTTGAGAATTGACTACATTGGTGTGGGACTGGAGTCATGTAGACCAGACTGGGTAAGGATGGCAGAATTCCTTTCCTAAAGTGCTTTATTTCCAGATTTAAAATAATGACTTCAAATGCTCAAACTGCCATGGTGGGATATGAACTCCTGTTCTTTGGATGATTATTCCAGGTCTCTGCATTACTAGTCCAGTAACATAACTGCATTGTACCCTACCCTCAATGTTAGTCAGTTGTTTGGAATGTGACTGGAAGCTTGAAATATAATGTGGAATATGGAGACCACCTATGACACTGGGTGAGGCAGTGGGTTAGAAACCTTATGGCCATGGTTCAAATCTAACTTGGATTGATTGCTACCTGTTATAAGTGAGTGAAAGGAAGGGTTATCTATTAACCCAGGTCCTTGACTGTGAAGACCACATGGAAAACTAGCCATAATTTGGCAGCTGGCTTGCTTTAGGTGGTAGTGTGCTTGACTGAGGATTTTGCAGTAGTGTTATTGGGAGGTGTTCTTTAGGTCAGATATCAAACAAAGACCCTGCCTGTTCATGATGGCCATGAATCATAAATTATGTAGCACAAAGAGGTCATTTGGCCCATCATGGATGTGCCAGCTCTTTGCAAGAGCTCTCCAATTAGTCCCACTCTCGATAGCCCTGCAATTTTTTCCTATCCAATTCCCTTCTGCTTCCACTGCCCTTTCAGGCAGTGCGTTCCAGATCATAACTCGCTGTGTAAAAAAAATGTGGGGAATTACAAGATTTTGCTGGGGCTAATTAATGCTGCCGGAAGAGCCACTGTGGATGATGGTTGTCTGATCGAAAGAATAAAGTCCTACTGTCAAACCCGGTCTATACAGGCACAGTGCGATCCCTGGAAGGGTTGCAGTGAATGGGGAAAGATGCAAACCCCTGAAGCGTTTTATGCGTCCAAACCCCATTGCCAAATTGGTGTTACGGTATCTTGTTTATCTTTTGGGTTGTTGATTTCTGGCTGCCTGCCAAAGGTGTGATGCTTGCACCAATTTGCTGAGCATGTGTTTTGGAGGATGCAGGAGCAGATTCAAGCATTTGAGGCATCCCTAGAACTCTTGTAGACGTGTAGTTTAAAAATTAAATTAGTGGACTGCAGGAGTAAAGGGGGCAACATAAGAACCTAAGAATTGGGAGCAGGAGTCAGCCACATGGCGCCTCGAGCCTGCTCTGCCTTTCAATAAGATCATGGCTGATCTTTGACATCGACTCCACTTTCCTGCCTGATCCCCATATCCCTTGATTCCCTAGAGTCCAAAAATCTATCCATCTTGGCATTGAATATACTCAACAATTCAGCATCCACAGCCCTATGGGATAGAGAATTCCAAAGATTCACAACCTTCTGAGTGAAGAAATGTCTCCATTTCAGTCCTAAATGGCCAACCCCTTATCCTGAGACTGACCCCTGGTTCTAGACTCTCCAGCTAGGGGAAACCTGTGCCCAGATGTAGGGTAGTTAGTGTGCCATCAATTCAAACGCTACAGGCCTTCCATTCACCTCTTATGTTCTTGGAGGTAGTAGTGTGCTTGGTATCTGAGGTTGGGGTGCTGTTACGCCCATGTTGGCTTTTTTGATTTTTAGATCATGGTCTGGTTTATCTCCATTTATTGGAATGGTACCCGGGATGAGTAATTTCACTTATGTGGAGAAGGTGGAGTTCTCCTTGAAGCAGAGGGTTAAGAGGAGATTTAATAAGATGTGTTCAAAATCACGTGTGGTTTTGATAGTGTAAATAATGAGAATGTTTCCAGTGACAGAAGGGTCAGTAACCAGAGGGGACAAATTTAAGGTGATTGGCAAAAGAACCAACAACTTAGTGCCTTTAATGTAGTAAAATGTCCCAAGGTGCTTCAGTGTTCTCAAGCAATTTGGTGCTGAGCCGCAAGGGGATATTGGGGCTGATGACCAAGCTTGGTCAGAGGTAGGTTTTAAGGAGTGTCTTAAATGAGGAGCGGCGGAGGTTTAGGGAGGGAATTCCAGACCTTAGGGACTCAGCAGCTGAAGGCAACATAAGGAAACATCTTTTTATGCAGTGAGTTGTTGTGACCTAGCATGCACTGCCTGAAAAGGATGATTTAATTTAGTTGTCTGCAATTGTAAGGTACACATGCATTGTTCTCTATCTATATATGCTTTGGCGATTCTGTATCTTTTTACATCACCCGACGAAGGAGTAGTAAGCTCCGAAAGCTTGTGATTTCAAATAAAACTGTTGGACTATAACCTGGTGTTGTGCGACCTCTCAATTTTGTCCACCCCAGTCCAACACCGGCATCTCCGCATCATGAAAGGGTGATGGCAGTGCTCCCTTTAAAATTGTGCCCTCTAGTTTATATTGCTGCTCTTACTCACTTCACACTTGAGTTAAATTTCATCTACCCATTTCACCAGTCTCTATTCTCCTGAAGTCTGTTACACTCCTCATTGTTTACTACATTTGAGTTTTGTCATCTGCAAACTTTGAAATTATGCCCTGTATACCCATGTCCAGGTCATTAACATGTATCAAAACATGCTTGTGGTTTATATACACTTTTGGCTACAAATGCAGTGTCACAATGTGAATTGGGTGGGGGGGCAGGTGTGGTGGACCTGACGTTCTTCCCCACCCCCTCACAAACCAATCTGTCATTACAGTTCACTTTCCCTTTTTTGTATGCTTTATTTTTTCTCCTATAATGCACTAGAGAAGGTGCAAAGATTTACAAGGATGATACCAGAACTGTGGTATGGAAAAGCTGAACAAGCTGGGTCCCTTTTCTCGAGGACTGAGGGGGAGACCTGATCGAGGTCTTTAAAATTATTGAAGTCTTTGATAGGGTAGACGTAGAGAAGATGTTTCCACTTGTGGGCAAGTGCAAAACTAGGGGCCATAAATATCAGATAGTCACTAATAAATCCGATAGGGAATTCAGGAGAAACTTCTTTACTCAGAGAGTGGTGAGAATGTGGAACTTGCTGCCACAGGGAGTGGTTGAGGCGAATAGCACAGATACATTTGAGGGGAAGCTGGATAAGCACGAGGGAGAAAGGAATAGAAGGATTTGTTGATGTGGTGGTGGTGGTGGTGGTGGTGGTGATGTGGGGGGGGTCTTGTGTGGGACCTGTTCGGCCGAATGGCCTGTTTCTGTGCTGTAAATGCTCTGACCATGCAACAAAATCCGATCCCACTGCAACACGGTGGCATAGTGGTTAGCACTGGTGCTTCACAGCGCCAGGGACCCGGGTTCGAATCTGACCTCGGGTAACTGTCTGTGTGGAGTTTGCACATTCTCCCCGTGTCTGCGTGGGTTTCCTCCGGGTGCTCCGGTTTCCTCCCACAGTCCAAAAATGTGTGGGTTAGGTTGATTTGGCTATGATAAATTGACCCTTAGTGTTAGGGGGGGATTAAATATGTGGGGTTATGGGGATAGGATGGGATATGTTAGGGGGAATTAAATACGTGGGGTTATGGGGATAGGGTGGGATAGGTGCAGGCTCGATGTGGGGATTCTGTGTGAGAAAGCAGGGACAGGGTACTGGATTTGGATGATCAGCCATGATCGTATTGAATGGTGGAGCAGGCTCGACGGGCCGAATGGCCTACTCCTGCACCTAGTTTCTATGTTTCTATCTATGTTTCTACTACTTTTCATACTTGAGGTTTTTTAATATACAAACACTCAAATCCTCTCATACTTGGGACTTGTTCAATCACTTGAAGCAGTGGCCTTGGTCCTGAGCTTTTTAATTAAGGCTTGTTTTTTGATTGTATGTGTTGAGATTGGCTTAATTTTTAAATATTTGAAGCCAGCTTGAATTTGGGATGTGTATGCACTTTGGCCATTCTTCCCTCAACCAACATCCAAAAAAAGTAGGTCATTGATGATCATGCTGTTTGTGGGATCTTGCTCTGCACAACTGACTGCATTTAGACGGGGCCTTGGTTTAATGTCTCATCCGAAAGATGGCACCTCAAAGTTCAGCGCTCCCTCAGCACTGCACTGGGAGTCGGTTTAGATTTTGTGCTCAACTCTGTGGCATGAGGTTTGAACCCACAACCTTCTGACTGCGGGGTGAGGGTGGTACCCACTGAGCCACGACTGACATTTGAATGTTGCAGCTACACCGTAAAATAGAGCCTGAATCCGGAGGCAGAGTCTGACTTCACACTACAAAGATGCAACAGCTTTCAGAGCCAGTCAGGACTTAACTTGTAAGTCTAAAACTGCTTCACACCAATGCTAAATTTGTAATGTAAATTCACCCTGTGAAAGCAATGTGACTTGTGTATAATGCAGCTCATTGTGTAGGTTTTCCGTGCATATGATACTGTGTGATATGACTTGTGACCTTTTGGCTGCACTTGGGGCTCTTGCTCAGAAGCTTGGTTCCACTATCCTGAGACAAGGGCATTGTGTTCTTGTCTAAATCAAACTGTAAGATGTATTTAAGATGCAGTGAAATCTGATCATGTGTAAATTTATCATGAGTTGATTCTTTTTCTCAGTTCAAAATTATCTCTCCTCACGAGGGTTTGTTGACTTGAGCATGAACAATACGGCTTTGATACTGACCTTTTCAGCGCTACCTTTTGGGGGAAATTCTGCACTCCTTCAGGACTGGCTACTTAAAGATTTAGAAAAAGACTTGCATTTCTGTAGTGCCTTTCATGGCCACCAGATGAAGTACTTCTTGAAGTGTAGTCACTGTTGTAGAAAATGCAGCAGCCAATTTGTGCACAGCAAGCTCCCACAAACCGCAATGTGATAATGACCAGATCATCTGTTTTAGTGACGATTGAGGGATAAATATTGGCCCCAGGACACTGGGGAGAACTCCCCTGCTCTTCTTTGAAATAGTGCCATGGGATCTTTTGCATCCACCTGAGAGCAGACAGGGCCTCGGTTTAACGTCTCATCTGAAGGACGGCACCTCAGCACTGCCCCTCCGACAGTGCGGTGCTCCCTCAGCACTGCCCCGGGAGTGTTGGCTTAGATTTTGGTGCTGCTTTCTGAGTTTCAAGAATCTTTTTCCCTCGCGCCCCCCCCCCCCCCACCCTCGTTCAAAAAAGTAATGATTTAGCTGTTAAAATGTAGACTAGACATTTGGATTTTAAGAATTCCGTTGGCAAAAGTTGATCTTGTAGTTTTGGAGCTGGGAGGACATCCATTTAACAGTCAGTTCTACTGAATTGGATAAATGGGTCAATTCTTTATCTGTGGCTGTTTGTTGACATCAAGTAATGCTAAGTAACCAAGTGTCAGACCTGATGACTAGGTTAGTAACGACTCCACTGGATGTGCTGCCACAAGTTTATTGAAGCTTCTGTTGGGCAGGAAAAGAAATGTTTCACAGCCTGGTAACATCTGCAAATGCTCATCTCTTCTTCCTCCCTCCCTCCCCCGACCTGTCATCTGAACTGCACCCCTGCACAATGTGTGAATAAACACTGGAATCGGTATGGTAATAACTATCTGCTTTATTTACTGACCACCTAGAATATTCAGTCAAAATAGCAAAGCCGGACGAGACCTTGGAGTGCAATTGCAACTGGGTGCTTGTTCCCATCAGGGGGCCTAAGTGCACCCAGTGTTTTAATGGCTTGTAATTGGATTTGATAAATGCACTGATTCAGTATATAAAAATCCCATTTTTCTAGGTGTGTTTTTTTTTGGGGGACTGGGGATGCACTGCCTATCCTTATTTACTCCAGCTATGAGCAATAAGATTTCTTTGCGCCTTTTCAATAGAGCAGTTGGCTGAATAGATGCAAAGATGTTCTGTGCACACTGTAGAGGGGTGATATCGTGTCCATGGCAAAGCTTTTTTGGGACATTATTGGAACAGGCACCTTTAAAAACTGTGGAGTGTTTCCATGTTGTAGGATATTTACACTGACAATCCACTGGATTGTGATTGTAATGCGGATACCTTTTTTAACTCTTAATGATTTTGTGGTACTCTGCTTTGTAATAGTCTGACTTGGGAGTTACATAGAAGCATAGAAGATAGGAGCAGGAGCAGACCATTCGACCCCTCGAGCCTGCTCCGCCATTTAATGAGATCATGGCTGATCATCCAAATTCAGTACCCTGTCCCTGCTTTCTCCCCATATCACTTGATCCTTTAGCCTTAAGAAATATATCTATCTCTCCTTGAATATATTTAATGAATTGGCCTCAACTGCCTTCTGTGGTAGAAAATTCCACAGGTTCACCACTCGGTGAAGAAATTCCTCCTCATCTCAGTCCTAAATGGCTTACCCCTTATCCTTAGACTGTGACCCCTGGTTCTGGACTCCCCGCCATCGGGAACATCCTTCCTGCATCTAGTCTGTCTAGTCCTGTTAGAATTTTATGTTTCAATGAGATCCCCTCTCATTCTTCTAAACTCTAGCGAATACAAGCCTAATCGACCCAATCTCTCTTCATACGTCATTCCTGCCATCCCAGGTATCAGTCTGGTGAATCTTCGCTGCACTCTCTCCATGGCAAGAACATCCTTCCTCCGATAAGGCGACCAAAACTGCGCACACTACTCAAGGTGTGGTCTCACCAAGGCCGTGTACAACTGCAGCAAGACATCCTTGCTCCTGTACTCTAATCCTCTTGCTATGAAGGCCAACATACCATTTGCCTTCTTAACTGCCTGCTGCACCTGCATGCTTACCTTCAGCGATTGGTGCACAAGGACTCCCAGATCTCATTGCACTTCCCCTTTTTCCCAATCCATTGCTGTTCAGAAGATAATCTGTCTTCCAGTTTTTGCCACCAAAGTGGATAACCTCGCATTTATCCACATATAATGCATCTGCCCAATCACCCAACCTGTCCAAATCATACTGGAGTTTCTCTGCACACAGCACACATGCCCACCCAGCTTTGTCGTCTGCAAACTTGGAGTTATTACAACTAGTTCCCTCGTCTAGATCATTAATATATATTGTGAATAGCTGGGGTCCTAGCACTGATCCCTGCGGTGCCCCACTAGTCACTGCCTGCCACTTAGAAAAAGACCTGTTTATTCCAACTCTGTGCTTCCTGTCTGCCAGCCAGTTCTCTATCCAAATCAGTACCTTACCCCCCAATCCCATGTGCTTTAACTTTGCACGCTAATCTCTTATGCGGGACCTTATCGAAAGCCTTCTGAAAGTCCAAATACACCACATCCACTGTTTCTCCCTTATCTATTCTACCAGTTACATCCTCAAAATTCCAGTAGATTAGTCAGGCATGATTTCCCTTTTGTAAATCCATGTTGACTTTGTCCGATCCTGTCACTGTTTTCCAAGTACTCTGCTATTACATCTTTTATAATGGGCTCTAGCATTTTGCCCACTACTGATGTCTGTAATTCCCTGTTTTTTCTCTACCACCTTTTTTAAATAGTGGGGTTACATTAGCTACCCTCCAATCCATGGGTAGTGTTCCAGAGTCTATAGAATTTTGGAACATGACCAGCAATACATCTACTATTTCTAGGGTCACTTCCTTAAGTACCCAAGGATGTAGATTATCAGGCCCTGGGGATTTATCGGCCTTCAATCCCGTCAATTTCCCTAACACCATTTCCTGACAAATACTGATTTCATTCAATTCCTTCCTCATTAGACCCTATGTTCCCTGACATCTGAGTTTGTGTCCTCCTTTGTGAAGACAGAACCAAAGTATGTATTTAATTCGTCAGCCATTTCTTTGTTCCCCATTATAAATTCCCCTGATTCTGACTGCAAGGGACCTACGCTTGACTTCACCAATCTTTTTCTCTTCACATATCTATAGAAGCTTTTACAGTCAGTTTTTATGTTCCCTGCAAGCTTACTCTCATACTCTATTTTCCCCCTCTTAATTAATCCCTTTATCTTCCTTTGCTGAATCCTAAACTGCTCCCAATCCTCAGGTTTGCTGCTTTTTCTGGCCAATTTATGTCCTGTCCTTGGATCTTATGCTATCCCTAATTTCCATTGTTAGTCACGGTTGAGTCACCTTTTCGTTTTATTTTTATGATCTTTAAATGTTTGCCATTGCCTATCCACTGTCAACCCTTTAAGTAACACTCCACAATCCACCCTAGCCAACTCGCACCTTATACCATCATAGTTTCCTTTATTTAAATTCAGTACCCTAGTCTCTGAGTCAACTACTACTTCACTCTCCATCTTAATGAAGAATTCGATCATATTATGATCGCTCCTCCCCAAGGGGCCTCGCACAACAAGATTGCTAATTAATCCTTTCTCATTACATAATAACCAGTCTAAGATGGCCTGATCTCTAGTTGGTTCCTCAACATATTTGTCCAGGAAACCATCCTGTATACACTCTAGGAATTCCTCCTCCACAGTATTGTTACTAATTTGGTTAGCCCAATCTATATGCAGATTAAAGTCACCCATGATAACTGCTGTGCCTTTATTGCACATGTCTCTAATTTCCTGTTTAATGCCATCCCCAACCTCCACATTACTGTTTGGGGGTCTGTATACAACTCCCACTAATGTTTTCTGCCCCTTGGTATTTCTCAGCTCTACCCATACAGATTCCACATCAGAGCTAATATCCTTCCTTACTATTGTGTTAATCTCCTCTTTAACCAGCAATGCTACCCCACCTCCTTTTCCTTTTTGCCTGTGCTTCCTGAATATTGAATACCCCTGGATGTTGAATTCCCAGCCTTGGTCACCCTGGAGCCATGTCTCCGTAATCCCAATTATATCATATGTTTACATCTATTTGCGCAGCTAATTCATCCACCTTATTACGAATGCTCCTCTCATTAAGACACAAAGCCTTCGGGCTTGTTTTTTTTAACACTTAGTCCTTTTAGAATTATTATTTACTGTAGCCCTGTTTGATTTACACCCTTGATTTCTGCCTTCCAATTTTGTTTTTCTCCTTGCTTCCCTTTCCTCTGTTTCCCTGCACAGGTTCCCAACCCCCTGCCATTTTAGTTTAAACCCTCCAACAGCACTAGCAAACACTCCCCCCTAGGACATCGGTCCCAGTCCTGCCCAGGTGCAGACTGTCCCGTTTGTACTGGTCCCACCTCCCCCAGAACCGGTCCAATCTCCCAGGAATTTGAATCCCTCCCCCTTGCACCATTCCTCTAGCCACGTATTCATCTGAAATAACATTCTATTTCTACTTCTAGTTGGATTAATTTCCTGAAGGAATCATAATTAACAAATACAAAATTAAATGAGTAAATCTGGACTGGCTCAGATTTTTACCAAGCAGTTTTATTCCATCTCCAGTTTCTCTGAGTATATTGGGGCAGGTTGTGGTTTGGACTGCTTTCCCCCATACCTATTTCCTTGTATAAATGAGTTGATGGACCACATCAGACTGAAACCTGGGATGTTCACTCTGCAGAGTTGGTGTGCTATTAACACCAAGGCTGAACATCTAGGCTAACCACATCATTAATTTAGAGAATATTAAACACATTTTGTACAGGCAAAACTGCTCAGGGTTTATTTTATAAATAGAAGATCTTTTGCAGTAATGGATAAAATACCAGTTTGCACTGCTCGGGTTTATTTTATAAATAGAAGATCTTTTGCAGTAATGGATAAAATACCAGTTTGCAAATGGTGTTTTTATGTTGCACGTACTGGCATGTTTTAACTACTTGGCAAGCTGACAGTTTGAGGAACTAAACACTTTTATTCGTTCCTGGGATGTGGGTGTCGCTGGCAAGTCTGCATTTATTGCCCATCCCTAGTTGCCCTTGAAGGTGCTGGTGGTGGTGGTGAGCCACCTTCTTGAACCACTGCAGTCCGTGTGGTGAAGGTACTCCCACAGTGCTGTTAAGGAGGGAGTTCCAGGATTTTGACCCAATGACGATGAAGGAACGGCCGATATATTTCCAAGTCAGGATGGTGTGTGACTTGGAGGGGAACTTGGAGGTGGAGGTGTTCCCATGTGCCTGCTGCCCTTGTCCTTCTAGGTGGTAGAGGTCGTGGGTTTGGGAGGTGCTGCCGAAGAAGCCTTGGTGAGTTGCTGCAGTGCCTCTTGTAGATGGTACACACTGCAGCCACGGTATGCCGGTGGTGGAGGGTGTGAATGTTTTAAGGTGGTGGATGCGGTGCTAATCAAGCGGGCTGCTTTGTCCTGGATGGTGTCGAGCTTCTTGAGTGTTGGAGCTGCACTCATTCAGGCAAGTGGACGAGTGCAGCCCCAACTTGTGGTAACTATAAACAGAATACTAGATTCTTAAAGAAAAGAACTTACATTTATATAGCGCCTTTGACATCCTCCAGGCTGCCCCAAAGTGCTTTACAGCTAACTAAGTATTTTGGAAAGTGTAGTCGCTGTTGAAATGTAGCAGCCCATTTGCGCACAGCAAGTAAGGCCCCACAAATAGCATAAATGACCTGATCTGTTTTGGTTATGTTGCTTGAGATGAATATTGGACAGGACACTAGGTTGGGGAGTGGGGGTGGCAAACCTACCCTGCTATTGGATAGTGCCATGGGAGGGTAGATGGGGCTTCTGATGTCTCATCCAAAAGACAGCACCTCAAGTATCTGCTGAGGTTATGTGCTCAATTCTTTGGACTAGGCCCTGAAACTACAGCCTTCCCCTCTGAGGAGAGACTGTTGATCACTGAGCCAAGCCTGACACTTAAAAAAAAATATTTTAATAAAAAAAGGAAATGCTGGAAATACTCAGCAGGTCAGGCAGCATTTGTGAAGAAAGAGTTGACGTTTCAGGTCGATGACCTTTTGTCAGAACTTAATAGATTACCCCATTTTGGAAATTCAAGTAATTGGAGTCCAGTAAACAGATGTTAAAACTTTACACCTTTTCTAAACATGTGACAATGACGGGTA
Source organism: Squalus acanthias (assembly GCA_030390025.1). Taxonomy (NCBI): domain Eukaryota; kingdom Metazoa; phylum Chordata; class Chondrichthyes; order Squaliformes; family Squalidae; genus Squalus; species Squalus acanthias. The sequence goes on from CM059435.1 coordinate 120,246,573, forward strand.
AAGGTTGTTTTTGTCTATTCATAGCTCCATGAGTGGACTAGCTTAATGCAAACATTTAGACTCTGCAGTGTCTGCCAAATGCACTCTATATTTTATCATAGAATTTTACAGCACAAATGGAGGCCATTCAGCCCATTGTGCCTGTGCAGGCTCTTTGAACGAGCTCTCCAATTAGTCCCACTCCCCCCTGCTCTTTCCCCATAGCCCTGCAAATTTTCCCCTTCAAGTATTTATCCACTTTCCTTTTGAAAGTTACTATTGAATCTGCTCCCACCGCCCTTTCAGACAGTGTATTCCAGATCATAACTCTCTGCATAATTCTTTTCCCTCATGTTCTCTCTGGTTCTCTTGCCAATGATCTTGAATCTGTCCTATAGAAGGTACAGCTGAGTGACCAGAAGCTGAAGATAAAGGATGGCAAAATGCACAGGAAATGTTGACTCAGAAGCGGCAAGTCTTGTGGTGAAGTGGGCTCTGCGCGAGACTTTAAATATAGATTTGTATTTCCAGAACCAGGGGCATAACCTTAAAATTAGAGCGCGGATGTTCAGGTGAGGTCAGACAGCACTTCACCACCCCCCCCCCCCCCCCACTCTTTCCCACAAAGGCTGTGGATGCTGGGATCATTAGAAATTTTCACAACTGATCAATAGATTTTTGTTGGGCAAGGGATTCGGAGCAAAGGCGGGTAAGTGGATTTGAGGTACAGATCAGCCATGATCTAATTGAATGGCGGAACGGGTTCGAGGGGCTGAATGGCCTCCTGTTATGTTCATACTAGTTACTGACTTGTTTGAATTCATCCTGTAACTTAAATACTGGTGTTTGCTATCGTGCTTTTGCAGCCTGACAATTGATTTGGAAAGTGCAAGTATTTGTCGTGCAGTAGGGCTTAATTTGCAAATGATTCTTTTTTAAATTTGCGTTCATGTCTGTGCTCTGCATAATGAGTCTCGCAGGAGAATCTTTGTAGGCATTGGGGAAGGAGGAAAAGAAACTTGGGACTCCTAGTTTAAAGAGTACATGCAATTCTATAGTGCCTGTCACAGGACGTCCTAAAGCGCTTTACAGCCAATGAAGTACTTTTTTTGAAGTGCAGTCACTGTTGTAATGTAGGAAACGCGGCAGCCAATTTGCGCACAGCAAGCTCCCACAAACAGCAATGTGATAATGACCAGATAATCTGTGATTAGATGTTGGTTGAGGGATAAACATTGGCCAGAACACCAGGGGAGAACTCCCCCCTGCTCTTCAAATAGTGCGGTGGGACCTTTTACATCCAACTGAGGACAGATGTGACCTCTGTTTTGAGTCAACCCTTTTTTAATTGTAAAATTGGGTTTGCTTTCAGTGGAATCTTAATGTTATCTTATCTCACAGATAAAATTACACAGCCCCCAGTCTTGGCTCCTGATCTAATTTACCAATATCTGATTTGTTACACCATGTATGACTCAAAAGCAAATGTTTGCAAGATTATTAATCTAGTTTGGGTAGATAGACGGTTGCAGTGCTAGCCTAGAAATATTGTGTGTTGCAAACCAAAGCCACTGCCTGGCATGAAACAGTTAAAGCTTGTAATATGTGGGTAAAACAAATGAAGGACACAGAGCTGCTAGTCCATGTGCTTGCTTTACCAGGCCAGAGCAAACTGAGCATGCTCATAGTAAACTGTGATAAACCATGTGATTCCCCTCAAATACAACAAAACTATGGTCCCACCTTTCCCAGTTTTGCCTGTACCACATAACAAACTCCTGTCTTATTAAACTGGATTTTTTAGTTCATTTTTTGAAGAGTTTACAGAGCCTTCCTGATCTCCTTACAGAAGGTTATGGCGTTGAACCAATTTTTGGGCTGTTTTGTGTTGGTTCTAAACTCCCAAGATTCTGTTTGTCTGACTTGTTTGAACCTGGTACTTCAGTTACTGAACTCTGAACTGAGTCAACATGTATGTGTTCATGATCAAGGGGTTCAAGATCACATCTTGGATCATCTCTAGCAGAGATCATTTGATCTACATGAACACTTTGGATGTCACCAATTTCAACCAAATATCTCTTGGTTCCACCAACTTCTACTATGGTTCCCATATCACACTTGTGTGAATTCCACTTTCCAGGGGGACTGTAGACTAATGTTTTTGTTTTTTTCTGATTGCTGTCATAACATTTCTGACTCAACTGTTTCTGTTCAACTCTTGAAGCCAGATTTGGTTGAAGACTCAGTCATGTTCTCAATCTCCTCTTCACGAGTTCTGCTGGGGTATATCCAGTTGTAGTGTGCGGTGTACTTCTGTACTTCAAGAAACTTGCCACAGTTGCTTCATGCTGAGTCCCAAACAATTCTGGAACACTTGCTTTTTGAGAGCTTTTACTTTTCTGACCTTTTTGGCTGCTGTTTGAAGCTGGATGATATGTTGGAATAAGAGTGTTTGATCTTGTTTCTGTTTCATGAGTTCTTGGAATGGAATGGAATGCCATTGTCAGAAACGAGCTCTTCAGGTAAGCAATGACATGCAAAGATAGACCTCCACTCATCTATGGTATGTTCAGTTGTAGTATTTGAACCCATGTGTTTCACTTCAATTCACAGTGACTTTCTACAAGTACCAGGAAATAGTCATTTGCTTTCTCTCCGAAGTCTACATGTACTCTCTGAAAAGGTCTACTTGGCCATGACCAGGGTTGTAGTGGAGTTTTGGGCGGCCTGTTTCTGCAATTTTGGCAAATGCTGCATTTGCTGACAAGTGATTCAAGATCACTGTCCAATCCAGGCCCATAAACAAAGATTCTTGCGATTGATTTTATACTGACGATCCCTGGATGTTCAGTAAGTTCGGCCAGAATTTTGTCTCCAAGTAGGTGCCACCACTCTCTTCCCCACTTGATACAACCTTGCTTGCAAGACAATTCAGTATGACGGTTATGGAATGGCTTCAATTCTGCATTCACCTACTGATCAGTCCATCCATTCAAGGTGTTTTCATACACTCCTCCTCAGTACTGAGTCCTTTTTGAGTCTCTGCAATTCAAAGGAAAGTCTGTCAACTGCACCTAATGTGAAAATCTCAGCTTCTTTCCCAACATAAGTCCTCAGTGGCAACGTAGACAAGGCATCTGTGATTGCATTTTGCTTTGAAGTGCGATATTCAGTTGTCATATTGTGACCACACTGCCCAATGTTGTATTCTTGTTGCAGCCATTGCAGGGATGGCAGATTTGGGCCCCAATATTGCTAGGAGCGGTTTGTGATTGGTTATCAGGGTAAACTTTCTGCCAATCAGGAATAGGTGAAATTTCTTGATTCCAAACACTGGCAAGTGCTTCCTTTTCAATTCGCACATAGTTTCTTTCACTTTGTGAGGGTTCACAATGTGGATGCGATTGGTTTCTCTGCCATCATCAATTACGTGTCTTATGACAGCTCCCACACAGTAACTCGAAGCATCACACTAACTTAAGCTCATTCTGTCATAGTACACAAGGAGAGACTTCTCTTACAAGTGTTGTAAGATTCCTGTTGTGCTTTTGTCCACTGCCACTGGACATCCTTCTAGAGGAGCTTGTGCAATGGAGCTAACCTGGTTGCTAACTCAAGTAAGAAATGTGCCTGGTTGCTAACTTGGGTAAGAAATGTGGACCATTCCAAGGAAAATCTTAACTCCGACACATTCTGTGGCTTTGGAGCATTGATGGCAGCATCAACCTTTTCCTTCACTGGTTGCAAGCTATTTGCATCAACTTTCAGACAAAGGTACTCGACCTCTGGCTGCGCAAAAGCACATTTGCTCCTTTTCAATTTGACATTGTGGGAATTCAACCTTTGACGCACTATATCTAACACTTATAGATTTTCTTCCTCGCTGCTTGTTGCGATCAGCACATTGTCTTGATTGCATAAGCAATTTGGAACTTGTTGCAAAACCTTATCCATTGTAGCCTGGAAGATTTTGGGGGGAGGACTTTACACCATATGCCAGCCTGGAGAGTACAGTCCCTTGTGTGTTGATGGTGAGATACTGTTGACTTTTTGTCAACATTCAGTTGAGTGTAAGTGTGTGACTGGTCAAGCTTAAAGTAAACCTTTGACCCAGAGTGCTGCCTACAAATCTTGTGATGTAGGTAACGGGTACTGCTCATCGTCAACTGCTTGGTTGATAGTAACTTTAGTCAGCGCACAAGCGTACAGTTTTGTCTGCTTTGGGCTCTACCACAATCTGGGTAGCCCAGCTACAATAATGGGCAGCTTTACTGACTGGCCATTGTGCTGAACTGTACATTCCATTTGTCCACCATGTCTCTAGCATTTCTCCAGAGTAGGTTTTTAACTCTCTGGTACTCTTTTTGTAAGTGGTACTTGATTAAACTTACACTCATGTAGCCTTGCTCATGAGAGAGCAATCCGCTGCTGTCAATGCACCAATATATTGGTCACTGTTTTGTACAGAAGTCTTTCTCACGACTGCTAGCATTGCTGCTTGTGGCATAGATACTGTAGATGCCTAGTTCTTCAGGTGTGTGCACTTCAATATTGTGAATCCTCCCTTTTGGTGCCACTGTTTTACATTGCCACTGGAATGGTTCTTGCTTCCTGTTTTTGATCTAGCTCTGCAAGCTGTTGAAATATGGCCTTGCTTCTGGCAGTGAAAACACTTCACATTTCTGTATTGGTAGGACTGTGGTGAGTGATTTCCATTGCAGTGATGACAATTCACTGAATTGCTTTCACTGACATGCTTTTGACCCAGTCTCTCAGCTTTAGGCTGTGACTAGACCTCAGCTGCGCTAGTCACTTGAGTTGGATGGATCTCCATAGATAGGGCAGTTTGCCCTATGTCAAACGTTAAGTTCGGAGTGTTCAGTAACTTGGACTGTGCTCATCCATCAGTCCACCCACAAACTCTCTCCATGCACGATTCAAAAATATGCCAAAGTGACAATGCAAAGACAGGTTCTTAAGAGCTACAATGTACTTGCTGATGCTGTCACTTTTGTTTTCTGGTACCAAACTTATAGCTCTCCTATTTCTAACGGCTTTGGCTTGAAATGGTCCTCGAGTTTCTCGACTGTCTCCAAATGATGCATCCTTCGCTTTCCCTGATGTCCAGTTCTGTAGACATCTGGCCCAATCTCAGTTAGAAAAATTGCTTTCTTTTCACTATTTTGGGCCTTGAACATTCTCATCTGCACCTTTGGTCTCCCATGTTATTGGCAGCAACAACTGGTACTTAAATTTTAAAAAACATTACACTTATAGCACCTTTCATGACGACCTGAAGTCCCAAAGCGCTTTACAGCCAATGAAGTATTTTTGAAGTGTGGTCACTTGTAATGTAGGAAACGCAGCAGCCAATTTGCCCACAGCAAGCTCCCACAAACAGCAATGTGATCAGATTTTTTTTCGTTATGTTGGTTGAGGGATAAATATTGGCCCAGGACACCGGGGAGAATTCCCCTGCTCTTCAAAATAGTGCCTTGGGATTGTTTATGACAACCTGAGGCCAGTCAGGCCCTCAGGTGAACATCTCATGAGACTGATATAGCGCCTTTAACTTGGTTCGATAGTCCCAAGGTGCTGCACAGGAGTGTTGTCCAACAAAAATTTGACACCAAGCCACAAGATATTAGGACAAGTGACCAATTTGGTCAGAGGTAGGTTTTAAGGAGTGTCTTAAAGGAGGAGAGGTATAGGGAGGGAATTTCTGAGCTTGGGGCCTATGCAGGGGAGGGGTGAGGCCATGGAGGATTTGAAAACTAGGATGCATCTCAAAGCTGCTCAATTTACAACTAATTCTGCAAGTAGCACACTGGTTTACAACGTAAATCATTTCTCATTTTGCCACCCGAGTTTGTAAACCAACCCAGACTGGTTTGGAGCTGGGCTTTTTACTTCCCAGTAAGTGGATGGTGACACTTGTTTTGGGCAGTTTCCAGGAGATGGTTCCACTGTACAGAGCCATCCATAATCTGACAAGTGCTTGGGGAATGAATGGCTCCTGGGGAAAGTGGGGAAAACTTCAATGCAAGGGGGAAGATGCATTGAAGTAGAGTAGAGGGGCATTGTGCTGTCTTGGTCTCGTTCTACACTCGCTGACTGAGTGGTTCATGTTGCTACTGTTTTAAAAGTGTACATTTTCCATCAACTTCAGATCGCAAACTACCGCAGTTTTGCAGTGGGTGCCAACACTAGATGCGATCTCTCTGATCAAGTGATTTCTCCTCTTTGACCATTTCATGCTCTTCCTGCTGATTCTGTACTTTTTTTTAGTACCTAATGTTTTTCAGAAGCTAATTTTAAAATTGCTTCGTGCGTTTTCTACTCTTATCCCACAATCGCTCTCTCTCTCCCATTTCCTCAAGGTGCGCGGCCACGCAGCGATCTGGAATGGTACCGCGCATCGAAACAAACAGGCCGCTCGCAACTTTTTGTCGGTAGTTAACTGGTGTCAACGTAAACTGCCCATGGGCAAAAAATTTGTGCTGAGGTTGTAGTCTAAAATTTAGAGCAAACATTATACTGAATCCTTTTTATAGGGTTACTAACACTCGAGGATGTGGTCGTAGAATCTCCAGCAATGAGATGAATCTCCTGGACCCAACTGAACAGGAGAAAAAGCATAGGGGCAATTTTTTTTATTGCTTTTTCAACTTGAACCTTCTGTATTTAGTTATAGAAATATTGGAGACCAGAAAAGGTGATGTTTGTCAGTCTAGAATCAGCCAATCGGATAACTAGTTTGTCCACTTACTGATTGGTTGTGGGAAGGCAGGGTGCTATGATGTTGGGTGACCAATGGTGGGAGCAGGAGGTCATGTGGTGAAACCACCAGGAATCCACCCACCAGAGTTGGTGACCCGAGGCCCCCCTTCCCTTAAATCAAAGACTTCACTTTTTACAAATGTCTTCAAGTAGGGGTGTGATTTATGAGCCTGTTAAACAGACCAACACTTAACTTCACATCTTTTTGTAAATGTCTGGCAGAGGATGGTCATCCTGCAGAAGGAAACTGAGGGAGGGGGGGCGGGGGGGAGAAGAGAAGGAGTGTTGATGACCAAATGAGGCGTTCTCTAAGATTTGCATTTCTACAGCACCCTTCACAACCTTGCGATGTCCTAAGAGCTTTACAGCCAATGCAGTAGCCACTGTTGTAAGGCCAAGAGGAGATTTGATAGAGGTGCTCCAAATCATGAGGGGTCTAGACAAATTACAGAGAAACTGTTCCCATTGGCGGAAGGGTCAAGAACCAGAGGACACAGATTTAAGGTGATTGGCAGAAGAACCAAAGGCAACATGAGGAAAAACTTTTTTACGCAGCGAGTGGTTATGATCTGGAATGCACTGCCTGAGGGTGGTGGAGGCAGATTCAATCGTGGCTTTCAAAAGGGAATTGGTTAAGTATCCAAAGGAGAAAAATTTGCAGGGCTACAGGGAAAGGGCGGGGGAGTGGGACTAGCTGTAGTGCTCTTGCAGAGAGCCGGCACAGGCTCGAATGGCCTCCTTCTGTGCTGTAACCATTCTATGTAATGTAGGAAACGTAGCAGCCAATTTGTGGACAGCAAGCTCTCTCAAAGAGCAATATGATCATTAACCAGATTATCTGATCTAGTGATGTTGGTTGAGGGATAAATGTTGACCAAGCCATCTCTCAATTTAAAAAAAAATAAAAAAAAATTATGCAATTCTAGTGGTTGAAGTACATAATCTAGGCTGACACTCCACAGTACTGGGGAGTGCTTTACTGTCGGTGCTGTCTTTTGGATGAGACGTTAAAAGTGGCCCCGTCTGCGGGCTCGGGTGGACCTAAAGGATCTCGTGGCACTAGTTCAAAGAATGGGAAATATCCCAGTGTCCTGGGCCAATATTTATCACTCAATCAACATCACAAACAGATTATCTGGTTGTTATCTCATTGTTTGTGGGAGCTTGCTGTGCACAATTAGGCTGATGTTTCCTACTTTAACAATGACTACACTCCAAAAGGGTTTCAATGGCTTTAAAGTGCTTTGGGATGTCCTGAGGATGTGAAAGGTGCTATATAAATGCATATTTGTAGTGTTAAGTTGACATCTAACTGCTACATATTGTAATTCTCTTATGCAGGTCTAATTGAATTTAAACTTGGAAGATTTCAAGAAATACCTTTAATTGAGAATGTGACATTTGCTGCCTTTTTGTGGAACATTCCTGAGAACGTAACATTCATCATCATTCAAGTGCACACCCAATATGTTAACACAACTCTCTCCTTTAATAAGGTATGTGATTGTTTGTTTTATACATGTACTGAAAACCCAAATTTCAGTTGCTTCTAAACTTGTTGGGTAGCTTGGATTGATGGCTCAATATATTGTTTAATGTCCACCTCTCTTACGCCCCCCACACGCACACTTCTGTTGCTGGTTGTTTCCCTCACTAGTTTGTTTATCCAAAATGCTGCTGTCCCATCTCCTAATGCTCAGTCCTGGTCACCCATCGCCCCTTTGCTCTCTGATCTACATTGGCTCTGGTCTGGCAATTCTCATGTTCAAATCCCTCTGGCCTCTTCCTCCCTCCCTATCTCTAACTTCCTCCAATCTGTGCGCTCCTCCAATTCTGGCCTCTTGTGCATCCCTGATTTCCATCACTCCACCATTGGCAGCTGTGCTTTCAGCTGCTGAGGCCCCAAGCTCTGGAATTTCCTTCCTAAACCTCTCCATGTACCTCCTATTTCTGTACCTCTTGTAATCTTGTGTGGCTGTCAAATTTTGTCTGATTACACTCAGTGCCTTGGGACTTTTTACAATGTTAAAGGTGCTATATAAATGCAAGTTGTTATCACACCTTGTTGGTGTCGGTGTAACTCTGGCTAATGGTGTGGGGAGGGAGTGTACAGGGCAGCACTGGTCTGTTGGAGTATGTTGGTTTTGCTGGTGGCTGTGCTGGGGTTGAGATGTTTAATCCTCCAACTCTGCTTCTGTATCGCCACTGCTATCTGTTGTAAAGTCACCATTCTGGGACATTGGCCACTTTGTAATTTCGGCAACAGAACTTGTTCAAACAGGAGTAAAACCACAAAGACTTGTTTCTACAGTGCCTATTGCTACCTCGATGTTCCAAAGTGCTTCACAGCCAATGAAGTACTTTTGAAGTCTAGTCACTGTTGTAATGTGAGTCACTAAATATTGATCCTTTTGTGTATGATTTTCTTGTATATGCAAAAATGGCAAAACAACTACTGTAACTGCTCCTTTAGCTTCAGTGTTGGTTGATTTGTTAATCTCAACCACTTTCTTTCTACAAGTATGCTGACTATTTTCAGATCTGCAATGGCTTGTCCACAGTTGGTGCTTGTGTTCAGCTGAGTCATGTTAATTTGATTGCAAGAAGGAACAAGGTTACAATAAGTAAAGTGGCTGTTTCCTTGTAAATCAAATGGCAAATTGCACAATTTTTTTATCCCTCTACTATTGAGGAAATAAATCATTGATTTTTGTCATGGTGCAGATTGGTCCAGAGGGTGAATCTAGGTGGGGTAGAGGAACAAAGGGATCTCTGAGTACAAATACACAAATCACAAAGTTGCAACACAGGTTAGCAAGGCCATAAAAAAGCAAACCAAGCACTAGGGTTTATTTCTAGGGATAGAATTGAAAAGTAGAGAAGTTATGCTAAACCTTTATCGAACCTTGGTTAGACCACACTTGGAGTACTGTGTACAATTCTGGTCGCCATATTATAAAAAGGATAGAGGCACTGGAGAGGGTGCAGTGAAGATTTACAAGGATGATACCTGAAATGTGAGGGTATACATATCAGGAAAGGATGAACAGGCTGGGTCTACTTTTTTTCTCAAAGGCTGAGGGGTGACCTATTAGAGGTCTTTACAATTATGAAAGGTTTTGATAGAGTGGATAGAGAGAATGTTTCCACTTGTGGGGAAGAGCATAACTAGAGGCCATCAATATAAGATAGTCACCAAAAAATTCAATAGAGAATTCAGAAGAAACTTCTTTACCCAGAGAGTGGTGAGAATGTGGAACTCGCTACCACGGAGTAGTTGAAGTAAATAGTATAGATGCATTTAAGGGGAGGCTAGACAAGCATATGAGGGAGAAGGGAATAGAGGGTTACGCTGATAGAGTTAGATGAGGAAAGACGGGAGGAGACTCAAGTGGAGCATAAACGCCGGCATGGACTGGTTGGGCCGAATGGCCTGTTTCTGTGCTGTATATTCTGTGTAATGTGCTTGAAAATGTCTTGTCACCTGCTGTGCCAGATGATAGTACCCTTTAAAGCACTTTGGGATGTCCTGAAGTTGTGAAAGATGCTATATAAATGCATGTCTGTCCAGTGTAAGTTGGAGTTACTGTCCTGTGCCACTTGGAGCCTGTACAGTAAACAAATCCCATTTAAAGGGTATTAATGGCCATTAACCAACTAGACTATTGGCAAAGTGCTTTCAGTTCCCCAATTCAGAAGAAATCATTGCTTTGCAACCAAAGGCTAAATGAGCATTGATCCTTTTGTTAACTGAATAGCTGGGATCATTTCCTAATTTGTCAAAGTTAACAGACTCTTATCCATTGAGGCTTTTTCTTAATTGTAAGTTGAAATCTCTTTTTTCCTTCATCACTTTTTTAAAAAGGCTTTTAATTTCCATGTTTTCAGATTCCTACAACAGGAACGTCGATGACTGGTCAAGATCCTGGCTTGCTGCTAAGACTAAAGCCGAAGGAAAATGTATCGATGTGGCATCTCCAATCACTGACCGGAGATGCCTCCGCGACATCGGTCATTCTCCCGTACAACGTGAGAGGTTGGGCCGCTTCGTTCTTGTGTAGATCTTGTGATATTTTGAATCTTTGTTCATTTAAAATGAGCGGTTTACCTCCCAAACCCCTTTCCCATTATTTTGTATTGGTTTTTTATTCATTCACGGGACAGGGGCATCGCTGGCAAGGCCAGCATTTATTTCCCATCTCTAATTGCCCCGAGAAGGTGGTGGTGAGCTGCCGCCTTGATCCATTGCAGTCCGTGAGGTATGAATCTTGGTCCACTACAGAGTGTTGCACTAGAGGGTATAGAGGAGATTTACGAGGATGTTGCCAGGACTGGGGAATGTTAGCTATGAGGAAAGATTGGATAGGCTGGGGTTGTTTTCTTTGGAACAGAGGAGGCTGAAGGGAGATTTAATTGAATTTATAAAGTTGTGGGGCCTAGATGGTGGATAGGAAGGACCAATTTCCCTTAGAGGTCAATAACCAGGGGGCATAGATTTAAAGTAATTGGTAGAAGGATTAGAGGGGAGTTTAGGAGAATTTTTCACTCAGTGGTGGGGGTCTGGAACGCACTGCCTGAAAGGGTGGTAGAGGCAGAAACCCTCATTACAATTAAAGAGTACTTGGATATGCTCTAAGTGCTGTAACCTACAGGGCTGTGGACCAAGCGCTGGAGAGTGGGATTAGGCTGGAGAGCTCTCTTTGGGCTGTAAACTTCTGATTCCAATTCCTGCAAAGTAATCTGGTTTCTACATTTGACAAGCTTGGGTGTTTGCATAACATGTTGCACTGTTAACTTTATTATAACTGCTTGGGTCGAGTATTGCCTGTTTCTAAATTTCTGAAATGGATCTTTTGAAGGAATAATTCTGTGCCTGCATTTATTAGATTTAAAACAAATGGCAGTTATTAAGCTGCAAAGAATTCCTTCCTAACTTGTATAGTAACTACCTGAGAAATCAGTCCAATTTAACAAGTTTCCTTGATGACATTCAACATCAGCTTTCATTTATCTAGCACTGTAGAAAAATGTCAAAGTGCTTCACTGGTGATCAGACAAAAAATGGATGTTGGTGGCAATGCCCAGAAGCTTGGTTAAAGCACTAGGTTTAAAGGAGGGTCTTGAGGTTTAGGGAGGGATTGCCTGAACTGGAGGCCAAAGACAAGCTGCCAGTGGTTGGGGGGGGGGAAATGCACAAGAGGCCAGAGTCAGTTGTAGGGAGCTGGAGGCTCAGCACAGGGTCCAATAGGACAGACGGTGGCTGGTGTGGAGATTTTGGCAGTGTCCAAAGGCAACGGTCTCAAATGTGGAGGAAATTGGTGCTTGGCCAAGACTGGATGTTGGACAAGCAGCCTGACGCCGGAGACCGTGCTAGGTGTTGTCTGCACCTATGTGGAACCTGACCCCAGGTCTGTGGATGATGTCAAGGGCAGCAGCAGTTAGATGGAAGAGGAAGGGAGCAAAGAATAGATTCTTGGGGTTCTCGTATCTCTGCAGGGTGGAGAAAAGCCATTACTGGAGATGCTCTTTAAAAAAAAAACTTGCATTTCTACAGCATCTTTCACGACCTTGATGTCCCAAAATGCATTACAGCCAATGAAGTACTTTTGAAGTGTAGTCACTGTTGTAATGTAGGAAACATGGCAACCAATTTGCACACAGCAAGCTCCCACAAACTGCAATGTGATAATGACCAGTTAATCTGTTTGTGATGTTGGTTGAAGGATAGATATTGGTCCCAGGACACTAGGGAGAACTCCCTTGCTCTTCAAAATAGTGCTGTGGGAGCTTGCATCCACCAGAGAGCAGACAGGGCCTCGTTTTAACGTCTCATCTAAAAGACAGCACCTCTGTCTATGCTGCACTCCCTCAGTACTGCACTGAAGTTGGTCTAGATTTTTGTGCTCCAGTCTTGAGTGGGGCTTGACCCCACAACCTTCTGACTCTGGCAAGAGTGCTACCAGCTCTGGCTAGGATTGTATAGGTAACAGTGAAACCAAGCAAGCTTGACAAGAGGAGGATGGTGTTTGACTGTCAAAAGCTGCAGGACCGGTTGTAAAGGATGAGGAAGGAAAGTTTGCCATGGTCATAGGATGTCATTTGTGCTGTTGGTTTAGAGTTTTCAGTGCTTTGGTGGGGTGGAGATATTCAACCAAGATAGGTGTGGATATGGGAGGTTGGAGATGGGATGGTAGCTTGCATGGTTGAGTAGAGGAGGGGTTTGATGGTTTTGAAAGGGAGGGGGACAGTACTAGAGGGAAGGGTACAGTTTACGACGGTGGCTAGCATCGGGCTTGAAGGGAAATTGGGTGATGAGCAATGTTCCCTTTTCTTTGGGTGAGAGGCCCCTTTAACAGACTGAGTGGCCAAGTTCCTGCGCGGTTTATCTGATGTAAAGTGGCCTGTGCAGGAGCTCTGACAGAAGGGAACATTGGTGGTCAGCAGTCTAGTGCAAATTGGGTCGGCAAGCAAGGGGTGAGTCCTGTGGACAAGGAGCACTTGTAGAGGGAATGAGCAGAGATGGGAGGAAAGTTTAGAGGTGGGCTCAGGCAGGGGGTGAACCTTGGGGAAGATGGGGGTTGGTGCAGTTGAGATGCCTGATGCTGCTTCCTGCCAAACTTTGGGTCTGTAGTGCACAAATCCTGCACCAGTGGTGTTGGAATACACATGGTGGGTCCTGATATGGTGTGTGTATCTTGGACTTTTTTTTTTACTTGGCACAGAATTGCAATTTTGTTTTCCTTAAATTTGGGAGGCAGTAATCGTTCAATTTATCAGACCACTGAAAATCTGGGTCTTTGAGTAACGCGCTAACGATTGTGTTCCCTCAATAAACTTAAATACAGCGGCACTGAATTTCTGATCTGAGGCTTCCTGTGGGCAGATGCCTCCCAATCAGAGAAAATTCTACGAACCTACCTGCTGTTTCCGTAGACAGGCTTGCGGTCCTGGGTGCCTCCTCTTCGGAATGCGCAGGGGCACAGGCGGTTCAAGTGCCCCTGGGATCACGTGGACTGGCTCAACCACTGGAAGAAGGGAATCCCCTTCATACTTGACAGTTCTGTATGCACAGAACTGTCAAAAGCATGAATGGGGATGACTACAAAAATGCACCAACATACAAATAAATAAACTCTTGCATATATAAAATTAATTAATGGCATTTAATTATGTTAAACAAAAATTTAACTTTTTGGCTTTGTTTTAACAGGGTTTAATATAACCTTATTCAACAGGGTTTTTAATTTATAAGTGTGATCAGGTCTTATTTTACACTTTTTAAAAAACTGTTATGCTGGAAAAGGCAGGCCTTACTCCTGCGTTTACCAGGTGTAAGAATTCTACAGCCTTTCAGCAGGCAGAAGTTGGGCAAATATCGCAACTCCACCCGCAGAGGCACTTTTCTTGGGCATGCGTTGGATCTGTTGAGAATTCTTGACGGATCGCAAGTTCTGGGTTTCGGTGCATGCGCTTCGCACGCCTAAACCCAGGACTTGCGAGGTCCCTCTGGGGGGGGGGTTAGAAATTCAGGGCCAGCTTGTTTACTCTGACCTGGGTGAGTCTCTAAAATGGATGTGCTGTTTCTTAGAATTTGAATGGAGGTTTTGTTCTTTGAGTTGATGTAGCTGCTACAAAGCTTGGCATCTTTTACAGTTACAAACACAATCTACATTGTCAATAAATTACTAAATTGTTTATTTCCTGATCTGTTTAAACTGTTGGGCTTGACTAAACCTAAATGCGGCACGTCATAAACTGATGCAATCTTATTAGTAACTCTACTTGCTTTGGCAATCAGAATCGTTAAGGGAAGGTCGTGTCTGACAAACTTGATTGCATTTTTTGAGGTAACCAGGAGGGTAGATGAGGGTAGTGCGTTTGATGTAGTGTATATGGACTTTAGCAAGGCTTTTATGGTTCCACATGGCAGACTGGTCACGCAGTTAAAAGCCCATGGGATGCAGGGCAAAGTGTCAAGTTGGATTCAAAACTGGCTCGGAGACTGGAAGCAGAGGGTAATGGTTGATGGGTGTTTTTGTGACTAGCAGGCTGTTTCCAGTGGGGTTCCGCAGGGCTCAGTACTAAGTCCCTTGCTTTTTGTGGTGTATATATCAATGATCTAGACTTGAATATAGGGGGTATGATTAAGAAGTTTGCAGATGATACTAAAATCGGCTGTGTGGTTGATACTGAAGAAGGAAGCTGTAGACTGCAGGAGGATATCAATAAATTGGTCAGGTGGGCAGAACCGTGGCAAATGGAATCAATCCAGAGAAGTGTGAGGTAATGCATTTGGGGAGGGCTAACAAGGAAAGGAATACACATTAAATGGTAGGACACTGAGTAGTGTAGAGGAACAAAGGGACCTTGGAGTACATGTCCACAGATCCTTGAAGGTAGCAGGCCAAGTAGATAAGGTGGTTAAGAAGGCATACGGAATGCTTGCCTTTATTAGCTGTGGCATAGAATACAAGAGCAGGGGGGTTATGCGTCAACTGTATAAAACACTAGTTAGGCCTCCGCTAGAGTACTGCGTGCAGTTCTGGTCACCACGTTACAGGTAAGATGTGATTGCACTAGAAAGGGTACAGAGGAGATTTACAAGGATGTTGCTGGGAGTAGAGAATCTTAGCTATGAGGAAAGACTGGATAGGCTGGGTCTGTTTTCCTTGGAACAGAGGAGGCTGAGGGGAGACCTTATGGAGATGTATAAAATTGAGGGGCCTAGATAAAGTGGATAGAAAGGACCTATTTCCCTTAGCAGAGGGGTCAAAAACCAGGGGGCACAGATTTAAAGTAATTAGTGGAAGGTTTAGAGGGGATTTGAGGGGAAATTTCTTCACCCAGTGTGTTGTGGGGATCTGGAACTCACTACCTGAAAGGGTGGTAGAGGCAGGAACCCTAACCACATTTAAAAAGTACTTGGATGTGCACTTGAGATGCTCTAACCTGCAGGGCTACGGACCAAGAGCTGGGAAGTGGGATTAGGCTGGATAGCTCTTTGTTGGCCGGCGTGGACACGATGGGCTGAAATGGCCTCCTTCCGTGCTGTAAATTTCTGAGTAATAGTCCTGGTTTCATTTTTGAAAATGTCACCCAATAGTAATCCAGCACTAGATAGCTTAGTGATTTAGTGATGGTGGCTACATGGTTGGAAAAATGCTTCTAATATGGAGTCCATGCATATAGTTATTCCTGCCCATTCTTCCCCACCCCCCCAAAAAATGGTCATACTACAACTATTTGAAAACCATTAAATGCTGGCACCCAGTTAACCTAACATTGCCGATTGGCCATCTGTAATGGCTGTATCAAAACTACACACCCCTGACTTTGATAATTCTAAAATACTCCCATCTGATTTCTGTCTCATCCCATCTTTCAGCTGTTCTTGTATTACAAAAAGATTTAGGGATGGCAGTTATAAATATCGGAAAAGTCTGGGGCTCCTCAGGGAAGGTTGAGGGGGTGACCTGATAGAGGTCTTAAAAATTATAGAAGGGTTTGATGGGGGTAGATGTAGATAAGATGTTTCCACTTGTGGGGGAGACTGAAACTAGGACGTAAATATAAGAATCACTAAAATCCAATCAGGAATTCAGGAGAAACTTCTTTACCCAGAGTGGTGAGAATGTGGAACTTGCTACCACGGAGTGGTTGAGGCGAAGAGTATCGATGTATTTAAGGGAAAGCTAGATAAACATGAGGGAGACAGGAATAGAAGGTTTTGCTGATAGGGTATGCTGATCGGGTGAGATGAAATAAGGTAGGAGGAGGTTTGTGTGGAGCACAGACTAGTTGAGCCAAATGGCCTGTGCAAGTGTCTAGACCTGTACTCCTTTTGCCCTCATCTGGTCTCGTTGCCATCAGACACACTCCCCTGAGTTTGGACCATAATCACTTGCTACTGTCTTGCAATGAGTCTAGTTTATGGCCTTTTCATATGAAGAGTTTCCTTCAGTGTGGTTTCTTGGATCACTATTTACATGACTGACTTAATGCCAAGAATTATAGAGTAATAGAATAGAACAGTACAGGCCCTTCGGCCCTCGATGTTGTGCCGAGCATTGTCCGAGACCAAGATCAAGCTATCACACTCCCTATCACTCTGGTGTGCTCCATGTGCTTATCCAATAACCGCTTGAAAGTTCCTAAAGTGTCCAACTCCACTATCACAGCAGGCAGTCCATTCCACACCCCAACCACTTTCTGAGTAAAGAATCTACCTCGGACATCCCTTCTATATCTCCCCCCATGCACCTTATAGTTATGCCCCCTTGTAACAGCTGCCTCTACCCGAGGAAATAGTCTCTGAACATCCACTCTATCTATCCCCCTCATCATCTTATAAACCTCTATTAAGTCGCCTCTCATCCTCCTCCGCTCTAAAGAGAAAAGCCCCAACTCCCTCAATCTTTCCTCATAAGACCTCCCCCCCAAACCAGGCAGCATCCTGGTAAATCTCCTTTGCACTCTTTCCAATGCTTCCACGTCCTTCCTATGGTGAGGTGACCAGAACTGCACACAATATTCCAAATGTGGTCTCACCAAGGTCCTGTACAGTTGCAGCATAACCTCACGGTTCTTAAACTCAAACCCTCTGTTAATAAACGCCAACACACCATAGGCCTTCTTTACCGCTCTATCCACTTGAGTGGCAACCTTCAGAGATCTGTGGATATGAACCCCCAGATCCCTCTGCTCCTCCACGTTCCTCAGAACCCTGCCGTTGACCCTGTAATCCTTATTCAAATTTGCCCTACCAAAATGAATCACCTCGCACTTATCAGGGTTAAATTCCATCTGCCATTTTTCGGCCCAGCTCTGCATCCTATCAATGTCTCTTTGCAGCCGACAACAGCCCTCCACCTCATCCACTGCTCCACCAATCTTGGTGTCATCAGCAAATTTACTGATCCACCCTTCAGTCCCCTCCTCCAAGTCATTGATAAAAATCACAAACAGCAGAGGACCCAGCACCGACCCCTGTGGCACACCGCTGGTAACTGGTCTCCAGTCCGAAAATGTTCCATCCACCACCACCCTCTGCCTTCTATGAGATAGCCAGTTACTTATCCAATCGGCCAAATTTCCCTCTATCCCACAACTCCTTACTTTCTTCATGAGCCGACCATGGGGAACCTTATCAAACGCCTTACTAAAATCCATGTATACGACATCAACTGCTCTACCTTCATCTACACACTTAGTTACCACCTCAAAGAATTCAATCAAATTTGTTAGGCAAGACTTACCCTTCACGAATCCGTGTTGACTATCCCTGATTAAGTTGCCCCTTTCCAAATGGTCATAAATCCTATCCCTCAGGACCTTTTCCATTATCTTACCAACCACCGAAGTAAGACTAACCGGCCTATAATTACCAGGGTCATTCCTATTTCCTTTCTTGAAGAGAGGAACAACATTCGCCACTCTCCAGTCCTCTGGCACCATCCCCGTGGACAGTGAGGACCCAAAGATCAAAGCCAGAGGCTCTGCAATCTCCTCCCTTGCCTCCCAAAGAATCCTAGGATATATCCCATCTGGCCCAGGGGACTTATCGACCCTCAGGTTCTTCAAATTCAGTCACTTTTTTTGTGATTTGAGATTGTTTTGGGCCATATACAAAGTTTGTTCTCTATTTCACTGATAATGCCTTGGGTACTGCATTTAATATTTTTGGCAGATTTTAAATCCATTTTTCATAATTCTCTCCAGCATTCGGGCCTGATTCAGAAGGTTGTGGGTTCAAGTCTCACTCTAGAGACTGAAGCCCACAATCCAGGCTGACACTCCCAGTGCAGTACTGTGGTTGCCCTGGTAGAATCTCCTGAAGCAGTGTTGGCCACTGATTACTAGGTTACAGTAGCAGCCCTACGATCTAATGGGTAATGCCTAGCTGTGTGCAGCATTGACCTGCACAAGTCAAAGTGCCTTGAGTTTGTATCTTCCCCACTTAAGAACATAAGAGCAGGAGTGGGCTATTCGACCCTTCGAGCCTGCTCCGCCATTCAATAAAATCATGGCTGATCTACCTCCCCTCCACTTTCCTGCACTATCTCTTGATTCCCCTAGAGTCCAAAAATCTATCGATCTCAGTCTTGAACATACTCAATGACTGAGCATCCACAACCCTCGGGTAGGGATTTCCAGAAGTCTCCAGCCACTGATGGTGCTGTTATTCTGATTGTCTACAAGACTGTAGATACTGTTTGGGTGTGATTTTGTGTATTACAGAAATGTCAGGAGTTACTACTGCACTAACTTTCATACAACCTCATTTGGCAGATCCTGTACCGGGTGGCTGTAACCTGGAGTCTGACTTGATTGTTGATGCAAATATATACTTGCAGTACAACCTGTATGAAGCCACGATAAGTTTTGCACCCGCTAATGTTGGATATGCAAGGTACAGTAACTAACCAGTATGCTCAATTCTGTTTTACTTAATCTTTAGCTTTCTGAATTTAGGATCAATGTGGTTTTGAAAGATTTGTACCTCCCAGATGTTCCAAAGCACTTCACTGCCAGTGGCAGCAGCAGCCAATTTGCACACAGTAAGATCCCATAAACAGCATGAGATAGAGATAATTTAGTGATGCTGTTTTGAGGGTCTGGACACCAGGGAGAACTCCCCTGCTCCTCTTCAAAATGGTGCCATGGGATCTTTTCTGTCCACCCGAGAGCAGACGGGGCCTCGGCTTAACATCTCAACCAAAAGACGGCACCTCTGACCGTGCAGCGCTCCCTCAGTACTGCAATGGCCTGGATTTTGTGCTTAAGTCTCTGGAGTGGGACTTGAACCCATGACATTCTGATTGAGGTGTGGGTGCTGCACACTGAGCCACAGCTGACACCTTTGTGCCAGTTTTGGATCCAAAAGTGGTCTCTTGCAGAATCTGATTGAAACAGCACAACTTGTTGGTTTTAAAATCCAGCTCCTCTATGACCCCTTGAGCCTGCTAGTGGAAGTACTGTGATCTTGTGCTTCCACTTTCTTCATTCACAGGATGTGGGCATGGCTGGCATGTATTGCCCCTCCCTTGTGTGGAGAGCAAAACACTTCTTGATGGTCTGAGTGGAAATGAACATACAACTTTTTTCTTTTAAAACTTTGTCCATGAGTTATAAAAGAGGGAATAATCCAATGTTGGGATCTACAGGCCCAGGGCTCATGATTGAAGTGAATTTACATAGGATTACTTGGAATATACAGCACAAACAGGCCATCCAGTCCATGCTGGTGTTTATGCTCCACTCAAGCCTCCTCCCGTCTTTCCTCATCTAAATCTGTCAGCATAACCCCCTATTCCCTTCTCACTCATGCTTGTCTAGCCTCCCCTTAAATGCATCAATACTATTCACCTCAACCACCTTCTCATTACTCTTTGGGTAAAGAAGTTTCTTTTGAATTCCCTATTGGATTTCTTGGTGACTATCTTTATATTAATGGCCTCTAGTTATGCTCTTCCCCACAAGTGGAAACATTCTCTCTCTATCCAGTCTATCAAAACCTTTCATGATTTTAAAGACCTCTATTAGGTCACCCCTCAGCCTTTTTTCCAAGAGAAACGAGACCCAGCCTGTTCATGCTTTCCTGATATGTATACCCTCGCATTTCTAGTATCATCCTTGTAAATCTTCTCTGCACCCTCTCCAGTGCCTCTATCCTTTTTATAATATGGCGACCAGAACTGTACGCAGTACTCCAAGTGTAGTCTAACCAAGGTTCGATACAGGTTTAGCATAACTTCCCTACTATTCAATGAGAATTATAGATGTGAAAGGTCATCAATACTTAGTTCATCCAACCAGGAATACCTAGAGGCAGATTTTTGCCAACTTTATCAAAACCAGCAACTTCCAGCTCAATAACATTGTCCATCTCTGCCCTGCCTCAACCCATCTGCTGCTGATCTGTGCTTTTGTTGCCTCCAGATTTGACTCTTCCTCTGCTCTCCTGGCCAGACTCCCATCTTCCACGCTCCATAAACTGGCACTCGTACACTGCTGCTCGTGTTCTAACTCTCTCCAAGTTCCGTTCCCCCATCTCTGTGCTCGCTGACCTACATTGACTCCCAGTCCAGCGACTCCTCGATTTCAAAATTCTCATCCTTGCATTCCAATCCCTCCATGGCCTTGCCGCTCCCTATCCCTGTAACCTCTGCCAGTCCTACAACCCTCCCAGATCTCTGCGCTCCTCCAATTCTGGCCTCTTGCGCATCTCTCATTCCCTTCAGTCCCACCGTTGGTGGCCGTGCCTTCAGCTGCTTCAGCCCTAAGCTCTGGAATTCCCTCCCTAAACCTCTCCACCTCTCCTTTTAAGACACTCTTTAAAACCAATTATTCTGTCCTAATGTCCCCTTCTTTAGCTTGGTGTCAATTATGCTCGTGAAGCATTTTACCACGTTAAAGGAACTCTATAAATGCAAGTTGTTCCATGTACTAGTCACTGAAGAATGTCATGTCCCATTATCAATCCAAATGTTACCTTTTACATGTTTGAACCAGTGTATCCTGTCCTACACTACCAACTTCCTTAATATTCCAGACATACCCTTTTCGTACTATTAACTATCTTCTACGCCTCTAAGATCATCACTCTGACCATTCTTCCAGGCCGAATAACCCACATTTCCCCAGTCTTTCCTCAGACCCCCTGACACTAGGAATCAGTCCTGTGGTTCTTCCTTGCCTCTGGCTCTTGAATGGATCCCTTGTGTCTGGGTGACCAGAACTGGACACGGTACTCAATCTGCAGTCACTGTTTATTAAATACTGGGCTAATAACCTTGGCCACTGCAAGCAGGGAGTAGAAAGCATGGAACTCAGGGTATTTACTGTCAATGTAGAATTCAGACTTCCCAATTAAAAAAAAAGACATGGATAGGTCAACAAAACCTGTAAACCTAGACAAAGCAACAGACATAAGAACATAAGAAATGGGAGCAGGAGTCGGTCATACGGCCCCTCGAGCTTGCTCCGTCATTCAATAAGATCATGGCTGATCTTCGATCTTAACTCCACTTTCCTGCCTGATCCCATTACCTTGATTTCTCCTAGAGTTCAAAAATCTATCTATCTCATCTTTGAATATACTCAACGACTGAGCATCCACAACCCTCTGGGCAGAGAATTCCAAAGATTCACAACCCTCTGAAGAAATTCCTCCTCATCTCCATCCTAAATGGCTGACCCCTTATCCTGAGACTACACCCCCCTAGTTCTAGACTCTCTAGCCATGGGAAACAGCCTCTTGGCATCTACCCTGTCAACCCCCCTCAGAATCTGTTTCAATGAGATCACCTCTCATTCTTCTAAACTCCAGTATTAGTCGTCTAACATCTCCCACTGTAACCAGAGTCCTACAGCACAGAAGGAGGCCATTCAGCCCATCGTGCCTGTGCTGGCTCTTTGGTAGAGCTATCCAATTAATCTCGCTCCTCTTTTCCCCATAGCCCATTAAACTTCTTGGCTGCAGTGCTTAAAACCAATGTAGCCATGAAAGCTATCGCTGTGGGAATGTAAAACCAAATGTTAACTCCACTAGAATAAAGGATGGTCAGGAGTGAGTAATTTAAACTGATCTGAATACCAGGAAACAACAAATTATTCCAAAAAAAACTTTAATCCTTTCAGATAATTCAGGTCCACTGAGTGAAAGCAGGTTTTCTACTTTAAGTGTGGGTGGGAGCAAGATTGGATGTTTTGAAATGATTCATCCCTTGGGAATGTAATTTTCCCTCTTCTGTCCAAGCCTACAATCACCCAATGTCCTCACGGTACAAATTATCAACATTTTATCTTGAAAAGGAGCACACGGCACTACAGATTACTTTGTAATAGTTTGGAATTTGTGGTCCTGATGCCGGCGAACTGGAACTTTTGCAATTTAAAAATAAATTTAAACTTTAATCTCCTGATCCAGCAGAAGATAATTTTTATTTGCTGTGTTTTGCTCTAACATTTTTAAAGTTAATCAAAGGAGCTTACCCACTTCCTGGTTTGCTGTCTGCGAATTCTGCATTTTGATTGGCTGCTTTGACAGCTTGATGACTTCACAGCAACCCGCGTTAGGGAATCCCATTAACTTGCATTGATTTAGATTTACGTGTCGGAAAAGCTGAACTTTGACACCGATCAAGATCTTTGTGGGATGCCTACTTCAAGGCTAGCAGTGAACACCTTTGCTTCGCCGCTGACTGCAAACTGGCCACTGTGTCTTGGTCTACCTGGACCCAGCGCCCCTGGTGATTTTTGGCATGGGCTCAGATTCGATCGCTGGTCAGTGTTGACTCAGCTTGGGATGGGGGGGGTTTGCATTTGGCTTCACCTCCTGGGGGTTATTGTGGGGTATGTGGCTCTGGCTCAGTTGCTGACTGACTTTCTTTCCCTCCCCCCCTCCCCCTCTGGAATTGCATTGTTCACAAACCACAGTGGGCATGCCTGTGATTTTCCTGCAATCGAATATCCAGCTGAGGTTTGCACCTAGGACAGTGGATCTGTTGAGGCTGCTCGGAGTGGGTGAGGCCAGAGGGCTTGCAACTAAAGCCAGCTATGTGGAGAATTCACTGATCTTGAGGCTGTTTGTCTTCAATGATCCTCTCTGGACCAAGCTCAGTCAAGAGCTTGAACTCTGCTTAGTTTGAAATCATCTGATCAGATTATCCACTTAAAGGTGTCAGCTGTGGCACAGTGAGTATCTCTTGTCTGAGTCAGAAGGTTGTGGGTTCAAGTCCCACTCCAGAGACTTGAGCACTTGATCCAGGTTGACACTCCAGTGCAGTACTGAGTGAGTGCTGCACTGTTGGAGGTGCTGTCTTTCGGATGAGACGCTAAACAGAGGTCCTGTCTACACTCGGGTGGGTGTGAAAGATCCCACAGCACTCTTTCAGGGAGCAGGTGAATTCTCCCCATGTCCTGGGCCAATATTTATCCCTCAACTGACATCACTAAAACAGATTATCTGGTCATTGTCACATTGCTGTTTGTGGGATCTTGCTGTGTGCAAATTGGCTGCTGTGTTTCCTACATTGCAACAGTGACTACCCTTCAAAAGTACTTCATTGGCTGTAAAGAGGTTTGGGACTTTGTGGATATGAAAGGTGCTATAGAAATGCAAGTCTTTCTTTGGGTAATCCCTATCTTGTATTACTGAATTTAAAGGCAAAGGAAAGTGCTTAATTCTGTACTGCTAGAGGAAATCTCATCACTCTCCGAACATGCACTGATCCCTTTTTGCCCCACTGGCAGCGCTGATCATCTTCCGCTGCCTATATTGGTGGAGATGTAACTTCAAGTTAGGCCGGAGTTGACTTGATTAGCATGTTGCTGTGGATCTGTTTCACTGTGGAGCAACCTCTATATACAATACTGTCTGCAAAAGGCACTTCAGTGATGACATCTAGTTGATTGCCACTCATCATCTCTCAAACTGGTTTCCCCATTGATCAGGAACTTCCAAATGTATCTTTTAAAAGATGAATGGAAGAGTAACAAAGATGTTGTGGTCTAATCCTGGTCTTCCCAAAACTCTCTGCTTAATTCTAAGGGAATTGAGGGATATGGTGATTGGGCAGGAAAATGGAGTTGAGGTCAAAATCGGCTGTGATCTTCTTGAATGGCGGAACAGGCTTGAGGGGCCGTTTGGCCGACTCCTGCTCCTAATTCTTGTGTTCTTGAATGAATACAATAGATTTAGCAAACAACCTGGCTGATACAAATTTGTAACTTTGCAGTAAGTTTCACATGTAGCATTGCACTGCTAAGGACCCTATTGATGGGTCCATGTTGTGGTGACTGGAATGGGTCCTCACTTAGCCTGAATGTCAGTATGCTTCAAATCAGTGACCCAAGTTCCTTTTAATAGACAATGAAGTGGATGAGGTTGTATGTGTTTAGCTTGGAGTAGAGATGATGAATTCAGCAGCTGCCCTTGTGTTGCAGGGGAGCGGTTCCACCCTCGTGTGACTTTGGTGATGGCAAAGAGCCCAGGTGGCGACTTAGATACTACATCTATCAGTATTTCCTACCAGAGACTGACCTGACTGAAAAGACCCTCTTTGCCTCGTTTCAGAAGATGGCTGATGTCGAGGCAGTAGAAGCAAATGGAGTTGAGGTATGAGAAGTACAGTAGTTGTCTCTCCCGCCCCCTTTTTTGAGGGGATTTTTGTTGCTCGTGGCTGAAGATTTTGTGCGCAGTGAATGATCCAAGAGTTTTGATATTCTCTCCACTCTGGGTAAAGTTTCTTCTGCATTCCCTATTGGATTTGTTAGTGACTATCTTGTGTTTATGGCCCCTAATTTTGTATTCCCCCCCCCACAAGTGGAAACCTCATTAGGATGTACAGTAGGAATGATCCAACATTTTTGATGACCGTCACTTCTAATATTGGTATGGCCATCCTCTGATTTGTTCAAGGGCAGCCCTAAAGTTTCTAATTCTCTGGAGGGAATGTTTTCAAGCATTTTGGCAAAAGTGAATATCTATAATGTATTTTGGAGTACGTGCTGTAAAAGCAAAACTGAACTGTGCCTCCTTCTCCACTTGAAACTTGGGGCCTGTAATTCTGATCGGGCTGGTGTTAGTAGGGTAGATTAGGCCCCTCTCCAAATTACAGGAATGGAGTCACTGTTTGGGTGGGCAACCCGTGTCCACTCAGAAGTGCCTGCCCGAATCCAGCAAGAGCAGAACCGGAGGGTGGGAGTGAGGCTTGTGGCGGGTCATTGGAAATGTAATTTTGTTTTTGCTCCGAGGATGTAGAGGTCTCCCAAGACTCCATTCCATGCTTGCGTCACATTGGGGATTTTTCTTGGGCTTGTTGCTCCTGCACAGGATAAAAGAACTTGTCCAAATTTCCCCCCCCACCTCCCCAATGCCTCCTGACTAGCATCTGCCATCTTGCATCCACTTCATCTCTGACGATTGTGAAATGAAGATCCCTTTGTATATCTACCCTAACTCATTCCTTCCCAGGACCTCATCAAACTCTCTGGGATTCTAAAACTGGCTAAGTTTTCATCTGCAGATACTCTATTCCCGAGAATATAATGAGATGATTAGCCCTGGAATTGGGTGTGGATCGACCAGCTCGAGCACTCCGTCAAGCTGACGTTTTGTGAACTTGCAGCTAATTAAGAGCAACCCTTGCCACATAAATACTGTGGCAGCAAGAGCAGGTCAGAGGCTGGGTATTCTGCGGCAAGTGTCTCTCTTCCTGACTCCCCAAAGCCTTTCTACCATCTGCAAGGCACAAGTCAGGAGTGTGATGGAATACTCTCCACTTGCCTGGATGAGTGCAGCTCCAACAACACTTGAAGCTTGACACCATCCAGGACAAAGCAACTCACTTGATTGGCACCCCACCCACCACCTTAAACATTCACTCCCTCCACCACCGGTGCACCGTGGCTGCAGTGCGTACCATCTACAAGAAGCACTGCAGCAACTCCCAAACCTGTGACCTCTTCCTAGAAGGACAAGGGCAGCAGGCGCGTGGGAACACCACCACCTCCGAGTCCCCCTCCCAGTCACACCATCCTGACTTGGGAGTACGCTGGGTCAGAATCCTGGAACTCCCTCCCGAGCAACACTGTTCACCGCAAGGGCTGCAGCAGTTCAAGGCGGCTCACCACCACCTTCTCGAGGGCAATTAGAGATGGGTAATAAATGCTGGCCTGGCCAGCGATACCCACATCCCATTAACAAATAAAGAACTCCAGCAGCTTAATAGATTGAGGTTTCTTATTTGTTTAATGTTAGTATTTAAAAAAATAATAATACTAATGAGCTAGAAGTCTGCTTTGCCCAACTGTTGAAGTTCTTGTGTAAGAGTATACTTTCTTCCAAATAGGAAGTGAGGTTTACTTGTGGTTGGAGACTGGGCCATGATCTACTTTCCACATTCTGTATTTTCTGTTTCAGCTGTTCAGTCTGGGCGCACAGGATAAGGCCAGCGTAGCTGTATTCTCCATACCCAGCCAAGGGGTGATTTATAACATTATTGTCGAGGATCCTGAGCTGAACACATCAGCAGCTTATACCCCCGTTCATACATATGGCTGTAGCTTCACCGCCCAGCTGGACAACTGCTACATGCGGAGTAAGTATCGAACTGTTCACCTCGCCCATGGTTGGAAGGCTTTTGATTTTTGATGTCCGTGTCTGGCAGTAACTGCCTAATTTCTAGTTGGGACGTAGAAATACATCTAGATTCTTGCACTTCCCCCCCCCCCCCCCCCCCCCCCACTTTCCATTCTTGCCAGATTCGTGAAAGAAAAACACCTTTCGGGACCTCTGGACATTCCAAAGTACTTCACTGCCAACTTTTTTTTTAAAGTGTGGTCCCTGTTATAGGAAACGCGGCAGCCAATTTGCACACAGCAAGCTCCCACAAACAGCCTTCCTTTCCCTCTTTCCCCCCACCCTCCACCCTACTTTCCCTTCTCTCCTTGCAGACACTGGTCTCCTTGCAGATACTGGTATCCTTGCAGGCTAGCTCAGTAGTTTGGGGATCCCAGCTGCTGCATTGCCTCCTAGCTTCCTGTAGGCTGTTAATGGGCACTTCAAATCCCCCCCCCCCCCCCCCCCCCCCCCCAATGCCAGACTATTAGGCTGGCATCTTCCACTTCGAGGGGATGAAGTATCCAAGACGATGGCACCTTAACGAGATGACAATTACTCAGCACCAGTGAGTGGCAACTTTGCAATTGACAATGGTGCTGGAAATTAGTTTTGCCCAATTTTTTTTTAAATGTGGGCGATTTAAGTGCACTACATTTTGAAAATAAAATCTCTGCAAATCATTTCTAGGAGCCCATGTCCTAATTTCTCAAGTTCCATGTTCCTAAAATCTTGTGTGGAGAAAGATGTCTTATCCTGAGTCTGTGGCCCTTTGCTTCTGAAGTTTTGCCAGTATCGATGCTGTATAGCTGCCGGCAACGTTACATGTTTGCCTCGGAACAGTAGGAGGCCATTCAGCCCCTCGAGCCTGCTCCGCCATTCAATCGGTTCACAGCTGATCCGCACCTCAACCCCATTTACCTGCCTTTGCTCCATATCCCGTGAGACCCTTGCTCAACAATCTAGCAAATTACTTGGTGACAATTTAACTATTCTCAATCTAGCCAAGTTGAATGAGCTTTTTAAAGATTGTAATCTGCATGTTTCAGTATGACCATGTTAAATCTGACACTCCAGGATTTGAACCAAAGCCATCTTTGCAATCTCATCCGTTAGTATATAAAGTTGGTCTGTGATACTTGAATAACTCCAGAGCTTGGCATTTGTTAATAGATTAAAATGTCTGGCTGTATGCTGTCTAGTTTGCAACCGTTCAATGCTACATGTAGCATTCCTTTTAAAATGGTATAAATGTGATAGTTTGTCACTGAGCCAACTTCTCGGCTTGGAAAACAAATCTGTGGAATTAGTTGGCAGAATGGCCGCTGGTGGAGTAAGCGGTAAGATAAATGTTCTGCTTGGTGTTTCTCCAGTAATTTTTGTACAGGGCCTTGGTGAAACCACACCTGGAGTACTGTGCACAGTTTAGGTCTTTGTACCCAAGGAAGGATATACTTGCCTTAAGACGGTGTAACGAAGGTTCACTAGACTGGTTCCTGGGATGAGAGCGTTGTCCTAATGAGGAGAGTATAGAATGGGCTTGTACTCTGGAGTTTAGTAGAATGAGATCACTTCTGAGACCGCTTGACTGGGTAGATGTTTTCCCTGGCTGGAGGGCCACAGTCTCCGAATAAGGGGTTGGCCATTTTAAGACTGAGATGAGCGATTTCTTCAGAGGGATGTGAACCTTTAGAATTCTCTACCTCGAGGGCTGTGGATGCTCAGTCATTGAGTATATTCAAGGCAGAGATTGATTTTTGAACTGCGGTAATCAAGGGATATGGGGGTCGGTCAAGAAAGTAGATTTGAGGTTGAAGATTGGCTTATTGAATGGCTGAGCAGGCTCAAAGGGCCGTCTGGCCTACTCCTGAGTCTGAAGGTCCTGATTTTTGAGCATTGCACTCTGCTGACTTTTAGGGTGCTGAGTTGTTGAGTTGCTGTCCTTTAGAGATCTGCCTGTCCTGTTGGGTCAACTGGATGTTTGCCGTGGCGCTATTTGAAGAGCGCTGATTTCTTGGTGTCTTGGCCAGCATTCGTCCCTCGACCAAAGCTCCCAAAACCAATAACCTGGTCGTTGATCTCATTGCTGTTTGTGGGGGATTATGTGCAAAATGGCGGCTGCGTTTACCTGCAGTAACTTGGATCTGAATTGCTTTGAGACGTGAGGTCATCAATAGCTGCTGACTAAATTTGCATTTCTAATTCCCAACAAAGTCATTGAGACATGACCATCCCTGGAAATGATTGTTTTATTGATTTGTGTATTAAGTTTAATTCCTCTTCGTGCAGGCAGCTTGCAAGGTATGGTGTCCAAGGGTCGTCTTGATTTCTGCATCAGTTTTTTTTTGTGGCCTTTGTTCAAATCTAGAAACCATTGGCTGATTTCCCAAAGTTTTTCTAAGTGCTAGAGACTTGCCAAAAAAGAGACTTGCATTTATATCGCACTTTTCACGACCACTGGACATCCCAAAGTGCTTTACAGCCAATTAAGTACTTTTTGAAGGGTAGTTAATGTAGGAAACACAGCAGCCAATTTGCACAGCAAGCTCCCACAAACAGCAATGTGATAATGACCAGATAATCTGTTTGATGTTGATTGAGGGATAGATATTGGACAGGATACCGGGGAGCACTCCCCTGCTCTTCAAAATAGTGCCGTGGGATCTTTTACATCCACCTGAACAGACGGGGCCTCGGTTTAACATCTCCTCTGAAAGACGGCACTACTGGAGTGTCAGCCTAGATCTTTGTGCTCAAGTCCCTGGAGTGGGACTTGAACCCACAACCTTCTGACTCAGACAAGGGTGCTAACAACTGAGCTACTGGCTGATACTCCATGCTGTATATGGTGCAATATTTCAAACATTTCTTCAGCACTAGAGGTCAGGAGACCACAAATGATAAAGACTAGTACTTTTACTTTTCCCTGCTCCCTATTACCGCTTCCTCGTTCCTCTTGAGGCTATGACATTGTCGGTTATAATAAGTGGTTAGTAATGGGGGTGTTGCTATGTGTAAGACTTGGCTTTCACTCAATGTTATGTTCAACGTGTGGGGAATTTGGCAATCCATTCTCAATGAGATTTTTTTGTTTTTTAGGAAGAATTTCAACAAGAATATTTTTTGTTTCTGTTGGGCTCGTTGGATTATTTATTTGCTTCTTTGGACATAGATACCTAAAAACAGGTGAGTTCAGTCTGTAGTGAAGTGGATGCCACCTTGCAGGGGTCAAGTTCTGCTTCGAGGGTTTACACCGGCACTGTTACTTCAGACCATCAGCCAACTTTTTTGAAGCATCGCTGGCTGGAGCCATGATACAAACATTCTCGTGGGGGAGGGGGGCTAAACTGAAGACATTGCGCTTCACTAATAGTTTTTGACTCTTAGTAATTGTGTTCAGGTCTGGGCACTGCACCTCAGAAGGATATATTGGCCTTGGAGGGCGTACAGTGCTGATTTACCAGAATGATACCGGGGCTAAATTCTGAAGACCGGTTGCACAGACTAGGCTTGTATTCCCTGAGTTTAGAAGATTAAGGGCTGATCTAATTGAGGTGGAAATCTGGAACACACTCCCCCTAAAAAGCTGTTGCACTTGGGTCAGTTGAAAATTTCAAACCGGAGCTTGATTTTTTAGGTAAGGGTACTAAGGGACACAAAACCAAGGTGGATAGATGGAGATAAGATACAGATCAGCCATGCTCTGATGAAATGGCTGGAGAGGCTGAATTGCCTCCTTGTTCCTATGTAACTGCCAGCCTCTTGTGGCCCAGCGAGCCACTCATTTGTAGCAAACCATTCTGTTCCAGAATAAGGTGGCCCAACGCCACATTCTCAGGCATCTAGAGATGGGCAGTAAATTGTCAGTGACGCCCACATCCAAGGAATGAAGTTTTTAAAGTCTCCAGTGCTTATTGAACTAGTGCATGGGCTGTTTCTCTCTGCGTACCTGGGTGAATCTTTGAATAGAAGGGGGCGGAACCTTAAAATTAGAGCTGGGCTGTTCGGGGGTGATTTCAAGAAGCACTTCACACAGGGTAGTGGGAATCTGGGACACTCTAATAGCTGACACTAGGTCACTACCCTGTGCCTGTGTTCCTATATGGGGGGAGGCTTGTGTGGAGGGTAAACACCAGCCTAGACTTGTTGGGCCGAATGGCCGGTGTGTCTCTCTGCCGAGTCTAATTCTGCACCAACTCTCGATCCATAAATTTTTAAGCACTTTAAATGCAGATTCTTCAGAGGATTTATTAAAAGCCCCATATTACCATCTTTTCACCAGACAATGTCGAGCAGAAAAGGCACTGTTTATAGCAAACTGGAGTGCTGGTAATATTGAGTAAATACTTTTGTATATTACAGAATTGTTCTTCATAGGATTCATTTTCCTGGGATTTCTGTTCTACATTCTTATCGTACGAACGATTATGCTGGATTATGACGGTAAGTGGATTGGTGAACGATGAGTGGACTTCTGTTTCACGTGCAACAGTGATTTTATACAAAAAACGGAATAGTTTAGCTGAAGGTACACTTTGGTAGGAAGAATGAGAGGCAATATGAACCAAATGGTACTGTTTTAAAGGGGGGGGGGGTGTGTATGAACAGACCTGGGGGTAAATTGCCACACATCTTTGAAGGTGGCAGGACAAGTTGAGAAGGCTGTCTTAAAGTCAAGAATCCAATTTTTAAGGAGTACAGAAGTAAGGAAGATATTATAAACCTTTATAAATTACTGGTTCGGCCCCAGCTGGAGTATTGTGTCCAATTCTGGGCACCGCACTTTAGGAAGGATGTCAAGGCCTTGGAGAGGGTGCAGAGGAGATTTACTAGAATGGTTCCAGGGATGGGGGACTTCAGTTATGTGGAGAAGCTGAGATTGTTCTCCTTGGAGCAGAGCAGGTTAAGAGGAGATTGGGTGGAGTTGTTCAAAATCTCAAATGGTTTTGCTAGTGTAAATAAGGAGAAACTGTTTCCACTGGCAGAAGGGTCAGTAACCAGAGGACACCAGTTTAAGGTGATTGGCAAAAGAACCAGAGAGGGAGTGGAAGCAGATTCAATAATAACTTTCAAAAGGGAATTGGATAAATACTTGAAGGGAAAACATTTGCAGGACTATGGAGAAAGAGCAGGGGGGAGTGGGACTAATTGGAGAGCTCTTTCAAAGAGCCGGCACAGGCACGATGGGCTGAATAACCTCCTGTAAGATTCTACGGGAGACACCAACTTCAGCCATTTAATGGCCTTAAATCTAAAGTGCACTTAAATTATTGGTGGAAGAGCTTTTGACTTGTGATGAAGTAATTTAATGTGGGTGTAAGCTAAAATGAAACCTCGTGTTCTGTCTAACCTCAGACACAACAGGGAGTAGAGCTTGGTGCTGTAAGCCCAAGTCGGCCTGGGGTGAGCTTGTGGTTCTATTGAAGCTGATCTTGGTCAGATTGTGTGGGCGACTCTTGATTTTCAAACGGATCTGGCTACACTTGCTGTCTGGCCATAACACCATTAGAATCTAGACAATCGAGAATCGAATACCCAAATTGTCTTGTTGCCTACATGGGTCCCTGTCTGAAGAATTATTTAAAAAATGCCAAATTGAAGGAATTTGTATGAGGAAAAAAAAATCTTGTTTCCCTCCCCCTAGTTCCACATTGGCTGACTGAGGCATAAACAAAATGCTTCAAATTTGTAAAGGAACAGGAGGAGGCCATTCAGTTAGATCATGGCTGATCTGTATTTCAACCCCACTTTCCTGCTTTAGCTCCATAATCTCTTGATCCCCTTACCCAACACACAATCTATCAATCTCCATTTTGAAAGCTCCAATTTTTGCCCAGCATCCACATCCTTTTGGTGAGAATTACAGATTTTTGTGTTCAGTTTAATGTACTAGTGTGTTTTTATTATAGTTCTACATCTGGTCCTAATGTCATTTGAGAAACCGTGTAGACCACTGAGAATTCAGTGAGGGATGTAGATTGGGGCAGTGGGTGTGATCATCTCAATCGAATACTGGTTTTTTTGGGGGGGAGGGGCATTCAATGGGACACTAGTGATTCATTGTACTTGGGCTGCCTCTTTTTTGTATTTAAAAATAGATGCCTTGATCTGATTAACATAAATAAATTTGAGCTCGCCTGTTTCATTATGGCCTTGACTGAAGAGGGTGCTAGAATTTGTGACATGATCTTCTAAGGTAGCAGGGAATCGGTCTGGAATGGACTCTGACACTGGTTCCTGAAGTAAAAACTGAAGCCCAACCTATTCCTCCCTGTGCGCCCACCCCCCACCGCCCTGGAAAGATGGTCATTTGAGCCTGATGCTTTGCTTGTACTGTAGATGCTGAGGCTGTTTCCCCTGGCTGGAGTGTCTAGAACCAGGGGTCACAGTCTCAGGATAAGAGGTCGGCCATTTAGGACTGAGATGAGGAGGAATTTCTTCACTCAGGGTGGTGAATCTTGGAACTCTCTACCCCATAGAGCTGTGGCAGCTCAGTCGTTGAGTATATTCAAGACAGAGATTGATAGATTTTTGGGCTCTAGGGGAATCGAGGGATATGGGGATCAGGCAGGAAAATGGAGTTGAGGTCGATGACCAGCCATGATCTTATTGAATGGTGGAGCAGACTCGAGGGGCCGTATGGCCGACTCCTGCTCCTAATTCTTATGTTTGTATTTGGATTGTAAATTCTGCCTTTTTTGTTCCCCCAGTGGTTTTGAGTCTGGTGGCCATCATTGGGTGTGTTGGTGGGAGCTTGCTGGTGATCTTCTGGTGGCGATTGGGCTCCGTAGCTTTCTGCATGTTGGTCGTTGGGCTGGTGCTGGGATTTTTGCTGTCATCTTTAATCTTCTTCACGCCATTGGGTGAGTAATTGCTCAATATAGTGAGCAGTCTACAAAAGCCTGATTAAAATTGAATTTGAGATTGATGATTTTAGCCGTGGCTCAGTGGGTAGCATGCTCACCTGAGTCAGAAGGTTGTGGGTTCAAGTTCCCACGCCAGAAATTGGAGCACAAAAATCCAGTCTGACGCTCCAGTGCAGTACTGAGGGAACGCCGCACTGTCTGAGGGGTCGTCTTTCAGATGAGACATTAAACCGACGTCCCGTCTGCTCTCAGGTGGATGTAAAAGTTCCCACGGCACTATTTTGAAGAGCAGCAGGGGAGTTCTCCCCGGTGTCCTGGGCCAATATTTATCCCTCAATCATCACTAAAACAGGTTATCTGGTCATTATCTCTTTGTGGAGCTTGCTGTGCACAAATTGGCTGCCCAGTTTCCCACATTACAACAGAGACTACACTTCAAAAGTACTTCATTGGCTGTAAAGCACTTTGGGACATCCAGAGGTCATGAAAAGCGCTATAGAAATGCAAGTCTGTTCTGGTTTTTTCAAGATCTTAAAGTATAAAGCAACATTGAGCTCTTCCCATTACCTGGTTGAGTCTAACCACCACCCCTTGACATTTAACAGTATTACCATTGCCAGATCCCCAAACTTCAACATCCTGGGGGTCACCATTGACTAGAACCTTAACTGGACCAGCCACATAAATACTGTGGCTACAAGAGCAGGTCAGAGGCTGGGTATTCTGTGGCGAGTGTCTCTCCTCCTGACTCCCCAAAGCCTTTCCACCATCTACAAGGCGCAAGTCAGGAGTGTGATGGAATACTCTCCACTTGCCTGGATGAGTGCAGCTCCAACAACACTCGCAGCTCGACACCATCCAGGACAAAGCAGCCTGCTTGATTGGCACCCCATCCACCACCTTAAACATTCACTCCCCCCCACCACCGGTGTACCGTGGCTGCAGTGTGTACCATCTACAAGATGCACTGCAGCAACTCGCCAAGGCTTGTTTGGCAGCACCTCCCAAACCCGCGACCTCTTCCACCTAGAAGGACAAGGGCAGCAGGCGCAGGGAACACCACCACCTCCAAGTTCCCCTCCAAGTCACACACCATCCTGACTTGGAAATATATTGGCCGTTCCTTCATTGTCGCTGGGTCAAAATCCTGGAACTCCCTCCCTAACAGCACTGCGGGAGCACCTTCACCACACGGACTGCAGCGGTTCAAGAAGGCAGCTCACCACCATCTTCTCGAGGGCAACTTGGGATGGGCAATAAATGCTGACCTTGCCAGTGACGCCCACATCCGGAGAATGAATTAAAAAAAAAAAAACAAACGTTGTTCCTTTTGATTCCTACTGTGAGGAGTTTAACTTAATGTTGGAGCCTCCACAGCAATTTTCATTTTCTTAAATGCAATTCATGAACTTGTGTTTGGGGGGCTGATGCTGAATATTTTTTAATGTGTATTTCAGGAAACCTTGCCGTCTTCC
Source organism: Squalus acanthias (assembly GCA_030390025.1). NCBI lineage: Eukaryota > Metazoa > Chordata > Chondrichthyes > Squaliformes > Squalidae > Squalus > Squalus acanthias. The sequence goes on from CM059435.1 coordinate 120,281,798, forward strand.
ATGATGATGTTGTCTTCTGGGTGTCATTTACGAGTGTGGCTTTACTTGTACCTCTGGTATTCTGCAACTGTCCAAGAGCCGTGAGTTCCATCAACAAGAGATGCTAAGCGTTGTCTCGGCTTTTTACAAAAGGGGGAAAATTGGCCAATTCTGGCCAGCAAACCTGGAATGAGAACTTTCATTGAGCAGGCCAAACAACCAGCTGGTTTCTGGGGTGGGGGTGGGGAAGAGAAAGTGGTTTAGAAAGTCTCCAATCTCCTGATTACAGACCAAGTAACTCTCAATCGGTGTTCTCTCTCTCTGCTGCTGACCAATGTTCGCTGGGTCTGGTACCTCCAATGAAGTAGCCATTCTGAAATGCTGAGTCTTGGCAAGTTGTTGGGGTTTTTTCCTTGCAGACATCGCATACCAGGTGCTGTGTGCTCCCAGAATGGGTGAACTAGATGTTAATCCAGAGCAGAAACTCTGCCTGAGATTTCCTTGTTAAAATCTGCTAACTCAGACCAGGAATGTCCCATTTGAGTTGGGTAGCATTTCTGTATTTGGGGGGGGGAAATGGGGTTTTACCAGAAAACTCTAGTACATTTAGCACTGAATGTCAATAGTGAAGTAATAAACTGAAATGTCTCAAGAATCTCCAACAGGAAGGTAGACCGGAAATGTTAAATGCGCAGACATTGCCTATTGCCTTCTGGCATGATGCAAATTACACAACTCCATTTAGCTAACGGTATGCTGCTGTTCATTCACAATCTTGAACATAGGAATTGCTAGATTGAAAAATACCCAGGGTCCAACTAGTTCGCCTTCTACCAGCCTGGTAGTCACATGATCCAATAATAGTAGAGTTGTTGACTAATCACAGCGATCAATCTCTATCAATGCGTCTACAACAGACCCAGACACGAGGCGAGGGAAACCCCCAGTGGTGGAGAGCTTTGGGGACCAGAGGTCTGAAGTCACCTGTTCCTCCCGAGCTCGCTACACTCACCTCACGGCATGTCTCCAATTACTCAAGTACTGGATCCCAAAATATTTTCTGAAAAGAAGTAATTGCACCAGTGCGCATTACCGCGTTACATTGATGGGAATTGAGAAGGTTTGTAGATGCTTTGCCTGCTTTAGGTATTAAGTTGTTTTTTCTGTTTTTTAGTTGAATATAACGACCTGTGGATTTGTTGGCTCTTACACTGTGATCCTCGCAGTCCATAACTTTGTGTACACCAGCCTCGCCTACATCACACTAAACATTCTCAAACGAGCACTGAACGACAACTTCAGCATCTCCTACACAAATGTACCCTTTCAGATGAATGGTGAGTCCATCGGAAACCTTCAGCGCAGGAGGGTCTACTTTCATATTGAAGTCTGCCGTTCAAAGGTTTTTGTTAATTGTATGGTAACAGGTGGTCACGTTCTGGTGGAACATAGGAATTGCTAGACGTGGGGTGGGGGAAGACAAAGGTCCATCAAGTTCGCCTTCTACCATCCCTGTAGTCGTCTCATGGTTTGGCATTTCAGTCTGTTCCGGATTCTGTAATTTCTCAAGTGCCGCAGTGAAATAAGTAGCCGCATTTTATATTCGGCAACATTCATTTTAAAATCCAGGGTGCAAAAAATTCGAAGGTGCTTGAGCGGCTGGGAAACGGTGGCTGCTGAGCCTTTGTGGGAGAGTTAGGATGGGGGACTGAAGGCTTGGTTGAACCAATAGGCTGAGGCTTTTAAAGGTGGGATAGTGGTATAGCTGGGTAAAGGGGTTCGGGAAGTGAGCTTGAGTAGGGCTAAGATGGACGAAGGCTTGGCCACAAAGTAGGTGGTTGGACACAGGAGTATCTTGGGCCAGCAATAGACTATACATCAGGTGTCAGTCTTAGCTTAGTGGGTAGAAATCTCCTCCTGAATCAGGTTGTGGGTTCAAGTCCCACCCCAGAGACTTGAGCACAAAAATCTAGGCTGACACTCCACTGCCGTACTGAGGGAGTGCTGCACTGTTGGAGGTGCTGTCTTTTGGATGAGACACTAAACTGTCTCGGGTGGACGTAAACGATCCTATGGCCGAGGAGGTGCTTTGGGTACAAACTACACAAATTCCCAGGAGTTCTTTAGATGCGTTGAAAAATGAAACTTGATCGCACATGCCAAATTAGGCTAATGGGAGGGGAAGCGAGAGATTGGTGAGGATGATGTGAAGACATTGGCAGGGAACATGAAGGGCAATAGTAAAGATTTTATAAACAAGTTTATATAAAAAAAAAGTTGGGCCAATTTAAAGATGAGGAAATCTATAGTGGAAATTAGTACTTTGCCTCTGTTTTCAGTTGAAATGAACAGGTGGGGAAGCAACCAGATGATTTGGTGGGAGAAGGACCTAATCTCAGCATACAGCCTAGAATGCTGAGGAAATGGATGCTCTGACTAACCTTGCAAACATCTTTCAGTAGGGAAGTTGTGCCAGAGGACTAGGAGGCTCTCAATGTAACACCATTTCAAGAAAGGAGAAAGTTAAACTGTGTAACTATAGACCAGTCATCATAACATTGGTAATGGATAACCTACCAGATGCCTTGAGAGAAAATTCTTTCTTCGAAAGGCACACCTTTTTGTAAAGGGAGCCAGCTTGGATTTGTAAAACACAAGCCATGTTTGGAGAATTGGGGTGTCTTGATGTGTGGGTGAATTTTCCAAAGGTGCTTCTTGGGAGGATTGCTGATGTACAGTTAAGGCTCCTGGTATTGGTGTGGCATCAATAGAAACTGGGAGAACAGTCGTTTAATGGGCGTTTTTCAGACTGGGGAATGTAAGGTGATTTCCATGGCTGTGTTGAGAGATTCTGGTTATTTGGGAACTAACAACTTGCAGATAATTTTTAACTAGTGGGGAATGTAATGATTTCAGAAAGATGCAGGTGGAGAGACTGGGTAGGTCGATGTCAGATGAACTATAGAGGAAATTTACATTACTGGTGCTCTTGAGGGGCAGAGTTGGGTGTTAAAGATACTTGAGGTTTTTTTGAGGGGAGGGGGCTAGGAAGAGAATAGGATCCTAGATTTCTATAAACTGAGAAACTGATACAAAAGCAGGGGAATTGCTAAACTTTGGGTCACAGTCCAGTTTTGGGGTGTCCTACCTCCAGGAAGGGTGTTGGGGCTATGTGGGGGGATAGAAGTGATGGGGGGTCTTGATTGAAAGAGAAACTGGGGGGTCTTTGTTTAAAAAGGAAGTGGATAATTAAACTTGAAAGGGCAGGAGAATGAGACCAATTTTGAGTAGCACAGGAGAGATGGGCAGAATGGCTTTTTTACTGAGAATGCAACCACTGTTTTTCTTGTCTGAAATTGGCATTTTTTTGATGTCACCTAGTGTTCAGACTCTTGGGAAAATGATGTTTACTGAAATGTTTAGATCATCATCCCTCCAGCAGAGATCTGCTGCAATGGAATTGGATAATTTCTGCAATTGCATACATGGAGTTTTAACAGAGTGCCGTCACTGGCTCGAGTGCAGAATTAATGTGTATACAGATTTAATATAATTGGCAAGAGGCGGAGGTGCGGATTTTTTTTACGCAGCGAGTTGTTGTGATCTGGAATGCGCTGCCTGAAAGGGCGGTGGAAGCAGATTCAATAGTAACTTTCAAAAAGGAATTGGATAAATACTTGAAGGAGAACATTTGCAGGGCTATGGGGAAAGAGCAGGGGGAGTGCGACTAACTGGAGAACTCGTTCAAAGAGCAGGCACGATGGGCTGAATGGGCTCCTTCTGTGCTGTAAGATTCTACATTTGCAACACAACTTGCACATTTCTCCTGTTCTGCTTGATTTTTGTATAGTAAATGTTTTTTCTAATTCACAGACTATGTCTTGATAACTGTGTGGGTGGTCTTGCTGGTAAGCGGAATGGTGTTCCAGTTTCACCGCGAGAAGAACCAGCCCATCTTCCCATCGCATCCATACCAAACCTGGAAGAGAGACCGGGAGCGCCGTCAAACCAACATCTTGGACCCCAGTCACCACATTCCACCACTCCAGGATCGGCTGAAGAGTGCGCTGACCGGCGTCAAACAGTTCTTCACAAAACGGCAGCCAGCGGGTGAACAAACCCCACTGCTCCTATAGACTGCGGACAACATCCAGCGAGGGCGTGGCTGTCCTTTGTTATAGCCCCAATACCAGATTTTGTATTCTGACTTGCCAATTCACATTTTGGGTATCCAAATGGTAGGCTGACTTAAACCAGTGTTCATTTTTTATTCCGAGGTGTTTATTTTGAATCGTTACAATGTGCCTTAAAGGACTGAGTCCTATCTTGTAACCCAATATTAGTCTGATGAACTGTGATTGGCTGGTTTGTGGGCATGGAACCTGCGCTAATCCTGTACTGAGAGCATTTGAGTTTCACCAACTTCTTGTTTGGTAATGCGGGAGCTATTCCAGTGACGGTGGTGTAGGAATGCATGGGACGTGTACTAGATGATTCTCTATTCTGTGGCCATTTGCACATTGTTGGTATGATTACATTTTTTTAAAAAAAGGTAGAGAATATCCTGGGGAAATGAGGAAAAGTTCTCCTAACATTTACCACTGTTCCAAGAACCAGTGATCTCCAAACACTTGAGCTAGAGTTGTGTTTTTTACATATTTAAAGAAATGAAAGATTTGCACAGTGCAATGCACATTTAAATACCTCATTGAACTCCAGAACAGTATTTCTGACCTAGAAAATAAATAAGATTGTTTACAACAAACTTGGCTTTTTTTAAAAAAAAAAAAAAAAAAAATTATTTCAGGTGATTTCTTAAACTTTGTTCCACAGTCTTCGCTCAGTGCTACTGAGTTGGATTTTTTTGGGGAGATAATTATTACCATGGTGACTTGCATTAAACATTTGGTAATAGAGGTTTAATTAAACTAATTTTGGCTAAAATAAACTGGAAATCGTGCAATATTTTCTGTCACCTAAAGATACCTGCGCTAAGGAACTTGTCGCCCTTTACTTATCCAGTGTTTAGCCAGAGGTGCATGGATCAGTCAAACAGGCTGAACAGTTTTCCCCCCCTCCCTCGAGCTGCTTGACTCAGCACCACCCAAGATTATTGGGAGGTGGGGGGGAGATAATTTTACAAATGATGCATCAATGCATTGTGGTGTTGGCTTTAATCTCCACTGATTAAACAATTTAAAAGGTTTCTGTTCTGCAAATGATTGGAGTCCCAGCTCACAGCTGGGGAGGAATCGTGAGATAAAGGACATACACTACACTCTCCTGTTGGATCTTGTAGCCCAGGTTCACTGCATGGTTGTGGTACTGATCAGGGTGTATTCTAGAATTAGGGAATGGGCACAAATTGGTGTGCAGTGAATGTGTTGCAAATAAAATATTCTCCAGTCCATAATGTTAGTTAACACTTGAAGCAATTGTATTTTGTATACATTTTATACTGCAGATGTGAATAAAATATTTGATAATACAATTGCTGTTTTTTTTTAGTGGTTTTATTGTCCTCGTCTCCTTCACACCAATAACTTGCACTGCAGGACATCCCAAAGCACTTTAGTCAATTAAGTACTTAATGTCACTAATGGAGGGAAATGCATTTGTGCACAGCAAGGGCCCACAAACAGCAGTGAGAATTGACCAGATAATCTTTTAGTTGTTGGTTGAGGGAGAAATATTGGCTGGGATACCCTGGAGAGCGCCTTCCCCTATCCCATTACTCTTGTTGAAATTGTGATGGGATCTTTTATGTCACCTGAAGGGTAGATGAGGTCTATATATCTCCTCCAAAAATCAGCACCTCTGACAGTGCAGTACTGCATTGGGAGTGTCGGCCTGGATTATATGCTCCTGTCTCTGGAGTGGGTCTTCACACTTTTTTTTTTTCTCTTTTCCCCCCTGCCATTTTCAGTAGGGGGTGACACTGCACCCCCCCCCCCCCCACTCCAGTTCATATCAGACTCTTTAGTTGGCACACCTTTTATGCAGGAATCTGTGGAAATTATGGCCCAGGCAGCTCTTGAGCAGCTAGCTGCTGATTTTTGAGCAATATTGGAAGTCTTGGGAATGGTGCCTTCTCTTTTGGTCCAGGCAAGGGATGGTGCCCAGATCTTCAAGGGAAATGAGTGAAAGACCCTCTGGCTCCTAAATTTTACTGTGGTTTTTTTCAGCATGTGTTTTGGAATTTTAAGTTTAATGGAGCAGCATGCCTCATGGCCTCGCCCCTCCCTATCTCTAATCTCCTCCAGCCCGACAACCCCCCCCACGATCTCTGCATTCCTCCAATTCTGGCCACTTGTGCATCCTCAATTTTAAACTCTCCACCATTGGCGGCTGTTCCTTTAGCTGCTTGGGCACCTAAACTCAAGTTCCCTCCCTAAACACCTTTTTAGTCGCGCCTTAAAACCTACTACTTTGACCAAGCTTTTGGTGACCTGTACTAATCCTTTTAAGTATCGAATCTTGTCTGATAATGCTCGCAGCAGCTTGATGTTTTTGCTCTAAGATGTTCTATAAAGGCAAGTTGTTGGTACCAAATGAGCAAAGTTGTGGGTTCAAGGGCTTTTTAAAAAGCAGTTACTGAAAATAGTGATGTCCTTGACTGAAGCCTGGCTGCTGTCATCAAGTTCTGATAAATACTGTATTTTTAAGGAAATATTTGGTCAATACTGTTGACTTGTCTTCAACCTTCCCTAGATTTGTTTCACATGGCTTATGGTCTTCCCTAATTATCAACCTGGGTAGACGGGCAGTGGCTGCAGCAAAATACAGTTCATTTTAGCATAGACTTGGCTGTGTAATCTAACTATTTATTGGCAGTGCCAGGGGAAAGGGACATGCAATGGAATGCTTAAAAGGAAAGAGGATGCACTTTTAAACTGTGCATATAACAACTGTATCAAAACACAACTGAATGGTAGACAAAGTTTTAAACAAATACAATTGATCTTAAGAACTTGCATTTATACAGCATCTTTCATGACCTTTGTATGCCCCAAAGTGCTTTGTGGCCAATGAAGTACTTGGTGTAGTCATTGCTGTAATGTAGGAAATGTAGCAACCATTTTGCACACAGCATGGTCCCATAAACAGCAATGAGAAATGAGCAGGTAATTTGTTTGATGGTTGAGGGATAAATTTGGGCCAGAGCACTGGGTGAATTCCCTTAGTCAGGTCATAACAGCACAGAAGGAGGCCATTCGGCCCATCGAGTCTGTGGAGCAATCCCGTCAGTCCCATTGCCCCGCTCTGTCCCCGTAGCCCTGCAAGTTTATTTCCCTCCAGTACCTATCAGTATCCTCTTGAAAACGTTGAGTGTCTCTGCTTCCACCACTTCAGTTGGCATCAAATTCCAGGTCATCACCACTCTGTTTTTATATATTTATATATATATATATATATATATATATATATATATATAAAAAAAAAAAAATCTCGTTTCCCCCCCCCCCCCCCCACCCCACCCCCCTTTTGCCCAAAACCTTTAAATCTGTGTCCCCTAGTCCTTGTACCATCAACTAATGAACAGCCTTTCCCCGTCTAGCCTATCCAAACCGTCATAATCTTGTAGACCTCTATCAAATCACCCCTCAACCTCCTTTGCTCTAATGAAAACAAATCCAGCTTCTCCAACCTGTCCTTGTAGCTAAGATCCCCCATCCCTGGAACCATTCTGGTAAATCTCCTCTGCACCCTCTCTAGGGCCTTCACATCCTTCCTAAAGTGTGGTGACCAGAACTGGACACAATACTCCAGTTGTGGCCTAACCAGTGCTTTATAAAGGTTCAGCATAACTTCTCTACTTTGTACTCAATACCTCTTTACGAAGCTCAAGATCCCACATGCTTTGCTAACCACTCTCTCAATGTCCCGCCACCTTCAGGGACCTATGCACATTAACTCCCAGGCCCCTCTGTCCCTGCACACTCTTTAAAACTGCCATTAAGTGTATAGTCTCTCCCTGTTCCTTCTGCCAAAATGCATCATCTGCCAAAATGCATCATCTCTCACTATTAAATTCCATCTGCCCATTCTGCTAGCCTTTCTATGTCCTGCTGCAGTTGATTTGTATTATCCTCACTGTTTGCCACACCCCCAAGTTTGGTGTCATTGGCTACTTTAGAAATTCTACTCTGTATTCCAATATCCAGGTCATACACATATATATAATATATATATATATATATTTATATATATTGGGGAACACCACTGTCTACCATCATCCAGTCTGAAACAGCCATTTACCACAACTTGCTGTTTTCTGTCCTTAAGCCAATTCCTTATCCAAGCTGACACTGACCTACCTATTCCATGAGCCTCAATTTTGTTAACCAGCCTTCTATGTGGTACTTTGTCAAACGCCTTCCTAAAATCCATGTAGACAACATCCATTGCATTCCCATCATCAATCCTCCGTTTGTCAAAAAATTCAATTAGATTAGTCAAACATGATCTGCCTTTTACAAATACGTGTTTGCTCTCCTTAATTAGCTTAAACCTCTACAAGTGCCCGTTAACTTTCCTTGATCATTGTTTCTAAAACTTCACCCACCACTGATGTTTAAACTGACCAGCCTGTAGTTACTAGGATTGTCCTTACACCCTTGAACAACGGTGTCACATTTGCCACTTTCCAAGCCTCAGGCACCTCCCCCACATCTAGGGAAGATTGGAAAATTATGGCAAGCCCTTCCACTATCTCCTCCCCAATTCCCTTAGCAACCTGGGATGCAAGCCATCTGGACCAGGCGACTTGTCCACGCTAAGCATACCCAGCCTTTCCAGTGCATCCTGCCCATCAATTTTCACCCCTTCCATTGCTTCTACCTTTTCCACTTCTACCGATATTTTGTCAGCATCCACCTCCTTAGTAAACACTGATACAAAGTACTGAGTATTCTAGCTCTGCGCCTCGAAACATATATCCCCACCTTTGTCCCTAATAGGCCCCACCCCGCCTCTTACTACCCCCTTACTATTTACATGCCGGTAGAAGATTTTTGGGTTCCCTTTTATGTTAACTGCCATTCTACTCTCATATTCTCACTTTGCCAATCTTATTTTCATCTTCACTTCCCCTCTCAACTTATTGTATTTGGTCTGGTTCTCCCTTGAAGAATTCACCTGACCTGTTTCATACACCCTCTTTTTTTTTGTTTCATCATCTCTATCTCCCTCATCATCCAAGGAGCCCTTGCTTTGGTTCCCTTACCCTTCCCTCTTGTTGGAATGTACCTAGCCTGTACTTGGAACATCTCCTTAAAGATCACCCATTGTTCCATTACAGTTTTTCCTGTCAGTCTTTGGTTCCATTTTACCCTGGCTAGATCCTTTCACATCCCATTGAAGTTAGCCCTATTCCAGTTTAGAAGTTCCACTCTAGATTGTTCCTTGCTCATCTCCATTGCTAATCTAAATCTTATGATACGATGATCACTCGTACCCAAGTGTTCTCCCACAGACACTTGGTCGACCTGGCCCACCTCATTCCCCAGCACCAGATCCAGCAATGCCTCCTTCCTAGTTGGGCCAAGAACATACTGGTCAAGGAAATTTACTTGAACACATTTCAGAAATTCCTTTCCCTTTACCCTAGCATTATCCCAATCGATATTTGGGTAATTAAAGTCCCCCAATATCACCACTCTATAGCTCTTGTATATCTCTGCAATTTCCCTGCAGATTTACTCCTCTACCTCCCTCTCACTATTTGGAGGCCTATAGAATACCCCCAATAGCGTGATCATACCCTTTTTGGTCCTCAACTCTAACCAAATGTATTCTGTCCTTGTCCCCTCAAGAACATCCTCCCTTTCCAACACTACAATGTCTTCCTTAATCAGCACTGCCACCCCACCTCCCTTTTTTCCTTCCCTATTTTTTCTGAACACCTTGTACCCTTGAATATTAAGTGGCCAGTCCTCACCGTTTTTAAGCCACGTTTCCGTTATTGCCACAACATCATATTGCCACACAGCTAATTGTGCTTGTAGCTCACCAACCTTATTCACCACACTTTGTGCGTTTACGTACATGCATTCTAAACCCATTTTTGAATTTTTCTTAGTCTGCTCCTATCTAATATGGTACTACTTCCACCTCTAGTACTACTTTCTTCTCTAGTACTATCCAACACACTCATTCTTTTGTGCACCTTATTCCTCTTTTCTACTCCTATATGCTGGTGCCCACCCCCCTGCCAAGCTAGTTTAAACCCTCCCCAACAGCACTAGCAAACCTCCTCGTGAGAATATTGGTCCCGCCTCCATTGAGGTGTAACCCGTCGGGCTGGTACAGGTCCCACCTTCCCCAGAAACGGTCCCAATGCCTGAGGAATCTAAAGCCCTCCCTCCTGCACCATCTCCAGCCACGCATTCATCTGTTCTATGCTCCTATTCCTGTACTCGCTTGCACGTGGCACCGGGAGTAATCTGGAGATTACTACCTTTGAGGTCCTGCTGTTTAATATCTTTCCTCACTCCCTATAGTCTGCCTGCAGGACCTCATCCCTCTTTCTGCCTATTGATATTCCCCTTGATATTCAATCGGATATTTAATTGGAGTGAATGGGGCCTCTGGTTAATATCTCATCTGAAGGATAGCACCTTTGACAGTGCAGCACTCTCTCAGTACTGCACGGAGTGGGGCTTGAACCCACAACCTTCTGACTCGGGTGAGAGCACTATCACAACAACAACAACTTGTATTTATATAGTGCCTTTAACGTAGTAAAACGTCCCAAGGCACTGCACAGGAGTATTTTAAGACACAAAATTTGACACCGAGCCACATAAGAATATATTAGGGCAGGTGACCAAAAAGCTTGGTCAAAGAGGTTTTAAGGAGCATCTTAAAGGAGGAAAGAGAGGTAGAGGGGCGAAGAGGTATAGGCAGGGAATTCCAGAGCTTAGGCCTAGGCAACAGAAGGCACGGCCACCAAAGGTTGAGCGATTATAATCAGGGATACTCGAGGGCAGAAATAGAGGAGCGCAGAGATCTATCTCGGGGTGGGGGGGGGGGGGTTGTTGTGGGGCTGTAAGAAATTGCAGAGATAGGAAGGGGCGAGGCCATGGAGGGATTTGAAAACAAGGATGAGAATTTTGAAATCAAGGCGCTGCTTAACCGGGAGCCAATGTGGGTCAGCGAGCACAGGAGTGATGGGCGAACGGGACTTGGTGCGAGTTAGGACACGGGCAGCCGAGTTTTGGATGGCTTCCAAAAAAAAAGGTTTTTGTGACTGGAAGCCTGTGTCCAGTGGTGTACCGCAGGGATCGGTGCTGGGTCCTTTGCTGTTTGTAGTGTACATTAATGATTTAGATATGAATGCAGGAGGTATGATCAGTAAGTTCGCAGATGACACGAAAATTGGTGGAGTGGTAAATAGCGAGGAGGGAAGCCTCAGGCTACAGGACGATATAGATGGGTTGTTCAGATGGGCAGAACAGTGGCAAATGGAATTTAACCCTGAAAAGTGTGATGTTTTGGGAGGACTAACAAGGCAAGGGAATACACAATGAATGGTAGGACCCTAGGAAGGACAGAGGGTCAGAGGGACCTTGGTGTGCATGTACATAGATCCCTGAAGGCAGCAGGACAGGTAGATAAGGTGGTTAAAAAGGCATATGGGATACTTGCCTTCATTAGCTGAGGCACAGAATATAAGAGCAGGAAGGTTATGATGGAGCTGTACAAAATGTTAGTTAGGCCACAGCTGGAATACTGTGTGCAGTTCTGGTCGCCACACTATAGGAAGGATGTGATTGCATTGGAGAGGGTGCAGAGATTCACCAGGATGTTACCTGGGCTGGAGCGCTTCAGCTATGAAGAGAGACTGTGATAGGCTGGGGTTGTTTTCCTTAGAGCAGAGAAGGCTGAGGGGGGGACCTGATTGAGGTGTACAAAATTATGAGGGGCATAGATAAGTTAGATAGAAAGGAACTTTTTCCCTTAGTGGAGGGGTCAATAACCAGGGGGCATAGTTTCAAGGTAAGGGGCAGGAGGTTTAGAGGGGATTTGAGGAAAAACTTTTTCACCCAGAGGGTGGTTGGAATCTGGAACTCACTGCCTGAAAGGGTGGTAGAGGCAGGAACCCTCACAACATTCAAGAAGCATTTAGATGAGCACTTGAAACGCCATAGCATACAAGGCTACGGACCAAGTGCTGGAAAATGGGATTAGAATAGACAGGGCTTGATGGCTGGGGCGGACACAATGGGCCGAAGGGCCTCTTTCTGTGCTGTATGACTCTATGACCTCAAGTTACATAGGGTGGAATGTGGGAGGCCAGCCAGGAGTGCGTTGGAATAGTCAAGTCTAGAGGTAACAAAGGCATAGATGAGGGTTTCAGCAGATGATGAGCTGAGGGAAGGGCGGAGATGGGCGATGTTACGGAGGTGGAAGTTGGCGGTCTTTGTTATGCTGCGGATATGTGGTCGGAAGCTCATTTCAGGGTCAAATATGACATCAAGGTTGTGAACAGTGTGATTTAGCCTCAGACAGATGTTAGGGAGTGGGATGGAGTCAGTGGCTAGGGAACGGAGTTTGTGGCGGGGACCGAAAACAATGGCTTCGGTTTTCCTAATATTTAATTGGTGAAAATTTTTGCTCATCCAGAACTGTATGTCGGACAAGCAGTCCGACAATTTAGAGACCGTGGAGGGGGTCGAGAGAAGTGGTAGTGAGGTAGAGCTGGGTGTTGTCAGCGTACATGTGGAAACTGATGCTGTGTTTTTGGTTGATGTCGCCAAGGGGCAACATGTAGATGAGAAATAGGAGGGGGCCAAGGATAGCTCCTTGGAGGACACCAGAGGTAACGATGCAGGAGTGAGAAGAGAAGCCGTTGCAGGTGATTCTCTGGTTATGATTAGCTAGATAAGAATGGAACCAGGCGAGTGCAGTCCCACCCAGCTGGACGACGGTGGAGAGGCGTTGGAGGAGGATGGAGTGGTCAACCGTGTCAAAGGCTGCAGACAAGTCAAGAAGGATGAGGAGGGATAGTTTACCTTTGTCACAGTCAGGAAGGAACCAAGGCTGACAATGTTTGTGTAGAAGTGGATTCATAGAATACAAATCCACAGCAATGATGCTCTTGCAAAGCATAAATGAGACCACATAGATTTATATGCAGTTCTGATCACTGTATTTGTGCAACAGTAAGATAATTCCAGCTTTGAATGTCGGTTAAGGTAGTTAAATGCACGCACAGCCAGGGGAAGGTGACTTGATTTAGATTCTTAAATACTGGGCAGGGATGTGGAGACATACTTTTGTGCAGAAGAACTCCCATTTCCAAACTAATGAAACCGTGCAACTAATTTCTTTACACTTGTGAAAAGGACTGTTACCTGCAGTGGTGTTGATTCAACTGAAGCATTCGAAAGGGAATTGAACCCAATCCCGACTGTTTGAATCTGGGGCAGAAGAATTAACTCGTCAAAGGCTCTGTTTGCCGTTTGTGTTGTGAAGTTTTGAAACTTAACACAGCAGCACCTTGAGCTGGTTAAAACACTCCTGGTATGAAATCAGTCTTTAGGTGACCTATTTTAAAATTAACAGTACTAATTACAGGAAATTAAGGACAGGATTGTAAGTAACTATTGCTTTTACTGGGGAGGTAGGGGGACAAAGGAAAGCTGGAAGTTTCAGACACGATTCCACAGCAAACAAAGCACCTGTAGTTACAACAGCTTTTGAACATCCCAAAGCCCCTCCCATACACTGATTTACAGTAGTTACCTCCTCCACCCATACTCTATTCACTGCTCACGATGCAGTCTCCTCTACAGAGGAGGCCAAACGCAGATTGGTCCGTTCCGCTCGCAAGTTAACGATGGTCACGGCCAAGGAAGGAGCGTTCACGCCGCGGCCTGTCAGACCGTTACCCAGCCTGCAAATCCTTCCCCAAGGGAAGAGCGCGAAGATACGTAAACAACGCCACCGTCAGACTGTTAACCAGCCCGTAAATCTTTCCAACACTGTTGTCCCAGGGAAGATATGCAAACAATATTCCAGCATGTCAACCCTGCAGATGTTCAGCCTCTGCTGACTCAGTGGTTGAGATATAGCACACAGTGATTCACTGCTTCAATGCTTGTGTGTGTGTGTGTGTGGGACAATAGATTTTAATCAATATCTCTTTATTAAAACAAAATATACACATCCACAGACAGCATATTGTACAGAAATTGTAGGATTAACAACCCAATCCGAGTTACTGATCTCACATTGTGAATAAACATGGTAAAAAATAGAACTTATTCTATAGACTTGACCAGGAGCGCATTTAGCACAAACCTCACTATAACAAACCATTCTTGGAACTCCCAGCACCCTGCGCTAGGCTGGATCACACACACACACTCACACACACACACACACGCAACCAATGTGCCCCTTTAAGCTGCGCGGTGCCCTGGAGCTCCTGCGCGGCCGGCTCACCAGCTTTTAAATGGAAAAACCGCGCACGCGGGGAATTCTGAATGGGCCGCGCAGCCCAAAATAAAGTAGAGGGAACATTGCTCGAACCGCATTCTAGCCCTGGTCAGTTAAACTTCTAAAGAATATTTATCCAATTCCAACTTTGTAATGGTAATGTTTGGCTAAATGGCACAATCAGTTCCTCTTCTCCCCCTCCCCCACCCCCCCAACCCTCTTATTTTTCGACATTATAAATTACGCTGAGAATTTTTTTTTTTTTTTAAATATATACACACACGGGTGTTTCATAGTTAAAGAGTTACAAAGGGTAATCGTGAACGGATGATTGCTTCGTTTTCCCTGAGGCCTGTTCTGGTGGCAGCAGCAATGTATGTTTATTTTTAATCGTACTCTCCGGCAGACAACCAGGTCGGAATGGGGCCAGAGGTGTCCCTGAACTGAACATAAAATGCCAGCCGCGTTAAACAAAAAACCAAGTGCACAGATTGATTTCTTTTTTTAAACCATGCAATGAAAAATAGTAAGCGACTTATTGTCAGTTTTAATTAGTTCGCCATGAAACCCCTTTTTAACTTCAAAAATTGACTGTAATCTGTACGTATTCGATGCACCGGCTCAGCCAGCTTGGATAGAATGTCCACACACGCTGACAGAGAGATTAATAAGTGGAAGCTCGTGGATTTGAGCAGCCTTTCAGCTCTTGCGCATGCTGAGATCAGCATTCGTCAGTAACCCGGACAATGACGTATTTTCTGACGTGTCTTCCTTCAGGTAGAGGAACGATTCTTTGTTGATCTGCAGCACTTCTCGCAAGCCTTTGTTTTCAAACTAGAAAATGGACAAGGACAGCTTTTAAGCAAATGAGCAACATTGGCGATGCCATCCGAACTGAGGGATGAACTCGAAAATAAAAAAAAGAGAAAATGCTGGAAACACGCAGCAGGGTCAGACAGCATCGGGGGAGAGAGAAACTGAGTCGACGGCCCGTAATTTGCGGTCAGCGGCGAAGCGAAGGCGTCCGCCGCTGGCCCCGAAGTAAGCTCCGCACAAGGATCTCGCGATCTCTGTGGCGCGAGGTTCGGCATTTCCCAGGCGTAACCGGAATCGATGCAAGTTAATGGGGATTCCCAGCGAAGAGCTGCTGTCACATCAACAAGCTGTCTAAGCAGCCAATCAAAACGTGGAATTCTCACAGACAGCGAACCGGGAAGTGGGTAAGCTCCTAAAATTCTAACAGGGAAAAGGCAAACCTGAAACAAACTTTAAAAAAAAATGTTTTTATTTTTAAAGTTTCTTAAAATGTTTTATTTTTATTAAAATGGATAAATTTGACACTGCATTGAATTAAAATGAGTTTTTCAGGGCCATAACCCTTTGTTTAGCAGTCAATACGCTGTTAAAACCCCAGTTACACCGAATCCCAAAGGGTTTTTATGGGGAATCTAACAGCGTAATTACTGCGGAAGAGCCGAAGTTTTGGTCAGTTTCCAGGATTCGACAGATCTCTCAGATTTCCGGCTCCGGCCCACAGCACAGCCAGTGGAGGAGCAGACCACAACCCCAGGATTTCCGCGTTCGGCTGCCCATGCGCTAAATGCTGAAGTTGCGGTCAGTTTCAAAGGCGAAATGACCGCGAACGCTGTTCGGTCGCCATCATCAGGACCGCAAATTCCGGGCCAATGTTTCAGGTCGATGACCTTTCGTCAGAACAGACGCAAGGTCACGGACCTGAAACGTTAACTCTGTTTCTCTCTCTCGCCACAGACGCTGCCTGACCAGCTGAGTATTTCCAGCATTTTCTCTTTTTCAATTTCAGATTCCCAACACCCGCAGTATTTTGCTTTTGGATGAATTCGAACAGGTCACCTGGAACATAAGCCTAGCAGCAACAGCCATCTCCCTTAGCCTTCCAGTGTCAGAAACATTATACATTAAACATTATACACAGCAGAGCATTGAGCGCTTATGTTGGTCATACGACCTGAAACTGTGTGTTCACAAGAATTGTTTAACCCCTGAAAACAGAGAAGTGTCAGACAATTAAACAAAAAATGGGAACCAGAACTTGAAACAGAAAATGGTAGAAATCAATCTCTGCGCATCTGTAAAGAGAAAGGACAAGCTGGCGTGTCGGGTGTGAAGAGTTCTGTAACAAGGGTCCCGAAACATAAATCTGCCTTTTTCCTTTACAGATGCTGGCTGGACCGGTTGTGTGTTTCCAGTATTCTCTGCTTCCATTTCATGGAGAACGATCGCTTTATCTTTCAAATAGCTTTTAAAACTACAAACAGGACTGTACAAGTAGAAGCTATAAGACAGCAGCCATTAAAGACATCATTAAAACTCTCTGATATAGTCTCCTGCGTTCCTGCCGATTGTCATTTTCGACGTTAAATAATTGAATTATCCAACCATTTGAATTAAACAACGTAAATAACAGAGCAAAGAGGAAAGTTAGTGAGAAAAAAATGCGAGTGAAGCAACTCTGAAGGACGAGGGGCCGATTATAGTTTGGTATCTGGATTCTACTCACTTACCTCTAACTGGACAATTCGCTCTTGCTCCTTGAACAGACGTTGCTCATCTATTTCAATGGCCTTTCTCATCACTGTGGCCATTTCATTGATCTTATCCACGTGGACCTGGAGTTCCTGCGGGGAACAGTGCCAACAAATAAATTCTACACAGCCACTGCTCCTCAACTTACTCTGAATGATCACAATTCACTCCTAGTCAAGCACAAAGTTCCAATGTACCAATCCACCATCTCTTGTATACATTTACTGATCCAGAGACAATGGGCCAGATTTTGCAGTCAGCGGTGAACGAACGGTGCCAGCCGTTCATAAGAACATAAGAAATAGGAGCAGGAGTCGGCCATTCGGTCCCTCGAGCCTGCTCCGCCATTTAATAAGATCATGGCCTCAACTCCACTTTCCTGCCCGTTCCCCATAACCCTTGACTCCCCTGTAGCTCAAATATCTGTCTATCTCCACCTTGAATATATTCACTGACTCCGCCTCCACAGCTCTTTGGGGTAGAGAATTCCAAAGATTCACGACCCTCTGAGAGAAGAAATTCCTCCTCATCTCCGTCTTAAATGGGCGACCCCTTATTCTGAAACTATGCCCCCTAGTTCTAGATTCCCCCACGAGGGGAAACATCCTCTCAGCATCTACCCTGTCAATCCCGCTCAGAATCTTATATGTTTCAATAAGATCACCACTTATTCTTCTAAACTCCAATGCGTATAGGCCCAACCTGCTCAACCTTTCCTCATAAGACAACCCTTTCATCTCAGGAATCAACCTAGTGAACCTTCTCTGAACTGCCTCCAATGCAAGTATATCCCTTCTTAAATAAGGAGACCAAAACTGTACGCAGTACTCTAGGTGTGGTCTCACCAACGCCCTGTACAGTTGTAGCAAGACTTCCCTACTTTTATACTCCATCCCCCTAGCAATAAAGGCTAACTACACTTACACTCGCCCACAGACTTTCTCTGGTATCTTTCACTAGAACTTGCAGTGATTAGAGAGCCATTTTGGCGCGGCGCCCTCTATAGGGGATCTGGGACCTGTGTAAACAGGGCAAGCAACGGTGTACCTCTTTAACCAATCAGACTGAAGAATCGTTAATGAGCAGTGCAGAGTCTAAACCAGGAAGTGTCAGTTAGAATAGTGAATTCAATGTCAGGTACCGAAAGCAAAATAAAGAGAGAAAGATGAGATTGAGTCCAAAAATGTGTGGGTTAGGTTGATTTGGCTATGATAAATTGACCTTAGTGTTAGGGGGGATTAAATATGTGGGGTTATGGGGATAGGATGGGATATGTTAGGGGGAATTAAATACGTGGGGTTACGGGGGTAGGGTGGGATATGTGTACTGTGGGGATTAAAGCAGGGACAGGGTACTGGATTTGGATGATCAGCCATGATCGTATTGAATGGCGGAGCAGGCTCGACGGGCCGAATGGCCTACTCCTGCTCCTAGATTCTATGTTTCTATGTTTCTATGAGAGAGGGAAAAGACAGAAAGAAAAAGTTTTTAAAAATGTATTTAATTAAAAAAAAAAATCTCCAACGATAATTAATATCTGAAGGAATGAGACTCCACACTTGTTAAAGTTCATTTTCAGTGCCAGAGAGGTTGTTTGGCAGTAATTAAGACTTATCATGTCGTAAAAAAAATTCTTACACTGGAATGGACAAGCCCTAACTTTTTCTGGTGAGTTTAGTGGGTGTCTATCACCTAATTACAGCAACTTCACGCCCTTCCATGTCTCTCGGCGAGGTATCGGTATAGCGCAGCTTCTGGAGGAGCAGGGCAACTCGGACACAACTTCCTGATTTCCGCATTTAACTGTGCATGTGCGGTCGCCAGAAGTTGCTGTCTGATTTACACTTTAATAATGGTGAGCGCCGATAGCCTCACCATTGCTTCTGCAGCAAAATCTGCCCATGATGTTCATGAGTCATTTGTTTGTGAAAAAAAAATTGTTCCCAAAGCCAAACTGCTTTGAGCAGTGCATGTAAAATATAGTTGTGTTTTTCCCTGTTTAAATTGAGGTTTTATGAATTATTAAATGAGTAAGCTATGAAAGACATGGCTTTTTTGCCCAGAAACTAAGAGACTGTTTGTGCAAGTCAAAAATCATTCAGACAAGCTCCAAGGATGTGGATTGTCTGCATTAGATATTGGAGATCTTGGATCCAGCACAACATTCTTTTTCAAAATATCACTGACCTGGAGCCTGAAATTTACAAACAGTTACAATTGACTTCTGATTAACCTCAGCAGTTCATAAGTATCTACAATTATTTGCGCATGCTTGTTTAGACCAGCGATCTTCAAGGTGCGTAAAGGTTAAACACCGCAACTGTGCTCCAGACCCACGATAACCCATGGGAGACCTCTGCCTCAACAACAGGCCGTCGCCTCCAACCAGCACCCGGAGCGCACCAGCGTAAATTTTCCGTTGCACACGCGGGGTATCCTCACAGCCTGCCTGTGAATATGCCAAATTATGGTCAGTTTTTGTACTGTGGGATCATTCACCGGGAAGACTGCCTACAACTAATTTTAGTGTGGGGGCAATGCTTCCTGTAAGCTGCGCTTTGTTCTGCACGGCCTGTTTCTTTTAGTGCGTGGTCCCTTTAAATTTCCGTGCATGTGCGGTATTTACAGTGGAGAAGCCGGTGAGCGGCCTGCGCAGCTTAGAGGTAACATTGGTATGGGGCCTTTACAGCCACCAGAGAGAGGTCTTCATCACATCAGGCTGGAGTCAATCCCAGACTCCAGACAGTATAGATGGGTGCTCTAGTCCACTGCATGGCTCAACAACCCTTACTTGCCTGTATTGATTCCTCCAATAGTGGTGTATTTATTATCTGCTTGTTTTTGCCAGTGGTCTGAAATAAATTCCACTGTCGTACATTAACAGAAAACAAGCCTCGCACACCATTACAAAAACCAATACCTGCAAAAATATTCCATTTTTAAAATAAGCATATCCTTTCCAAGGGCCACACTGTATTTCATGCCTGAAATCATAGAATGATACAGCACAGGAGGCCATTCGGCCCATCGTGCCTGTGCCGACTCTTTGAACGAGCTCTCCAATTAGTCCCACTCCCCCCTGCTCTTTCCCCAGAGTCCTGCAAATTTTTCCCCTTCAAGTATTTATCCGATTCCCTTTTGAAAGTTATTATTGAATCTGCTTCCACCGCCCTTTCAGGCAGCACGTTCCAGATCACAACTGGCTGCGTAAAAAAAAAATTGAGGTCGACTAGTAATTACATTATTTTCAGTTGTAAGAATGAAGCTGGATATTTTAAACCTTGAATTGGATCAGAAGCTTTTTAGTACAAGATGCCACGATTCTAATTTGGTGTAATCCAAGAGTAGATTCCTTCTTGGTGAATCATGCTCATTAAACAAGGCTGCTGCGACACACAAAACTGCAAAGCGTACTTGGCACACACAATTGAAGAAACAGAAGGAGATCCTGCCACTAACCTTTGAATGCTGTTCCTTTAATTTCGTAATCATCACCGGGTCATCTTTTTTGCTGGCCATCAGCAGTCGGAACATCTGCTCCCTGTACTTGCTCATGATGAGCTCCAACGCAGACTGATGTTCTTCCAGTGACGTCCGCAGCTCTAGGAACATGAAGAGATTCCGGTGACAACTCATCGCCGATGCTTTCCGATAATGCCGTGCATCACCACATCAGAAGCATCTTGCCGTTACCAAGCTTTATGTCATCCTATCACTGGAAGAGGAGTGTCCACGAAACAGAGGGCAACACGGTGGCATAGTGGTTAGCACTGGTGCTTCACAGCGCCAGGGACCCGGGTTCGAATCTGACCTCGGGTGACTGTCTGTGTGGAGTTTGCACATTCTCCCCGTGTCTGCGTGGGTTTCCTCCGGGTGCTCCGGTTTCCTCCCACAGTCCAAAAATGTGCGGGTTAGGTTGATTTGGCTATGATAAAATTGACCCTTAGTGTTAGGGGGGGATTAAATATGTGGGGTTATGGGGATAGGATGGGATATGGTAGGGGGAATTAAATACATGGGGTTACGGGGGTAGGGTGGGATATGTGTACTGTGGGGATTAAAGCAGGGGACAGGGTACTGGATTTGGATGATCAGCCATGATCGTATTGAATGGTGGAGCAGGCTCGACAGGCCGAATGGCCTACTCCTGCTCCTAGATTCTATGTTTCTAGATCAAACTTAATCAAACTGGACACGCAAGCAACACAAAAAGTGTGATGGACTTCTGAACGTGAAGCCAAAAAAATACCCCCAACGGGTTTAGACATACAGATGTCATTGTACGGAGAAAGCGCAGGTTATAAGCATTATTTAAGGCAAGGTTTTCTCAGTAATGGCGAATGAAAAGACTTGCATTTCGTAAGTTCCTTATGACGGCCCTCAGAAATGTTTCACAGTGCTTCACAATGGATGACTGTGAAGTGCAAGGACTGTGGTAATGTCGGCAAATGTGGCAGCCACCTTGTGCATAGCAGGATCCCAAAAAACAGAACAGAAATTAAAGGCCAATTAATTTGCTTTTAGTGGTGCTGGCTGAGGACGGAACATTGGGTGCAACAGCAGGAAAACTCCCCACTCTTCCTCAAATAGCGGTACGGGATCTTGAATGTCCTCCTGAACAGGCATGCGGGGCCTCAGTTTAATATCGTATTTGGAGTACAATGTTTGCATCATTACAGTACTCCCTCAGCACTGCACTAGGGTGTCAACCTAGATTATTGGAATGCACTAAAACATGTAACCTCATGATGAGAGTACATAACGTTGTAATGCACTGTGCCGATAAATTTAACATTCATGTTCAGGCAAAACACTATAAAGCAATTCTGCTCCAATTGGCTGGATTGTCTGAGTTGACAGATTGAAGAAAGGCTGACGCGAGCTGCCTGCTTTGATGAATGTTGGGCGAAAATCCAATAAAGCATTTCTGCGCAAGTTAATTTGGCGTTGATGGTTAGGGGTGCAAATAGACACAGAGGAAAAAAAACCCCGACAAACTCTTTAGGAAGTGTACAATTCATCTATAGCTGTACAGTCAAAAAATTAAACTTGGTGTGCATATACACGACGAGTTTAGTATCGACGACCTCGGCTTCACAGCGACTCTAAGCCTCGACAGTGTAAACTAAGCATCAAGGCCCCAGCTGATTCCTCTACACTGTAACGGCAGCACTGGGCTTGAAGTGAAACCACTTCACACAGACGCTACAGTTGGAGGGTAAATGCGCCTCAGTGATCATCCACTTGGAATTATTTTTTGTTGTTGAGAGAAACATCATTCCTGCTTTGGGGCAGTTTATTAATGATAGAACTCCGATATTGAGAAATTTCAAACAGATTTTGTACAATGCAGGTCACTTCCTTTTATATTAAAGGGCTCTGTATTCTGAAACAGTCCACAACTGTGGGGAAACTCTTGAGAGTTTGACTCATTTTTATTATTGCTGTCGGTGAAAGATTTAACAGACTGAACTGAATATATTGGCATCCTAGCTTCTGTCACCATGTTTGGCAGATAAGAGCAAGGGAGAGACACAGGACCAGGAGGAGGCCATTCATCCCCTCGAGCCTGTTTCGCCATTCATGGCTGATCTCTACCTCAACTCCATTTACCTGCCTTTGCTTCATATCCCTTGATACCCTTACCCAACAAAAATCTGTCGCGGTCAGTCTTGAAAATTTCAATTGACCCTCAGCATCCACAGCCTTTTTTTGGGGGTGGGGGGAAAGAATTCCAGATTTCCACTCCCCTTTGTGTGAAGAATTGCTTCCTGACATCACTCCTGAACGAGGAACAGCACCTCATCTTTCGATTCGGCACTTTACAGCCTTCTGGACTCAACATTGAGTTCAACAATTTCAGACCATAACCCCTGCCCCTATTTTTACACATGGCAGCTGTTGATGATTCTGCCATCCCCATTTGCAACATTTAATCTCTCCTGCCTTCCACCCTTTTGTTCCTTCCTCCCCCCCTTTCCCTGCCTCTGCACCTGCTTAAAACCGGTTACATCTCCAACTTTTTCCAGTTCTGACGAAGGGTCCCAGACCTGAAGCGTTAACTCTGTTTCTCTCTCCACGGATGCTGCCTGATCCGCTGAGTATTTCCAGCATTTTCTGTTATTTCACCCCTGAACAGCCTGGCTCTAATTTTAAGGTTCTGCCCCCTTGTTCTGGACTCCCCCCACCAGAGGAAATAGTTTCTCTCTATCTACCCTAGCAAATCCTTTAATCATTTTAAACACCTCGATTAGATCATCAAGAGTTCTGACGCACAAAATTAAAGAATATTCTACTAAATTGCCCAGTAACGATGAATGTTTTGAAGACAGAAGCCTGCACACTGAGTGGTGTCTCTCAATCACCTTTATTAATAGACACAATGAAGGCTGACCTTTATTTTCCTGCTGCAGGTCTCGGATCTGCCGGTTCTCCTGTTGGATTCCCATCACGAGGGTGGAGCGGGGTCGGTGCCTGGCCACTTCATTTAATTCCTGAATATCTTCCTGGTACTGAATAACAAACCAAGAACAGAACAGGGATTGCAATTCTCCTCGGGCACAATTAACAAAAAAATAGACCTCAAATCCACGGCAGTTTGTTCAAATTACCCTGCGCGCAGAAATAGGTCACCATGCAATCATAGCAGAGTCCGATGGTACAAGAGTCGCGGGGTCTGCCTGGCACACTCATCTGATTCTCTCAGTTTGTGGGGTGGGGAGAGAGAAAGAGAGGAGTTAGTCAGCCTTTTGCATGTGTGAAGTGTTATATCTTGCAAGGAACAGCTGGCAGTATCTACAGAAAATGCTGGAAATACTCAGCAGGTCAGACAGCATCCGTGGAGGGAGGAACAGAGTTAGCGTTTCAGGTCGTGATGAAGGGTCATCGACCTGAAACGTTGACTCTGCTTCTCTCTCCACAGACGCTGCCTGACCTGCTGAGTATTTCCAGCATTTTCTTTTTTTAATTCAGATTTACAACATCCACAGCATTCTGCTTTTGAACTGGCACTATTGACTTTATCAAAGTCACATCTCCTGCTGATTGATGACGGGGAGGAGCTAACCGTGGTCCTGGAGATGTCTGGCGCCAGATCGTCCAAGTCTTTCGGCTGACCAGAAGTGTGATCGGAAATAATAGCCCAGTAAAGAAAAAGTCATGATAATTGCAACTGAAACACAAACCGTTTACAAATAGTGGTGATATTTATATAAATACCACAGGTGTCTGTTGTAAAACTCTGAGGCCCTGTAAATGTTGAATAGAACTTCAGTGCTCTACCACCATAACGTTACATTAAGAGTGTGAACATAAGGAATAGGCGCAGGAGTCGGCCATTGGGCCCCTCGAGCCTGCTCCGCCATTCAATATCATGGCTGATCTTCTACCTCATCTCCACTTTCCTGAACTATCCCCATATCCCTCGATTCCCTTAATATCCCAAAATCTATCGATCTCTGTCTTGAATATACTCAACGACTGAGCCTCCACAGCCCTCTGGGGTAGAGAATTCCAAAGATTCACCACCCTCTGAGTGAAGATATTTCTTCTCATCTCAGTCCTGAATGGCCGACCCCTTATTCTGAGACTGTGACCCCTGGTTCTAGACTCCCCAGCCAGGGGAAACATCCTCCCTGCATCTACCCTGACAAGCCCTGTAAGAATTTTGGATGATTCAATGAGATCACCTCTCATTCTTCTAAACTCTAGAGAATATAGGCCTAGTCTACTCAATCTCTCCTCACAGGACAATCCCCCCAAGCCAGGAATCAGTCTGGTGAACCTTCGTTGCACTCCCTCTATGGCAAGTATATCCTTTCTTAGGTAAGGAGACCAAAACTGTATACAATACTCCAGGTGTGGTCTCACCAGGGCCCTATATAATTGCAGTCAGACGTCTTTACTCTTATACTCAAATCCTCTTGTAATAAAGGCCAACATACCATTTGCTTTCCTAATTGCTTGCTGTACCTGCATGTTAACTTTCAGTGATTCATGAACAAGGACACCCAGGTCCCTCTGAACACCAACATTTCCCAATCTCTCACCATTTAAAAAAATACTCTGCTTTTCTATTTTTCCAACCAAAGTGGATAACTTCACATTTCACCACATTATATTCCATTTGCCTTGTTCTTGCCCACTCACTTAGCCTGTCTATATCCCCTTGAAGCCTCCTTGCATTCTCCTCACAACTTACATTCCCACCTAGCTTTGTATCATCAGCAAACTTGGATATATTACATTTGGTCCCCTCGTCCAAATCATTGATATAGATTGTGAATAGCTGAGGCCCAAGCACTGATCCTTGCGGTACCCCACTAGTTACAGCCTGCCAACCCGAAAATGACCCGTTTATTCCTACTCTCTCTTTTCTGTTCGTTAACCAATCCTCAATCCATGCTAGTATATTACCCCCAATCCCATGAACCCTAATTTTGTTTAATAACCTCGTGTGGCACCTTATCGAATGCCTTCTGAAAATCCAAATACACCACATCCACTGGTTCCCCTTATCTATTCTGCTAGTTACAACCTCAAAAAACTCTAACAGATTTGACAAACACGATTTCCCTTTCATAAATCCATGTTGACTCTGCCCAATCCTATTGTTATTTTCTAAGTGCCCTGTTACCACGTCCTTAATAATAGATTCTAGCATTTTCCCTTCTACTGATGTCAGGCTAACTGGTCTGTAGTTCCCCGTTTTCTCTCTCCCTCCTTTCTTAAATAGTGGGGTTACATTTGCTACCTTCCAATCCGCGGGAACAGTTCTAGAATCAATGGAATTTTGGAAGATGACAACCAATGCATCCACTATCTCTATAGCCACCTCTTTTAAAACCCGAAGAAGTAGGCCATCAGGTCCAGGGGATTTATCAGCTTTCAGTCCCATTACTTTCTCCAGTACTATTTTTTTACTGATAGAAGCATAGAAGATAGGAGCAGGAGTAGGCCATTTGGCCCCTCAAGCCTGCTCCGCCATTTAATGAGATCATGGCTGATCATCCAAATTCAGTACCCTGTCCCTGCTTTCTCCCCATATCCCTTGATCCTTTTAGCCTTAAGAAATATATCTAACTCCTTCTTGAATATATTTAATGAATTGGCCTCAACTGCCTTCTTTGGTAGAGAATTCCACAGGTTCACCACTCTCTGGGTGAAGAAATTCCTCCTCATCTCAGTCCTAAATGGCTTACCCCTTATCCTTAGACTGTGACCTCTGGTTCTGGACTCCCCCGTCATCAGGAACATCCTTCCTGCATCTAGTCTGTCTAGTCCTGTTAGAATTTTATAAGTTTCAATGAGATCCCCTCTCATTCTTCGAAACTCTAGCAAATATAAGCCTAATCGACCCAATCTCTCTTCATACGTCATTCCTGCCATCCCAGGTATCAGTCTGGTAAATCTTCGCTGCACTCCCTCCATGGCAAGAACATCCTTCCTCAGATAAGGCGACCAAAACTGCACACAATACTCAAGGTGTGGTCTCACCAAGGCCTTGTACAACTGCAGCAAGACATCCTTGCTCCTGTACTCGAATCCTCTCGCTATGAAGGCCAACATACCATTTGCCTTCTTAACTGCCTGCTGCACCTGCATGCTTACCTTCAGCGACTGGTGCACAAGGACTCCCAGATCTCGTTGCACTTCCCCTTTTCCCAATCTATTGCCGTTCAGATAATAATCTGTCTTCCTGTTTTTGCCAATAGATACTAATTTCTTTCAGTTCCTCATTCTCCACTATTTCCGGGAGATATTTTGCATCTTCTTCCGTGAAGACAGGCACAAAGTATTTGTTTAATTTCTCGGCCATTTCCTTATTCCCCATTATAATTTCTCCTGTCTCAGCCTGTAAGGGACCCACATTTACTTCCGCTAAACTTTTCCTTTTTACATACCTATAGAAGCTTTTACAGTCTGTTTTTATGTCTCTCGCTAGTTTACTCTCATATTCTATTTTCCCTTTCTTTATCAATTTCTTGGTCCTCCTTTGCTGAATTCTAAAATCCTCCCAATCCTCAGGCCTACTACTCCTTTTGGCAACATTATAAGCCTCTTCCTTTAATCTAATACTATCTTTAATTTCTCTTGTTAGCCATGGTTGGACCGTTTTTCCCGTGGTGCTTTTATTCCTTAAGGGAATGTATATTCGTTGCGAATTATGAATTATTTCTTTAAATGTTTGCCATTGCTTTTCTACTGTCATATCTTTTAATCTAGTTTCCCAACCTACCTTAGCCAACTCGCCTCTCATACCTACGTAGTTTGCTTTGTTCAGGTTTAGGACCCTAGTTTCGGACTTAACTAAATCAAACTCAACATAAAATTCTATCATATTATGATCACTGCTCCCCAGATGCTCCTTTACTACAAGGTGATTAATTAACCCTGTCTCATTGCACAGTACTAGATCTAAAATAGCCAATTCCCTCGTAAGCTCCTTGACATACTGATCTAGAAAACTATCTTGAATGCATTCCATGAACTCTTCCTCTGCACTATTCAAGTGTGAAGGTGTGCGCAATCGCCTGGTGAACTCTTGACATTTGACTGGACACAACGCTAAACGGTAGCTTCTTGCTGTTAGTTCTTTTAGAATGACATAGAATATACAGCACAGAAACAGGCCATTCGGTGCTGGTGTTTATATTCCACATGAGTCTCCTCCCACTCCATCTGCCTCATCCCAGCCTTGCAGCAAATCTTTCTATTCCCTTTTCTCTCATGTACTCGTCTAGTTTCCGTTTGAAAGTATCTCTGCTATTCGCCTCAACCACTTCCTGTGGTAGCGAGTTCCACATTCTAACCACTCTCTGAGTAAAGAAATTTCTCCTGATTTCCCCATTGGATTTATTAGTAACTATCTTGTATTCATGGCCCCTAGTTTTGGATTCTCCCACAAGTGGAAACATTCTCTCCACATCTACCCTGTCCAACCCATTCATAATTTTAAAGACCTCTATCAGGTCACTTCTAAGTCAACATGTTTCAAAGTATAGATTTTGACAGACAAATTTCCGACTGCAACAATGAATACACTGACATCAGCAACTTCACATTGCCTTCAACACTTCTGAATGAGGGGGCATCTACTTTCTAACTCCAGCCAATCCTGAACCCTCTCTACTCTCCTCTCCGATTATTTGCTCCCTCACAAATTCTCCCCTCCATAGAGTCTCTTAACTGGGAGGGCATCGAAACTTTCCACCATCTGCAGACATTGCAAAGCCAACAGGAGGTACATTTGGTGAGGGGCAAGAGGCATTGCCAGCGTCTCTAAATAAACAAAGAAAAAGTGCAAGGACATTTCCATTTAAAAAAAAAGCAATATGGTGATCTCAAGACAGCTAAATGAATGTACTATCCCAGATTTAGCTTTTTTGAAGCAAAGTACAAACGTTGACAGCCATGAAACTTGAGATAAATCAGAAAGCAAATCTGAAGTGATAATTTATCCCTCCCTATCCCAGGGAGACCAAAGCCAATTGTAGGGCCCGTATCATCCAACGGTGCACAGGCTGGGGATGAAACCTGGGATCTTCCCAGTCTGTATGGCTCAGTACCACACTAGACCAACGTTCCCTCTAATTTTTTGGGGGGCTGCGCGGACTATTCAAAATACCGCGCATGCACGGTTTTCGCATTGAAAAGCCGGCTGCGTGCGTTCCCTGGAGCGCTGCGTGGCCGCGCAGCTTAAAGGGAACGTTGCACTAGGCCCCTGCTTACATGGAGTAGAATGGGCCTATACTCTCTGGAGCTTAGAAGAATAAGAGGTGATCTCATTGAAACGTATAAGATGCTGAGAGGTTGTTTCCCCCTGGCTGGAGAGTCTAGAACTAGGGGGCATAGTCTCAGGATAAGGGACTGGCCATTTAGGACTGAGATAAGGAGGAATTTCTTCACTCAGAGGGTTGTGAATCTTTGGAATTCTCTACCCCAGAGGGCTGTGGATGCTCAGTCGTTGAGTATATTCAAGACTGAGATCGATAGATTCTTGGGCAGTAAGTGAATCAAGGGATATGGAGATCGGGTGGGAAAGTGGAGTTGAGGTAGAAGATCAGCCATGATCTTATTGAATGGTGGAGCAGGCTCGAGGGGCCGTATGACCTACTCCTACTCCTATTTCTTATGTTCTTATCTCTTACAGCAAGTCTGTGTAAAGAACATCGAGGCGTGGTAACCATGTGCAGTGTTGTCACTGAGCTTACTGTATTTGTACTAATATAAATAAACAACAACAACAACTTGTATTTATATAGCGCCTTTAACGTAGTAAAACGTCCCAAGGCGCTTCACAGGAGTATTTTAAGACAAAAAATTTGATACCGATCCACATAAGGATAAATTAGGGCAGGTGACCAAAAGCTTGGCCAAAGAGGTAGGTTTTAAGGAGCGTCTTCAAGGAGGAGAGAGAGGTAGCGAGGCGGAGAAGTTTAGGCAGGGAATTCCTGAGCTTAGGGCCTAGGCAACAGAAGGCACAGCCGCCAATGGTTGAACGATTATAATCAGGGATGCTCAAGAGGGCAGAATTAGAGGAGCGCAGATATCTCAGGGGGTTGTGGGGCTGAAGGAGATTACAGAGATAGGGAGGGGCGAGGCCATGGAGGGATTTGAAAACAAGGATGAGAATTTTGAAATCGAGGCGCTGCTTAACCGGGAGCCAATATAGGTCAGCGAGCACAGGGGGTGATGGGTGAACAGGACTTGGTGCGAGTTAGGACACGGGCAGCCGATTTTTGGATGACCTCAAGTTTACGTAGGGTGGAATGTGGGAGGCCAGCCAGGAGTGCGTTGGAATAGTCAAGTCTAGAGGTAACAAAGGCATGGATGAGTGTTTCAGCAGCAGATGAGCTGAGGCAAGGGCGGAGACGGGGCAATGTTACGGAGGTGGAAATAGGCGGTCTTTGTTATGCTGCGGATATGTGGTCGGAAGCTCATTTCAGGGTCAAATACGACACCAAGGTTGCGAACAGTCTGGTTCAGCCTCAGACAGATGTTAGGGAGAGGGATGGAGTCAGTGGCTAGGGAACGGAGTTTGTGGCAGGGACTGAAAACAATGGCTTTGGTCTTCCCAATATTTAAGAATATGAGAACATAAGAAATAGGAGCAGGAGTAGGCCATTCGGCCCTTCGAGCCTGCTCCGCCATTCAATGAGATCATGGCTGATCTTCCGCCTCAACTCCATTCACCGGCCCTATCGCCATATCCCTTGATGCCCTTACTAGTCAGAAATCTATCGACTTCTGTTTTGAATATACCCAATGACTGAGCCCTCACAGCCCTCTGGGGTAGAGAATTCCAAAGATTCACCACCCTCTGTGTGAAGAAATTTCTTCTCATCTCAGTCCTGAATGGCCTACCCTTTATCCTGAGGCTGTGGCCCCTGGTTCTAGACTCCCCAGCCAAGGGAAACATTCTCCCAGCATCCACCCCATCAAGCCCTGTAATAATTTTGTATGCTTCAATGAGATCCCCTCTCATTCTTCTGAATTCAAGAGAATACAGGCCTAGTTTACTCAATCTCTTCTCATACGACAGTCCCGCTATCAATCTTGTGCACCTTCGTTGCACCCCCTTTATGGCAAGTATATCCTTCCTTAGGTAAGGAGACCAAAATTGTACACAGTACTTCAGGTGTGGTCTCACCAAGGCCCTATGTAATTGGAGTAAGACTTCTTTACTCCTGTACTCAAATCCTCTTGTAATGAAGGCCAGCATACCATTTGCCTTCCTAATGGCTTGCTGCACCTGCACATTCACTTTCAGTGACTCATGTACAAGGATACCCAGGTCCCTTTGAGCATCTGCATTCCCCAATCTTTTACCATTTAGGAAATACTCTGCCTTTCTGTTTTTTCTACCAAAGTGGATAACTTCACATTTATCCACATTATATTCCATCTGCCATGTTCTCGCCCACTCACTGAGCCTGTCGAGATCCCCTTGAAGCCTCTTCACATCTGATACTGCCACCTAGCTTTGTATCATCAGCAAATTTGGAAATGTTACATTTAGTCCCCTCATCCAAATCATTGATATAGATTGTGAATAGCTGGGGCCCAAGCACCGATCCTTGCGGTACCCCACTAGTCACAGCCTGCCATCCTGAAAAAGACCCGTTTATCCCTACTCTGTTTTCTGTCTGTTAACCAATTCTCAATCCATGCCAGTATATTACCCCCAATTCCATGTGCCCTAATTTTGTTCACCAACTTCTTGTGTGGGACCTTATCGAAGGCCTTCTGAAAATCCAAATACACCACATCTACCGGTTCCCCTTTGTCTACTTCAGTAGTTACATCCTCAAAGAACTCCAATAGGTTTGTTAAACAGGATTTCCCTTTCATAAATCCATGTTGACTCTGCCCAAACTTACAATTAGTTTCTAAGTGCCCAGTTATTGCATCCTTTATAATAGATTCCAGCATTTTCCCAACTACTGATGTGAGGCTAAGAAGTCTGCAGTTCCCTGTTTTCTCTCTCTCTCCTTTCTTAAATAGCGGAGTTACACTTGCTATCCTCCAATCTGCAGAAACTGTTCCAGAATCTATAGAATTTTGGAAGATGACAACCAATGCGTCCACTATCCCAATGGCCACCTCTTTCAAAACCCTAGGATGTAGGTCATCCGGTCCTTGGGATTTATCGACTTTTAGTCCCATTAATTTTGCTAGTACTGTTTTTTTACTAATAATAATTTCTTTAAGTTCCTCATTCTTGTCACACCCTTGGTTTTCACGTATTTCTGGGAGGTTTTTTGTGTTTTCCTCCGTGAAGACACAAAGTATTTATTTAATTTCTCTGCCATTTCCTCATTCCCTATTATAAATTCTCCCGTCTCTGACTGTAAAGGACCTGCATTTACCTTCACCAGTCTTTTCCTTTTCACATACCTATAGAAGCTTTTACAATCCGTTTTTATATTTTTCACTAGTTTGTGCTCATATTCCATTTTCCCTTTCTTTCTCAATTTCTTGGTCCCCCTTTGCTGATTTCTAAAAAGATCCCAATCCTCAGGCTGACCGCTTTTTCTGGCAACTTTATAAGCTTCCTCCTTTGATTTAATACTAGCTTTAATTTCTTTTGTTAGCCATGGTTGGATCACTTTTCCTTTTGGGTTTAATGCCCTAGAGGAATATATGTTTGTTGCAAATTATGCATTATTTCTTTGAATGTTAGCCATTGTATGTCCACCTTCATACCTTTTAGTGTAGTCTCCCAATCTACCATGGCCAACTTGTCCCTCATACCCTTGTAGTTTCCTTTGTTTAGATTGAAGACCTTAGCTTCAGATTGGACTACATCACTCTCAAACTTAATGTAAAATTCAATCATATTATGATCACTTGTCCCTAAAGACCCCTTTACCACAAGATTATTGATTAGCCCTTTCTCATTACACAGTACCAGATCCAGAATAGCCTGTTCCCTGGTTGGTTCCTCCACATACTGATCCAGGAAACCATCTCGCATGCATTCAAAGAATTCATCCTCCACACCATTAGTGGTAATTTGATTTGCCCAGTCAATATGTAGATTAAAGTCCCCCATGATTACTGTATTGCCCTTGTTACATTCACTTCTAATTTCTTGATTGATACTGTGCCCTACATTACCACTACTGTTTGGTGGCCCATACACAACTCCCACCAATGTTTTCCGCCCTTTGCTGTTTCTTAGCTCCACCCAAACTGATTCCAGTTCTACATCACGATCTGCCAAGCCAAGATCTTTTATCTCTACCGTGCCGATCTCATCCTTTATTAACAGTGCTACGCCACCTCCTTTTCCTTTATGTCTGTCCTTCCTAAATGTTGAGTACCCTGGAACATTCAGTTCCCAGCTTTGGTTACCCTGCAACCATGTCTCTGTAATGGCAATTACATCGTACCCATTTACTTCTATTA
Organism: Squalus acanthias; assembly: GCA_030390025.1. Classification (NCBI taxonomy): domain Eukaryota; kingdom Metazoa; phylum Chordata; class Chondrichthyes; order Squaliformes; family Squalidae; genus Squalus; species Squalus acanthias. The sequence goes on from CM059435.1 coordinate 120,314,699, forward strand.
GTGCCATTAATTCATCCACCTTGTTGCGAATGCTACGTGCATTTAGATAAAGTGCCTTCAACTTTGCCTGTTTAATATTTTTCTGCACTTTGACCCTCTTTACTGTTAGCCTTTGTTTCTGCTCCCCACTAGTTTTGCTGACTACTTTTCTAACTTGCACTTCCAGCTTTGTTGCACTCCGTTCTGGGCCCACACTTAGGTTCCCAGCCCCCTGACAAACTAGTTTAAATCCTTCCCAACAGCACTAGCAAACCCCTCTGCGAGGATATTGGTCCTGGTTCTGCCGAGGTGTAATCCGTCCAGCTTGTACAGGTCCCACCTTCCCCAGAATCGGTCCCAATACCTCATGAATTTAAATCCCTCCCTCCTACACCATCTCTCCAGCCACACATTCATCTGGTCTATTCTCCTATTTCTGCTCTCGCTAGCACGTGGCACTGGGAGTAATCCTGAGATTACTACCTTTGAGGTCCTGCTTTTTAATTTATTTCCTAGTTCCCTATATTCTGCTTGCAGGACCTCGTCCCTCTTTCTACCTATGTCGTTGGTACCAATATGGACCACGACCTCTGGCTGTTCACCCTCCCCCTTCAGAATGTTGTGCAGCCGCTCAGCGACATCCTTGACCCTGGCACCAGGGAGGCAACATACCATCCTGGAGTCACGTCTGCGGCTACAGAAACGTCTATCTGTTCCCCTTACGATAGAATCCCCTATCACTATTGCTCTCCCACTCTTTTTCCTCCCCTCCTGTGCAGCTGAGCCACTCGTAGTGCCACGGACTTGGCTCTTGCTGCATTCCCCTGAGAAACCATCTCCCCCAGCAGTATCCAAAATGGAAAATCTGTTGGAGAGGGAGATGGACCCAGGGGACACCTGCACTACCTTCCTAGTTCTTTTACTCTGTCTGGCGGTCACCCATTCCCTTTCTGCCTGTGCACTCTTAACCTGCGGTGTGACCACCTCGTTAAATGTGCTATCCATGTAGATTTAATTGGAGAAAATTTAACTAATCAGTCACCTCATTACTGATTGTGAGGGTCTTGCTGTGTACAAAAAGGGCAGCTGCTTTTGTCGACATAACAGCAGTGATGGCACTTGAAAATAAATCATAGGATGTGAAGTGCTTTGTGGTGTTTCTGAGAGGCATGATAACACACTGTATAAGTCATTCCTTTCATTTCACTCTACTATTACCTCAAATTGCTCCCACTGTGACCACCGATTAGAGACTTCTATCCATCAAGGGATATGTAGATAGGGCGGGAAGTTGGAGTCGAGGTAGAAGATCAGTACTTTACCCTGGCGTTAGACAGCTCAAAATACGCTCAAGCTTGAAGAGTTAAATGTACAAACATATTGAGTGTTTTTCACTCTGTTTGAGTGGAAACAGTTCGAACATTTCAAATGCTCACCTCTGCTCTTTGCTTATCTCCTAGCAACAACTTCCTAACTCGATCTGTCATTCTGAACGTAGTAATGAAAGCGAGTGGGGGCAGGTTTGTAGAAGCAATTCTACATTAAGACTGTTTTATATAACAAGACTCCATTCTACGGGTCCCATCCAGCTCTCCATTTGCACTGGAGCAGTCAAGCAATTTCTGAATATTCATTATTTAGAGGTGCAGCACACACTTAGTAAAAAAAAAAATAACCCTTGCAATTATTTAAAGGGAAGCACTGATGTGTGGATAAGAATTGACATCGGAAGTGCTTTTCCTTGTAGTGTCTCATAATGGCAGCCGTTAAAAAGATTAAGTTCCTCCAGGGGTTCTTATGTTAATCTGCTTCACATCATGCTACTTACACATTCATAAAGGAAGTTCAGTGAAGGCATATCAGTAAATATTTTCAAACCAGGCGTGTGTAGTAAATTGGACAAGTGCAGTTTCTTAAAGAAAGCCACATTCCCCATTACATCAGGAAGTGGAGTGACTAATGGCGCCAGCTCAGAACTAAAATACCTCCAGCCTCAAAACTTCCAGTGACACGCTCTCTGCTACTCAGCACCTACAACATACCTGATAGGTTTCTCAATTAAAAATTACACAAAGACTGTGACCCCTGGTTCTGGACTCCCCCGCCATCGGGAACATCCTTCCTCTGTCTAGCCCTGTTAGAATTTTATAAGTTTCAATGAGATCAAAGCTTATGGTGCAGGACACCACCAAAGTAAGAACCAGAGTGAAGAAAAGGGCCCGGAATTTGCGGTCAGCGGTGAAGCAAAGATGCTCGCCGCAGGCCGTGAAGAAAGTTTCCCACAGAGATCTCGCACTCTCTGTAGCGAGAAGTTTGCCTTTTTTCGGCGCTCAAGTGATTTCAGCGCTGTGTAGTGGGAATCCCTAACGCGATCTGCTGTGACGTCAACAAGCTGTCTAAGCAGCCAATCACAATGCAGAATTCTCACAGACAGGGAACCAGGAAATGAGAAGCTGCTTGTATCCGGACTTTTAAAAAATCTTACAGAGAGTGAAACAAAGATTAGGGCTCTCACATGAGGATAAGGTAGAACCTGAAATATCATGAATAAACTTTAAAAAAATTAGAAAACTTTTTTTTAATGTTTCTTAAAAATTGTAATTTTTTAAATCATAATGGAGAAATTTGACTCTCCACAAAATTTAAATTAGTTTTTCAGGGCCATAACAGTTGTTTAGCAGTCAATACGCTGTTAAAACCCCAGTTACACCTAATCCAACAAGGTCTAACATTTAATGGGGTATTTAACAGCGATATTACCGCGGAACAGCCCAAGTTTTCGTCAGTTTCACTGGTTTCCCCAGTTACACTGTGTGGGGGGTGGGGGGAGGGGGCTGCCACAGCACAGCCAGTGTCGGAGCAGTGAATGACTGACCGCAACTTCAGGATTTCTGCGTTAGGATGCGCAGGCGCTACATCCTGAAGTTGCGGTCAGTTTCAGAGGGGTAATAACAATGAACACTGTTCGTTCGTCGTTATTACCTACCGCAAATTTCAGCCCATCGTAAAAAACAACGCGCACTGATTAGCATGAGCTTTACAAGCCAGTAGATTGTACATTATACAGTAGTTATATTTACAGAGCAAGAATTTTCAGTATTCAGTCACAGGCCAGGACTGTGAGCCCCAGAATATCGCAAGGACTAGCAGACACAAGATCCATCCCCGCCAGCACACTATGGCTGCAGTTGTTATCTACAGGATGCACTACAGAAATTCACCAAATTTACAGCAACAGCACCTCCCAGCCCTTGTAACCTCCAGCACAGAGAAGGACAAGAGCAGCATTATCACGGGAGTACCATCACCTCCAAGTTCCTCCCACTCCCTCGCCTCAAAGCTGCACACCATTCCGACTTGGACATAACATCAGCTCGATCGTTCTTGATCCCCACTGGACCAATCCTGGCGTTGTCCCTCCTAACCCCATTGACGGGGCTCCCATCACACGGGCTGCAGCGGTTCAAGGCGGCCCACCGCCACCTTCTCAGAGCGACCGGGGATGGGCAATAGGTGGGGCCTCGCCTGCGTTGCCCACCTCTCATGAAAAAAGACCTCACAGGAAGGAATTACCATTCTATGTAACAGTCTTATCGAACACGGAACAATTACACAGCCGCGCTGACTTCTCAATACATGGCGACGTGGAACAACATAATTCAAGATCATAAACCGGAATTCTTCATTTTGACCTGCATATTCAAAAGATTCTCTTGTCCCTACCAGCACCTTGAGCAAATAACTTCAATATTACCAGTTACGGTTTTTTATGGATTTGAGGTTTTTGCAGGCGACACTTTTTACTTTGCCTTTTCAATTTAATAAAGTTCAATTTTTTTTTAAAAAAGGAGAAAAAGTAGATTTGGGAAGCTGAATACGACAGCTGTACATCACTCACTTGTTTCATAGCCTCCACCCGCTTGTTAAGGGCGGTGGTCTGCTCGATGAGAGCCTCCGCTGCGCTGTCATGCTCTTTCAGCCGTTCCACCAGGGCCTTCGCATCCGCCAGAACCTTCTCGATAGTACAACTCATTCTGCAAAAGGCAAGTCGGGGTTACTTGGCACCTTATCACGTGGCTCAGAAAATATTCCAAAACGCTTCACATACAATAGATTACTTTGAAGTGTAGAATCTTGCAGCACAGAAGGAGCCCATTCGGCCCATCGTGCCTCTTTGAAAGAGCTCTCCAATTAGTCCCACTCCCCCTGCTCTTTCCCCACAGCCCTGCACATGTTTACTTTTCAAGTATATAGACTACACTGGAGTAAGTGTAGTCGTGTTGTGTAGGCAAGCATGGGAGCCAATCTTGTGCACTGCAAGATCCCAGAAACAGCAACTGGATGAATTGGCCTGTTTTTGGTAGTGTTGGTCGAGTGAGAAATGTTGGTCGGGAGACAGGATCATTAGTGACTACCGTAACCATAGAACAGGCAGACAAGACCTTTGTTTATTTCAATGAAGAGCACCTCTGACGGTGCAGCACTCCCCCAGTACTGCACTGGAGCGTCAGCTTAGGCTGCTTGCTCAAGTCCTGGAGTGGACTTGATCCCACCTGAAGAGAGTCCCACCAACTGGGCCGTGCTGACGGCTGCAAAAACAGGCAAGACCGCCGATCAAAGAAAATCCTTCGACTGCTTCAGAGAATGATTTAAGCAAAAGAAGTAACAAAACACATTGGGATTTGTAGAAATCCTCTTGTGTTTTAATAACCACAGTGCCACACTAATTACCAGTCTACTTATCAGTGTTGCGTTTAAACTGGGCTTTCATTTAGATGGCTAAGGCTGCTGCTATAATGCACCAGGTCTGAGACCTGCAGCAACAGTGGTTCACAACCCACATCACCACATTTCGAGTGAAGGTTGCCTGTGGCTGCAAATCAGGGGTCCTGCGGCTCCAAGACATCTATTCCCCATTCACAGCGCGCACACGTGATCAAAGCTTTGCTTCTGTCCACTGAGTTTGAAATGTTTGCGAGTGTAAGCAGCAGCTCAGATCCAACGGCACCGTGAGCATTTTATAAACCGTCTTTACACTGCACTGAACCTACACTCCATGCAGGGACACGCAGGGTGAGACAGCCTTCCTGAGCAGGGGGGCTTCATAGAAATACATAGAAGTTACAACACGGAAACAGGCCATTCGGCCCAACCAATCCATGTCACCATGTAACCCACCCCCACAGATAAGCAAATAGTTCTAATCACGTTTACCCGCCCTCTTCCCATGCCCCTTCAACCCCTATTCCTTCATCCTTCTGTCCAATCTAATCTTGAATGTTGACACAGTTTCTGCCTCGTCCACTAACTGTGGGCGTGAATCCCACAGCCTCACGACTCTCTGTGTGTGAAGAAGTCTCTCCTGTCCTCTGTTCTAAATCTCTGACATTTTATCTTGTGTCTACAGCCCCCTTGTTCTAGACCCCTCAACTAATAAGAACATAAGAAACAGGAGCAGGAGTCGGCCAATCGGCCCCTCGAGCCTGCTCCGCCATTCAATAAGATCATGGCTGATCCAAACTTGGCCTCAACACCACTTTCCCGCTCTCTCTCCCCATACCCCTCGACTCCCTTGTAGTTCAAATGTCTGTCAATCTCCGCCTTGAATATATTCAATGACTCCGCCTCCACAGCTCTCTGGGGTAGAGAATTCCAAAGATTCACGACCCTCTGAGAGAAGAAATTCCTCCTCATCTCCATCTTAAATGGGTGGTGGAGGTTGGAGGTGGGAGGTGAGGTGGGGTGGGAGAGAGAAGGCAGTGAGGGATTCACACTACTAAACTCCAGGGTCGGATTGAAACCTGACTCGGGTTATACTAAAACCACATTGCAAGCACAGAAAAGTGGCTGTATAACTGCACCCCAAATTTTCTCCCTATTTTTCTGTGTTGTCTGTATCTTTTCCTAAATATATAATCACTATGAAACTAAATAGGACATTTCAGGTGCACAAATTTTATAAGGCAATAAAAATACTGAAGAGTTGTTTTTTTTAAGTATAGCATTCTAGCATTAGCTTTGTAACTTTAAGCAGTATTTAGTCCCATTGTGAAAGCCCATCATTAGCCACAAAAGCAGAGGTAACAGACATCACTAACGTAGCAATTTTATAAAATGAAACATAAACCATGATTTAGAAGACGAAACGTTAAAAACTGCTTCCCAACAGGAGCTGCACTCAGAGCTGTGACAAGAGCCGTTAAATATCTTTGATACTGTAAGACAGGATTTTCCATTTTTACGTTTGCCCTTGTGAGTCACATTTTGTGGCACCTTGGGGGCTTTATATAAAGTTTAAATCCAGGCAGAGGGACATGGGGGGCATATTCACAAATCCTTCAAGGTGGCAGGTCAAGTTGATCAGGCGGTTCAGAAAGCGTGCGGGATACTTGGCTTTGTAAATAGGGGCACTGAATACAAAAATCGCTGGTTCGGCCCCAGCTGGAGTATTGTGTCCAATTCTGGGCACCACACTTTAGGAAGGATGTCAAGACCTTGGAGAGGAGGTTTGCCAGGATGATACCAGGGATGAGGGGCTTCAGTTATGTGGAGAGATTGGAGAAGCTGGGGTTGTTCTCTCTCGAGCAGGGAAGGTTCAGAGGAGATTTAATAGAGGTGTTCAGAATTATGAGGGGTTTTGAGAGAACAAGTTTTTTTTTAAATTTGTTTATGGGATGTGGGCGTCACTGGCAAGGCCAGCATTTATTGCCCATCCCTAGTTGCCCTTGAGAAGGTGGTGGTGAGCTGCCTTCTTGAACCGCTGCAGTCCGTGTGGTGAGGGTGCTCCCACAGTGCTGTTAGGGAGGGAGATCCAGGATTTTGACCCAGCGACGATGAAGGATCAGCGATATACTTCTAAGGCAGGAGAAGTAGGGACAAACTGTTTCCTCAGACAAATGGGTCGGTAACCAAAGGTCACAGATTTAAAATAATTGGCAAAGAGAACTAAAGGGGAAATGAGGAGAATTTTTTTCACACAGAGGGTTATGATGATCTGGAACACACTACCTGAAAGGGAGCAGATTCCATAGGAGCTTTCAAAAGGCAATTGGACATGGACTTGAAGAGAACTAATCTGCAGGATTATGGGGGAAGAAGCAGGGGATGAGACTAATTGGAGAGCTCTTTCAAAGAGCCGGCACAGGCAGGACAGGCTAGCTGATTTAAGTTTCTCTGAATCCCTGTTCCATTCATTTGTATCTCAAGTTCCTGATACTAACAGATCCCAACGTTTTTTTGTCTTTACATCTCGAAGGCCGCGGGGGCCTGTTTTCGATATTAAAGGTGCGATATAAATGCAAGTTATTTTTCTGATTTAGGATTTATCCACCAATAAGGAAGCAGCATGAGGAACAACCCTTTCCAGACTGACAATATTCAAACAGGACAAACCAGCAACTAAGGACTAAGGGTTCTGACGAAGGGTTTCGACCTGAATCGTTAACTCTGTTTCTCTCTCCACGGATGTTGCCTCGCCTGCTGAGTTTTTCCAGCGTTTTCTGTTGTTGTTTCAACTAAGGACTAGAAGTGTACTTAGGACCGAGCCAAATCGTCCACCAGCTGCAAGGTGGAAACTCCCTACTGCTGAATCTTGTGCAGTGCCTCACTCAGTACACTATGCAGGTGTCTGCGTGCGAGACTTGCTTCAGTTTTGTGCCATTAATTTTGCCCAGATGGTTTTCAACACCAGCATTCGCATAACAGCTAACCAAGCACCCAGGCAGAGAGTTTCAACATTTGGACTGATCTGAATCAATCGGCCATTACATTTATCACAAATATTTAATTCAGGTGACGGGCAGCACCAAAAGAGCCCCTTTACATACACTGGATTACACAGGATATACGGCACAGAAACAGGCCATTCGGCCCAACCAGTCCATGCCGGCGTTTATGCTCCACTCGAGCCTCCTCATCTAAATCTATCAGCATAACCCTCTATTCCCTTCTCCCTCATTGCTTATATAACCGCCCCTTAAATGCATCTTCTGAATTCCCTATTGGATTTTATGGTAACTATCTTATATTGATGGCCTCTCACTAACAATAAATAAAAACTTTCCATTTGTATTAGCTGCAGATTAGACGCACAGAAGGATGAATATGAAAACTTGTGCACATACAAACACCAATAAAATGTTCCACAGCCCCAAATGCACAGAATAATCCCAAGTTCTTGACACTACATTCTGCAATATCAACAGCAGCAACTTGTATTTATAGCGTGCCTTTACATAGAAAAAGCATCCTAATGCGCTTCAGAGAATCGCGAGGAAAAGGCGTGCGAAGCTAAAGGAGATTGGGAGAAAAGACCAAAAAACTTGGGACAAAGAGCTGGGTTTTAAGGAGCATAAGAAATAGGAGCAGGAATAGGCCACTTGGCCCCTCGAGCCTGCTCCGCCATTCAATAAGATCATGGCTGATCTTGGGCTCAAAGCCACTTCCCTGCCCGCTCCCCATAACCCTTCACTCCCTCATCTTGCAAAAATTTGTCTATCTCCACCTTAAATGTATTTAATGACCCAGCCTCCACAGCTCTCTGGGGCAGAGAATTCCACAGATTTACGACCCTCTGAGAGAAGAAGCTCCCCATCTCAGTTCTAAAAGGGCGACCCTTTATTCTGAGACTGTGCCCCCGAGCGTCTTAAGGGAGGTGGCGAGGTTTAGGAATTCCAAGGAATGGGACCGAGGCAGCTGCAGGGGCAGACAAAAGGCCAGAACCAGAAGAATAAAGAGTTTCTCTGAAATGATACATAAACAATGTCACCTTGAAGCGGCGGTATATTTAGGTAGGCAATCATTTTTATGCCAAATATATCTCTTTGTTTCAGGCTTATATTAAAGCTACATTTACTCAGAACTTGAAAGAGATATCGATTCGAAAATAACATTTCTTAGCCAAATTCACAGGATGTGGGCATCGCCGGCAATTATTCTCCATCCCTAATTGCCCGTGAGTAGGTGGTGGTGAGCCGCCTTCTCGACAACTGAGGGTCTCGCTGGGCCATTTCAGAGGGCAGTTAAGAGTCGACCACATTGCTGTGGGTCTGGAGTCACATATAGGCCAGACCGGGTAAGGACGACAGATTTCCTTCCCTAAAAGACATTAGTGAACCAGGTGGGTTATTACGACAATTCGATAGTTCCATGGTCGCCATTACTGATACTAGCTTTTTATTCTAGATTTATTTAATTAACTGAATTTAAATTCCCCAGCTGCCATGGCGGGATTTGAACTCGTGTCTCGGGAACATTAGTCCAGACCTCTGGATTACTAGCCCAGTGACATCACCACTATGTTTGGTGGTGAGGGGGAGTGGTGGGGCGTGGCCTGGGGTCCAGGGGCGTGGCCTGGGGTCTTGGCCTGGGGTCTGGGACGAGGGTCAAGACCAGGGGGCGGGGCCTGGGGGGGGTCCAGACCAGGGGGCGGAGCCTGGGGGTCCATGGTCGGGAGGCGGGGCCTGATGTCCAGGGGGCGGAGCTAGGGTCCAGGGGGCGGAGCTAGGGTCCAGGGTCGGGGCCTGATGTCCAGGGGGCGGGGCTAGGGTCCAGGGGGCGGGGTCTGGCGAATCCCCGGATGTCTCTGACGGTTGCCGCTCTTGCTGCCCCGGCGACTCCGAGTGCCGCCATCTTCCGCCCGCGGCGCCATTCCGCGCCGGCTCCCCGCTCTCCCCCGCACCGCGGCGACTCTCCCCCACGCTCCTCCCTTCCCCGGGCTCCCGCTCCCTCTCCCTGGCTCCAGTTCCATCTCTCTCTCTCCCGCCGCTCTCACCTCATCGGACGGCCGCCTCCATCAACGTCCCGACAGGCGCCGCGCACAAACCGGAAATCCGCACCGCGCCTGCGCACAGCCTCCTCCGCGCGCGCTGCACGCCGGGGGGTGTAGTTTCCCCCGCCCTCACTGCGCGTGTGCGAGACTCGGGCGCGATTTGGCCTCCCGGCCACAGGTGGCGCTGCGCTCAGCTGGAGTCCTTCGAATCACACCGCCCCTTCCCCACACACACGCGGCCGTGTCTATTCGCAACACCAAAGTTCTGATTGGTCCCCTTGGCTGACAAGACCTGATTGCTGATTGGTCCCCTTCGATGACAAGACACACCCAGCCGTTTCTCTGGAATGTGTAATTAGATCCTCCCTGCCTACATAATCAATCACTTTGCAAAGTGCCATTCTGACTGCTGACGCCAGACAGAACAGGGTTCACTTGGAACAGACAGGGCTCACCCTTCTGGGTTATGACCTGCTCCCAAACCTCAAACAAGTTCCTGACCTTCCCCCACCCCCGGGATCCTGACCTTCCCCCAACCCCCCCCAACCCAGTAGATGGAGCATTGAGTGTGGGTCACGGATTGTTAACAGGTTTATTGGATATGAAGTGAATAGTGACAGCTTTCCGAGACATCAACCAGGTCTAGGGGGAGGAGAGGGAGCACGTGGTGTGGGTGTAAAGAGGGTGGGGTTGGAAGAACGTGATCCGTCTAACTATTTGGATTACGTTCTCGCTCTCATCCCCCCCTTAAGACCTTCCCCTTAAGTTCTTCCCCCTTCCCACTGTGCCCTCCGTGCCCTTTACCCCCCGATTTCCTGACCTCTCCCCTCCCCTCCTCCCTCTCTCTCGCCCTCCCCTCTCTCTCTCCGCTCCGATCCCCACTCTCTCCCCCTCCGATCCCCACTCTCTCCCCCTCCGATCCCCACTCTCTCCCCCTCCGATCCCCACTTTCTCTCCCCCTCCGATCCCCACCCTCTCTCCCCTCCGATCCCCACCCTCTCCCCTCCGATCCCCACTCTCTCTCCCCTCCGATCCCCTCTCTCTCCCCCTCCGATCCCACTCTCTCTCCCCCTCCGATCCCCACTCTCTCCCCCCTCCGATCCCCACTCTCTCCCCCCCCCGATCCCCACTCTCTCTCCCCCTCCGATCCCTCTCTCCCCCTCGATCCCCACTCTCTCTCCCCCTCCGATCCCCACCTCTCCCCCCTCCGATCCCCACTCTCTCCCCCCTCCGATCCCCCCTCTCTCCCCCCTCCGATCCCCGCTCTCTCCCCCCCGATCCCCCTCCGATCCCCGCTCTCTCCCCCCCGATCCCCGCTCTCTCCCCCCCGATCCCCGCTCTCCCCCCCCGATCCCCACTCTCTCTCCCCCTCCTATCCCCACTCTCTTCCCACTCTCTCTCCCCCTCTGATCCCCACTCTCTCTCCCCCTCCGATCCCCTCTCTCTCTCCCCCTCCGATCCCCTCTCTCTCTCCCCCCTCCGATCCCCTCTCTCTCTCCCCCCTCCGATCCCCACTCTCTCCCCCCTCCGATCCCCACTCTCTCTCCCCCTCCGATCCCCTCTCTTCCCCTCCTCTTCCCTCCCTTCCTCCCGCTCTCTCCCCCCTCAGGTTCCCTCACTCTGTCTGAAGGCCGCAAAAATGTTTGTGCAGATAATCACAGCGATATTCTAGGCAAAAGTCCCAGAGACTCTTTCAGTTTAGTCATTGATTTTCGAAAGATAACCCAAAAGCCCGAGTAGCAGGCTCAGGCTCAGGCTCGAGCAGCAATGACTGCAGCTCCAGGCTCGGCAACGTGGTTCGGTCCCACTTCCGGCTTCCTCATGTATCGTACTGTGCATGCGCAGTACCAAATATGCACACATGTGCAGAGGGAGTCAAAAAACACCGTGCAAATAATCGCTCCTCCCACACTCACACCTGGGGCTTCCTACACACAGCTACAGAAAGACTTGCATTTATATAGCGCATTTCCCCACCTCAGGACGTCCCAAAGCACTTTACAGCCAATGAAGTACGTTTGAAGTGTAGTCACTGTTGTAGCGAGTTCCACATTCTCACTACTCTCTGGGTAAAGAGAGTTTTAATAGAAGTGTTCAAAATTATGAAGGGTTTTAATAAAGTAACTGCATAAGGAGAGACTGTTTCCAGTGGCAGGAGGGTCGGTAACCAGAGGACACAGATTGAAGGTAATTGGCAAAAGAGCCAGAGGGGAGATGAGGAGATTTTCTTTCACGCAGTGAGTTGTTGTGATCTGGAATGCGCTGCCTGAAAGGGCGGTGGAAGCAGATTCAACAGTAACTTTCAGAATGGATTTGGATAAATACTTGAAAAGGAATACTGTGCAGGGCTACATGGCAAGAGAGGATAGCTCTTTCAAAGAGACAGTACAGGCACGATGGGCCGAATGGCCTCCTTCCGTGATGTATGATTCTATGATATAGAAAGTATGCAGCAAATTCAGAATTGCAAATGCTCTTTCTAAATACTACCCACTTGCGGGCAAGACCAGAACTAGGGGCCATCAATATAAGATAGTCACCAAGAAATCCAGTAGGGAATTCAGAAGAAACTTCTTTACCCAGAGAGTGGGGAGAATGTGGAACTCGCTACCACAGGGAGTGGTTGAGGCGAATAGTATAGATGCATTTAAGGGGAAGCTGGATGAGCATATGAGGGAGAAAGGAATAGGAGAATATGCTGATAGGGTGAGATGATGACTGGTGGGAGGAGGCTCGTGTGGAGCAGAAACACTGGCATGGACCTGTTGGGCTGAATGGCCTGTTTCTGTGCTGGACATTCTATGTAATCACAGAATCATAGAATGGTTACAGCACAGAATGAGCCCATTCGGCCCGTCGAGCCCGTGCCAGCTCTCTGCAAGAGCACTTCAGCTAGTCCCACTCCCTCACCCTTTCCCCGTAGTCCTGCAAATTTTTTTCCTTCAGGTTCTTATCCAATTCCCTTTGGAAAGCTGTGATTGAAACTGCCTCCACCACCCTTTCAGGCAGTGCATTCCAGATCATAACCACTCGCTGCGTAAAAAGGTTTTTCCTCATGTCGCCTTTGGTTCTTCTGCCAATCACCTTAAATCTGTGTCCTCTGGTTCTCGACCCTTCCGCCAATGGGAACAGTTTCTCTCTATCTACTCTGTCCAGACCCCTCATGATTTTGAACACCTCGATCAAATCTCCTCTCAATCTTCTCTGCTCCAAGGAGAACAACTCCAGCTTCTCCAGTCTATCCACGTAACTGAAGTTTCTCAACGCTGGAACCATTCTTAGAAATCTTTTCTGCACCCTCTCTAAAGCCTTCACATCCTTCCTAAAGTGTGATGCCCAGAATTGGACACAATACTCCAGTTGAGGCCGAACCAGTGTTTTATAAAGGTTCATCATAACTTCCTTGCTTTTATACTCTATGCCTCTATTTATAAAGCCCAGGATCCCGTGTGCTTTTTTAACCGCTTTCTCAACCTGCCCTGCCACCTTCAACGATTTGTGCACATATACCCCCAGGTCTCTCCGTTGATGCACCCCCTTTAGAATTGTACCCTTTAGTTTATATTGCCTCTCCTCATTCTTCCTACAAAAATGTATCACTTCGCACTATTTTGCGTTAAATTTCATCTGCCACGTGTCCGCCCATTCCACCAGCCTGTCTATGTCCTCTTGAAGTCTATCACTATCCTCCTCACTGTTCACTATATTTCCAAGTTTTGTGTCATCTGCAAATTTTGAAATTATGCCCTGTACACCCACATCCAAGTCATTAATATATATCAAGAAAAGCAGTGGTCCTAGTACCGACCCCTGGGGAACACCACTGCATACCTTCCTCCAGTCTGAAAAACAACCGTTCACCACTACTCTCTGTTTCCTGTCACTTAGCCAATTTTGTATCCATGCTGCCACTGTCCCTTTTATTCCATGGGCTTCAATTTGCTGGCAAGCCTATTATGTTGCACTTTATCAATCGCCTTTTGGAAGTCCATTTACACCACGTCAACCGTATTGCCCTCATCAACCCTCTCTGTTACCTTATCAAAAAACTCAATCAAGTTAGTTAAACACAATTTGCCTTTAACAAATCTGTGCTGGCTTTCCTTAATTAATCCACACTTGTCCAAGTGACTGTTAATTTTGTCCCGGATTATAGTTTCTAAAAGCTTCCCCACTACCGAGGTTAAACTGACTGGCCTGTAGTTGCTGGGTTTTTTGAACAATGGGGTAACATTTGCAATTCTCCAGTCCTCTGGCACCACCCTTGTATCTAAGGAGGATTGGAAGATTATGGCCAGTGCCTCCACAATTTCCACCTTTACTTCCCTCAGCATCCTAGGATGCATGCCATCCGGTCCTGGAGACTTATCTAGTACCTCCTCTTTATCAATTTTTATCCCATCCAGTATCTCCACTACCTCCTCGTTCACTATGACTTTGGCAGCATCTTCTTCCTTGGTAAAGACAGATGCAAAGTACTCATTTAGAACCTCAGCCATGCCCTCTGCCTCCATGCATAGGTCTCCATTTTGGTCACTAATCGTCCCCTAATCAGTAATACTATGGTTACCAACTCTGGTTCGAGGTATTCTTGGAGGGTTGATGACACGACATTTATGCTTGGGATGGCGAGTAAGGAGAGTGGGAGACCAAACACCTCTGACCTAGAGTTAGGGAGAAGAAAGCAACAAATACTGGAACAAGAACAGGCGCCTGTGTCAGCCGTGGCTCAGTGGATCGCACACCAGCCTCAGAGTCTAGAAGGTCGTGGGTTCAAAGCCCCACTCCAGAGACTTGTGCACAAAAATCTAGGCTGACACTCCCAGTGCAGTAGTGAGGGAGCGCCGCACTGTCGGGGGGCAGTACTGAGGGAGCGCCGCACTGTCGGGGGGCAGTACTGAGGGAGCGCCGCACTGTCGGGGGGCAGTACTGAGGGAGCGCCGCACTGTCGGAGGGGCGGTACTGAGGGAGCGCCGCACTGTCGGAGGGGCAGTACTGAGGGAGCGCCGCACTCTCAGAGGGGCAGTACTGAGGGAGCGGCGCACTGTCGGAGGGGCAGTACTTAGGGAGCGCCGCACTGTCGGAGGGGCAGTACAGAGGGAGCGGCGCACTGTCGGAGGGGCAGTACTGAGGGAGCGCCGCACTGTCGGAGGGGCCGTACTGAGGGAGCGCTGCACTGTCAGAGGGGTAGTACTGAGGGAGCGCTGCACTGTCGGAGGGGCCGTACTGAGGGAGCGCTGCACTGTCAGAGGGGCAGTACTGAGGGAGCGCCGCACTGTCGGAGGGTCAGTACGGAGGGAGTTCTGCACTGTCGGAGGGGCAGTACAGAGGGAGCGCTGCACTGTCGGAGGGGCAGTACTGAGGGAGCGCCGCACTGTCGGAGGGTCAGTACGGAGGGAGTTCTGCACTGTCGGAGGGGCAGTACAGAGGGAGCGCTGCACTGTCGGAGGGTCAGTACTGAGGGAGCGCCGCACTGTCGGAGGGGCAGTACTGAGGGAGCGCCGCACTGTCGGAGGGGCGGTACTGAGGGAGCGCCGCACTGTCGGAGGGGCAGTACTGAGGGAGCGCCGCACTCTCAGAGGGGCAGTACTGAGGGAGCGGCGCACTGTCGGAGGGGCAGTACTTAGGGAGCGCCGCACTGTCGGAGGGGCAGTACAGAGGGAGCGGCGCACTGTCGGAGGGGCAGTACTGAGGGAGCGCCGCACTGTCGGAGGGGCCGTACTGAGGGAGCGCTGCACTGTCAGAGGGGTAGTACTGAGGGAGCGCTGCACTGTCGGAGGGGCCGTACTGAGGGAGCGCTGCACTGTCAGAGGGGCAGTACTGAGGGAGCGCCGCACTGTCGGAGGGTCAGTACGGAGGGAGTTCTGCACTGTCGGAGGGGCAGTACAGAGGGAGCGCTGCACTGTCGGAGGGGCAGTACTGAGGGAGCGCCGCACTGTCGGAGGGTCAGTACGGAGGGAGTTCTGCACTGTCGGAGGGGCAGTACAGAGGGAGCGCTGCACTGTCGGAGGGTCAGTACTGAGGGAGCGCCGCACTGTCGGAGGGGCAGTACTGAGGGAGCGCCGCACTGTCGGAGGGGCAGTACTGAGGGAGCGCCGCACTGTCGGAGGGTCAGTACGGAGGGAGTTCTGCACTGTCGGAGGGGCAGTACAGAGGGAGCGCTGCACTGTCGGAGGGTCAGTACTGAGGGAGCGCCGCACTGTCGGAGGGGCAGTACTGAGGGAGCGCCGCACTGTCGGAGGGGCAGTACTGAGGGAGCGCCGCACTGTCGGAGGGGTAGTACTGAGGGAGTTCTGCACTGTCGGAGGGGCAGTACTGAGGGAGCGCTGCACTGTCGGAGGGTGAGTACTGAGGGAGCGCTGCACTGTCGGAGGGGCAGTACTGAGGGAGCGCCGCACTGTCGGAGGGGCAGTACTGAGGGAGCGCCGCACTGTCGGAGGGGCAGTACTGAGGGAGCGCCGCACTGTGGGAGGGGCAGTACTGAGGGAGCGCTGCATTGTCGGAGGGACAGTACTGAGCGAGTGCCGCACTGTCGGAGGGGCAGTACTGAGGGAGCGCCGCACTGTGGGAGGGGCCGTACTGAGGGAGCGCCGCACTGTGGGAGGGGCAGTACTGAGGGAGCGCCGCACTGTGGGAGGGGCAGTACTGAGGGAGCGCTGCACTGTGGGAGGGGCCGTACTGAGGGAGCGCCGCACTGTGAGAGGGGCAGTACTGAGGGAGCGCCGCACTGTCGGGGGGGCAGTACTGAGGGAGCGCCGCACTGTCGGGGGGGCAGTACTGAGGGAGTGCCGCACTGTGGGAGGGGCCGTACTGAGGGAGCGCCGCACTGTGGGAGGGGCAGTACTGAGGGAGCGCTGCACTGTCGGAGGGGCAGTACTGAGGGAGTGCCGCACTGTGGGAGGGGCAGTACTGAGGGAGCGCTGCACTGTCGGAGGGGCAGTACTGATGGAATGCCGCACTGTGGGAGGGGCCGCACTGAGGGAGCGCCGCACTGTGGGAGGGGCAGTACTGAGGGAGCGCCGCATTGTCGGAGGGGCAGTACTGAGGGAGCGCCGCATTGTCGGAGGGGCAGTACTGAGGGAGCGCCGCACTGTCGGAGGGGCAGTACTGAGGGAGCGCCGCACTGTCGGAGGGGCAGTACTGAGGGAGCGCCGCACTGTCGGGGGGGCAGTACTGAGGGAGCGCCGCACTGTCGGGGGGGCAGTACTGAGGGAGCGCCGCACTGTCGGGGGGCAGTACTGAGGGAGCGCCGCACTGTCGGGGGGACAGTACTGAGGGAGCGCCGCACTGTCGGGGGGGCAGTACCGAGGGAGCGCTGCACTGTCGGGGGGGGCAGTACTGAGGGCTGCTCTGTCGGAGGGGCAGTACTGAGGGAACGCTGCACTGTTGGTGGGGGGCAGTTCTGAGGGAACGCTGCTCTGTCGGAGGGGCAGTACTGAGGGAGTGCTGTACTGTCAGAGGGGCAGTACTGAGGGAACACAGCTCTGTCGGAGGGGCAGTACTGAGGGAGTGCTGCACTGTCGGAGGGGCAGTACTGAGAGAGCGCCGCACTGTTGGAGAGGCAGTACTGAGGGAGCGCCGCACTGTCGGAGAGGCAGTACTGAGGGAGCACTGCACTGTCAGAGGGGCAGTACTGAGGGAGCGCCGCACTGTTGGAGGGGCAGTACTGAGGGAGCGCCGCACTGTCGGGGGGGGCAGTACTGAGGGAGCGCCGCACTGTCGGAGGGGCAGTACTGAGAGAGCGCCGCTCTGTCGGAGAGGCAGTACTGAGGGAGCGCCGCACTGTCGGGGGGGCAGTACTGAGGGAGCGCCGCACTGTCGGGGGGGCAGTACTGAGGGAGCGCCGCACTGTCGGGGGGCAGTACTGAGGGAGCGCCGCACTGTCGGGGGGGCAGTACTGAGGGAGCGCCGCACTGTCGGGGGTCAGTACCGAGGGAGCGCTGCACTGTCGGGGGGGGGCAGTACTGAGGGCTGCTCTGTCGGAGGGGCAGTACTGAGGGAACGCTGCACTGTTGGTGGGGGGCAGTTCTGAGGGAACGCTGCTCTGTCGGAGGGGCAGTACTGAGGGAGTGCTGTACTGTCAGAGGGGCAGTACTGAGGGAACACAGCTCTGTCAGAGGGGCAGTACTGAGGGAGTGCTGCACTGTCGGAGGGGCAGTACTGAGGGAGCGCCGCACTGTCGGAGGGGCAGTACTGAGGGAGCGCCGCACTGTCGGAGGGGCAGTACTGAGGGAGCGCCGCACTGTTGGGGGGGCAGTACTGAGGGAGCGCCGCACTGTCGGAGGGGCAGTACTGAGAGAGCGCCGCTCTGTCGGAGAGGCAGTACTGAGTGAGCGCCGCACTGTCAGAGGGGCTTCACTGAGGGAGCGGCGCACTGTCGGAGGGTCAGTACTGAGGGTTCACTGCACTGTCGGAGGGACAGTACTGAGGGAGCGCTGCACTGTCGGAGGGGCAGTACTGAGGGAGCGCTGCACTGTTGGAAGGGCAGTACTGAGGGAGTGCTGCACTGTTGGAGGGGCAGTACTGAGGGAGTGCCGCACTGTTGGAGGGGCAGTACTGAGGGAGCGCTGCACTGTCGGAGGGGCAGTACTGAGGGAGTGCTGCACTGTCAGTGGGGCAGTACTGAGGGAGTGCTGCACTGTTGGAGGGGCAGTACTGAGGGAGCGCCGCACTGTTGGAGGGGCCTTCACTGAGGGAGTGCCGCACTGTTGGAGGGGCAGTACTGAGGGAGCGCCGCACTGTCGGGGGGGGCAGTACTGAGGGAGATCTGCACTGTCAGAGGGGCTGTACTGACGGAGAGCCACACTGTCGGAGGGTCAGTACTGAGGGAGTGCCGCACTGTCGGGGGGGCTGTACTGAGTGAGCGCCGCACTGTTGGAGGGGCAGTACTGAGGGAGTGCCGCACTGTCGGAGGGGCAGTACTGAGGGAGCGCCGCACTGTCGGAGGGGCAGTACTGAGGGAGCGCCGCACTGTCGGGGGGGCAGTACTGAGGGAGCGCCGCACTGTTGGGGGGGCAGTACTGAGGGAGCGCCGCACTGTCGGAGGGGCAGTACTGAGAGAGCGCCTCAGAGGAGCAGGGGAGTTATGCCCGGTGTCCTGGGGCCAATATTTATCCCTCAGCCAACATCACTAAAAACAGATTATCTGGTCATTATCACATTGCGGTTTGTGGGAGCTTGCTGTGCGCAAATTGGCTGCTGCGTTTCCCACATTACAACAGTGACTACACTTCAAAAAGTACTTCATTGGCTGTAAAGTGCTTTGAGACGTCCTGAGGTTGTGAAAGGCGCTATAGAAATGCAAATCTTTCTTTCTTCTTTTTGAAGATCACTGATTTACAGTTCTGTAGCAGTAGTAAGTCTTTTCAGAGCAAATCACCAAACCTAGAGTCTGTTTCAGCCTCAGACATATTGACACTCCTTCGGTGCTGTAAAATTCTATGATTTACAAGGGGGGGGGTCAGAAAAGTTTGAAAGCCCCTGGTGTAAGGCGTCTCATTTACCACAAGGGGGCAGCAAAGAGGAGCAGGAGGCAGATGGATCCCAACCTGCCCTCAAAGGACAGAATGAGCTTCAGAGATTGGGTGGGAAATTCACAAATGAGCAATCTCAGGACCGTGTTACTCCTCGATGCTGCCTTTCACCATCACGTTGCGCCAATTCATGACTACTGGATTGCTGCTAGCTGGTTTGCAGTTTTTGACTCTATATTCAGAAAAAAAAACCACCAGGTGACATCTCGGTAAAAATAGTTAAACCGACAATCTGAAAATCCTCGCTTTAGATTGCATTTCTTTCCCTAACTTCTGAACTTCAGAGAATCGTAAAACATTCACGCAATAAAATAAAATAAAACCTGCATTATCAAATTGAGCAGCAATTTTTAAATTGCAGTAAATTACAGTGTGGCTAAAATGTAGAAAAGCAAGGCTTGGGAAATGAACTAACTTCGAATGATTTCCTGTATGTTGAGAGACCTTTTATGTTTAACACATAAATATTGTAATAAATATTTTCAGTGCGTCTCCGCGCCACCTTTTCTCAGGCTGTGCACATTCTTGAAATAAATGTTGTTGCAAATATAAAACATTGCACGAAACAAGGGGATAGAATGACTGTGAAACAATTCACTGTTGCAGGAAGCTTTGGGATGTGTCTGAGAGATTGATGAGGTGTGCTGTGAATGCAACTCCTTAAAAGATTCATGCACGGTCTAGTTAAAGGGGTGTGGGGTTTGACAATGCGTTTCCATCCGATCAGTTACACACACACACACACAAAGAGGCAAGGTTGCTAACATTAGCCTGCAGTCTGCGCCATTCAGATCGACTACAATGCTGTCAATTTTTAATAAACTTCTTCCACCCCCTTCTCTCTCTCTCTGTCCAGCCTCTTGCGCTGTGACAAGGACCTGAGAACCATTTGAAGGAGGGCGAGCAGGCAGAAACAGCTCCTCGTCACAGCTCAGTGGATACAAGATCTGTCAGATTGTGCAAGGTGCTGAAATTCCGCTGATCCCTTCATTTTTTTTGGTTAGGGGGGGAGGTGGAAGGCAGTGAGAATCTATTGACCCTCCATGTGTGAGAACAGGAACATATCCCCAAGGAGCACCAGGGATGTTGTGCATGGATTATAAAAACCACACCTGCTCTGTTCTCTAGGTCAGTTTCATCGCCAGAAAATCCCTGGGATTCTTTCTCCAACTTCCCACAGCAACTGGTTGGACAGAGAGAGGTGGAGGAAACAAAACCTATCTCAATAAAGACGGGGAACCACAGACTGCTCTTCTCTGAGTGACCATGGAAAGCCAAGCGAGGACAGCAGTGCCCCTGGTTTAATAGCCCTGATAGAATATAATTAGTACTGGGAATAAGAAGAAGAAAACAAGGAAAAATTGCCCCCTCCAGCCCAGCAAAGATGCCTTTCGAAGGATTTGCAACCCTGAAGGATAAATTCTTCAAACCGGTCAAGGAAGAAGCCAAGTTCACGGTGGGAGATTCACTGGGCCATCTTCGAAGGTACAGAGAGAGAGAATTATTTTACAAACTTCATAAAGTTTTTGGAGATGCGCTGTAATATCAAGCTAGTGAGCTTCCAGTGTCTAATCTGCGCAGAGAACTCATTCTTCCTGAATAAAGAAGGTAGTGTGTATCTATTGTAGAGATTGCAGTAAGGAGATGCTGTAAGTGTGTGGCAGTACGATACGACACTGCTGGGTTATGGTATGACTGCCAATATTTATCATTAATCAACAATATTCTTTAAAAGCAAAATATCGAGACAGAAATTGGTACAGGTTAACTCTTGGCTGTCTGAGACACGCTTTGTGGGGTTTAAAAGATTTATTTACAACACCCTGTTATTTAGCAATTTCTACCAAAAGTCACTCCATAAATGTTATTTTTTGTGCTCTTTTAAAAGATAATCGAATCTGAACATAGCCCTGAGGTTACTTATTTCAAATAAGACCTAAATCATTTGATGCCGTTCGATTTCAGGCATTTAATAAAGAAAGACTTGCATTTCTCCAACACCTTTCACAACCTCAGGACATCCCAGAGCATTTTACAGCCAATTAAGTACTTTTGAAATGTAGTCACTGTTGTAATGTAGGGAAATGCAGCAGCCAATTTGCACACAGCAAGCTCCCATAAATAGCAATGTGATAATAACCAGATAATCTGTTTTTTTCATGATGTTGGTTGAGGGATAAATATTGGCCCTAGGACACCGGGGAGAACTCCCCTGCTCTATCTTTGAAGAAGTACTCCCTCAGTACTGCACTGGAGTGTCAGTCTAGATTATGTGCTCAAACCTCTGGAGTGGGACTTAAACCCATTACCCCCTGACCCAGGGGCAAGGGTGCTACCCACTGAGCCACAGCTGACACTTGGTTCTGATTTATTGGTTTAACTTGGTTCAGATATTATTTTTGTATAATTACGGGAAATAATTAAAAAGTCACCAGCCTGTCTGGTTAAACTTTGATATCCTCAGTCAAATATATGCATTTTGTTATGCATTGATGCTGCGACTAATGCCTTTATATATATATAGCTAGAAAATGGATAGATTTGCAAGATTTCTACAGTAATGACAGTTACACAGACACGACCCATTCTCGCAGTATAAACTAAAGCAATTATTCAACAGACATCTCAATTTCATAATTAATAAAATGTCTGAAAAGCACCTCCTTATTAAAAAGTCTGGTACATAATACTACAAGAAAAAAGACTATCGTTAAAATGATACAAAGAATATTTACCATCCCATTATCATAGAATCATAGAAATTAACGGCACAGAAGGAGGCCATTCGGCCCATTGTGTCCGTGCCGGCCGAAAAAGAGCTCTCCAGCCTAATCCCACTTTCCAGCTCTTGGTCCGTAGCCCTGTCGGTTACGGCACTTCAAGTGCACATCCAAGTACTTTTTAAATGTGATGAGGGTTTCTGCCTCTACCACTCTTTCAGGCAGTGAGTTCCAGACCCCCACCACCCTCTGGGTGAAAAAAGTTCTCAACTCCCCTCTAATCCTTCTACCAATTACTTTAAATTTCTGCCCCCTGGTTATTGACCTCTCTGCTAATGGAAATAGGCCCTTCCTATCCACTCTATCCAGGCCCCTCATAATTTTGACTGAGTGTGTTCGTACAATGTTCATCATTATTCAGTAGTGCCTACAATATGTATTGTTTAACTGCAATGTTTTGATAGCAATAATGCCCTTTGCTTTATTTGAAAAGTGTCATTAGCTAGAAACAGAGACACTCTCCATCACACACCATCTACAAAGGATTACACAGGATATACGGCAAAGAAACAGGCCATTCGGCCCAACCAGTCCATGCCGGTGTTTATGCTCCACTCGAGCTCCTCCCGTCTTTCCTCATCTAAATCTATCAGCGTAACCCTCTATTCCTTTCTCCCTCATATACTCGTCTAGCCTCCCCTTAAATGCATCTATACTATTCGCTTCAACCACTCCCAGTAGTAGCGAGTTCCACATTCTCATCACTCTCTGGGTAAAGAAGTTTCTCCTGAATTCCCTATTGGATTTCTTGGTGACTATCTTATATTGATGGCCTCTAGTTTTGCTCTTCCCCACAAGTGGAAACACTCTCTCTGTATCTACTCTATCAAAACCTTTCTAATTCACACTCAGGGATCAGGAATCCTACTCTTGGCAAAATCAACTCAATCCAAGACTCTTTTTCGCTGTCAGTGATGATAACTCAATTACTGTCGCCGTGTTAATAGATACAAATGGAGGGAAATGCTACTTCAATGCATTTTATAATGGAGCAACCACCACAAGCTTTTAAATATAAAGGGGAAACATGATTTGCAATCATTTACCAGGGATTTGTGTCATGAAAATGTTATTAAACTACAGTTTTTAGTTATGATTGTGCACTGCCAGTCTCTCCCGAGAGTTCATGACTGATAGAAGAATCATCAATTGCAATCACTGTTGCTTCGATATCGATCACACATTTATTGATATTAACATCACGCAGTTTCACGCGAACAGAACTGAAATGTATGTGAAATGCACACCGATCCTTTGCAGAAGTATGGTTTATGAATTATTGATAAATGCATTCATAAAATTGAGCTGGTTGTTTGCTTAATTTAAAATGTGCTCTGTAATTTAAATATTTTTTGACTGTTGTAACTAACGGCTCCGCTGATTGTGTTACCCTCCATTCCAACCCATAAATGCTGCCCCGTGTCCTAACTCGCACCAAGTCCCGTTCACCCATCACCCCCTGTGCTCGATGACCTACATTGGCTCCCGGTCCCTCAATGCCTGGATTTAAGAATTCCCATCCTTGTTTTCAAATCCCTCCATGGCCTCGTCTCTCCCTATCTATGTAACCTCCTCCAGCCCCACAACCCCCCCGAGATCTCTGCGTTCCTCCAATTCTGGCCTCTTGCGCATCCCCGATTTTCATCGCTCCACCATTGGTGTCCATGCCTTCAGCTGCCTGGGCCCTGAGCTCTGGAATTCCCTCCCTAAATGTCTCCGCCTCTCTATCTCTCTCTCCTTTAAGACGCTCCTTAAAACCTCCCTCTTTGACCAAGCTTTTGGTCATCTGCCCTAATATCTCATTATGTGGCTCGGTGTCAAATTTTGTTTGATAATTGCTCCTGTGAAGCACCTTGGGACATTTTACTATGTTAAAGGCGCTATATAAATTCAAGTTGTTGTTGTTGATAACAAATAGGCTGTTTTATGAGAAATTGATACGTCAAGTGACTGAGATATGTTGGAATAAACCTGGAGCAATTCCTCAATGCTATCCAAACCTGGGTATGTGTTACATTCTTGTAACCTACTCCTACCTGTGTTATTTATAATTTATACATGTGTTAGGTGTCAGCTGTGGCTCAGTGGGCAGCAGTCTGGCCTTTGAGTCAGAAGGTTGTGGGTTCAAGTCCCAGTCCAGAGACTTGAGCACAAAAATCCAGGCTGACACTCCCAGTGCAGTACTGAGGGAGAACTGCACTGTCGGAGGGGCAGTACTGAGGGAGTGCTGCACTGTCTTTCGGATGAGATGTTAAACTGAGGCCCCGTCTGCTCTCTCAGGTGGACATAAAAGATCAGAAGCGGGGGAAGTTATAATGGGGAACAAAGAAATGGCAGACCAATTAAATGCATATTTTGGTTCTGTCTTCACAAAGGAGGACACAAATAACCTCCCAGAGATGTTGGAGAACATAGGGTCTGATGAAAGGGAGGAACTGAAAGAAATCAGTATTTGCAGGGAAATGGTGTTAGGGAAATTGACAGGATTGAAGGCCGATAAATCCCCAGGGCCTGATAATCTACATCCTAGGGTACTTAAGGAAGTGGCCCTAGAAATAGTAGATGCATTGCTGATCATCTTCCAACATTCGATGGAATCTGGAACTGTACCCATGGATTGGAGGGTAGCTAATGTAACCCCACTATTCAAAAAGGGTGGTAGAGAGAAAGCGGGGAATTACAGACCGGTAAGCCTGACATCGGTAGTGGGGAAAATGCTAGAGTCCATTATAAAGGATGTAATAGCTGAGCACTTGAAAAACAGTGGATTTACAAAAGGTAAATCGTGCTTGACTAATCTACTGGAATTTTTTGAGGATGTAACTAGGAAAATAGATAAGGGAGAACCAGTAGATGTGGTGTATTTGGACTTTCAAAAGGCTTTCGATAAGGTCCCACATAAGAGATTAGCGTGTAAAGTTAAGGCACATGGGATTGGGGGCAAGGTATTGATTGGATAGAGAACTGGTTGGCGGACAGAAAGCAGAGAGTAGGAATTAATGGGTCTTTTTCCGAGTGGCAGGCAGTGACTAGTGGGGTACCGCAGGGATCGGTCCTTGGACCCCAGCTATTCACAATATACATTAATGATCTAGATAAAGGAACTAAATGTAATATCTCCAAGTTTGCAGATGACACAAAGTTGGGTGGGCGTGTGTGCTGCAAGGAGGATGCAGAGATACTCCAGGATGATTTGGACAGGTTGGGTGAGTGGGCAGAAGCGTGGCAGATGCAATATAACGTGGATAAATGCGAGGTTATCCACTTTGGTGTCAAAAACAGAAAGGCAGACTATTATCTGAATGGCAATAGATTGGGAGAAGGGGAAGTGCAACGAGACCTGGGTGTCCTTGTGCACCAGTCGCTGAAGGTAAGCATGCAGGTGCAGCAGGCGGTGAAGAAGGCAAATGGTATGTTGGCCTTCATAGCGAAAGGGTTTGAGTATAGGAACAGGGATGTCCTGCTGCAGTTGTACAGGGCCTTGGTGAGACCACACCTTGAGTACTGTGTGCAGTTTTGGTTGCCTTATCTGAGGAAGGATGTTCTTGCCATGGAAGGAGTTCAGTGAAGATTCACAAGGCTGATACCTGGGATGGCAGGAATGACATATGAGGAGAGATTGGGTCGATTGGGCTTATACTCGCTGGAGTATAGAAGAATGAGAGGGGATCTCATCGAAACATATAAAATTCTGACAGGTCTGGACAAACTAGATGCAGGAAGAATGTTCCCGATGGTCGGAGAGTCCAGAACCAGGGGTCATAATCTAAGGATAAGGGGTAAGCCATTTAGGACAGAAATGAGGAAGAATTTCTTCACCCAGAGAGTGGTGAACCTGTGGAATTCTCTACCACAGAAGGTAGTTGAGGCCAAGTCATTTAATATATTCAAGAATGAGTTAGATATATTTCTTAAAGCTAAAGGTATCAAGGGATATGGGGAGAAGGCAGGTACAGGGTACTGAGTTTGGATGATCAGCCATGATCTCATCGAATGGCGGAGCAGGCTCGAGGGGCCAAATGGCCTACTCCTGCTCCTATCTTCTATGTTTCTATGTTCAAGATCTGAAGGAGGTGCAGAGAAGGGAGCGGTGAGGCTGATCCCCTCAGTCACAGGTCTGGATAATGAGGGGAGACTGTCGACCTCAGTACAAAAATGTGGAGTTAACACAAAACTGGAATGTCAGGAGATCCCTTGAGTTTTGACGGGTGAGGGGTGAACTAATAGAGGTTCTTAAAATGATTCGATCGAGTAGATTCAGAGAAACTATTACCTCTGGTGGGGGAATCCTTGTTCATGAGAGGCATTCTAAAGGGATTTTTGGAAAGTTAAAAAAAAATCGACAGTAAGTACAATGATGAACTGCGATAGATCACAGAGTTCCCCATCATTAATTCATGAGATTTTAGCTGAAGTTCTATAAACAGAGGGAGACACTGCCTTTTCACCTCTGGGTTCTAGGCTTCAATACTACACAGCTGACTGCAGCCGATTCCACTTTCTTAAGAACATAAGAAATAGGAGCAGGAGTTGGCCATACGGCCACTCGAGCCTGCTCCACCATTCAATAAGATCATGGCTGATCTTCGACCTCAACTCCACCTTCCCGCCCGATCCCCATATCCCTCGATTCCCCTAGAGTCCAAAAATCTATCGATCTCAGCCTTGAATATACTCAACAATTCAGCATCCACAGCCCTTTGGGGTAGAGAATTCCAAAGATTCACAACCCTCTGAGAGAAGAAATTCCTCCTCATAGAATCATAGAATGGTTACAGCACAGAATGAGGCCATTCGGCCCGTCGAGCCCGTGCTGGCTCTCTGCAAGAGCACTTCAGCTAGTCCCACTGCCCCACCCTTTCCCCGTAGCCCTGCAAAATTTTTTCCTCCAGGTACTTATCCAATTCCCTTTTGAAAGCCACGATTGAATCTGCCTCTGCCACCCTTTCAGGCCGTGAATTCCAGCTCCTAACCACTCGCTGCGTAAAAGGTTTTTCCTCATGTCGCCTTTGGTTCTTTTGCCAATCACCTTAAATCTGTGCCCTCTGGTTCGCGACCCTTCCCCCAATGGGAACAGTTTCTCTGTACCTACTCTGTCCAGACCCCTCATGATTTTGAACACCTCTATCAAATCTCCTCCCAACCTTAATGCAATAGCAAAATACTGCGGATGCTGGAAATCTGAAATAACAACAGAAAATGCTGGAAACACTCAGCAGGCCAGGCAGCAGCTCTCCTCACAACCTTCTCTGCTCTGAGGAGAACCACCCCAGCTTCTCCAGTCTATCCACGTAACTGAAGTCCCTCATTCCTGGAATCATTCTCGTTAATCTTTTCTGCACCCTCTCCAAAGCCTTCACATCCTTCCTAAAGTGCGGTGCCCAGAATTGGACACAATACTCCAGTTGAGGTCAGACCAGTGTTTTATAAAAGGTTCATCATAACTTTCTTGCTTTTGTACTCTATGCCTCTATTTATGAAGCCCATGATCCCGTATGCTTTTTTAACCGCTATCTCAACCTGCCCTGCCACCTTCAACGATTTGTGCACATATACCCCCAGGTCTCTCTGTTCATGCACCCACTTTAGGATTGTACCCTTTAGTTTATATTGCCTCTCCTCATTCTTCCTACCAAAATGTATCACTTCGCACTTTTCTGTGTTAAATTTCATCTGCCATGTGTCCGCCCATTCCACCAGCCTGTCTATGTCTTCTTAAAGTCTATCACTCTCCTCCTCACTGTTCACTATACTTCCAAGTTTTGTTTCATCTTCAAATTTTGAAATTGTGCCCTGTACACACAAGTCCAAGTCATTAATATATATCAAGAAAAGCAGTGGTCCTAGTACCGACCCCTGGGGAACACCACTGTATACCTTCCTCCAGTCCGATAAACAACCGTTCACCACTACTCTCTGTTTCCTGTCACTTAGCCAATTTTGTATCCATGCTGCCACTGTCTCTTTTAATTCCATGGGCTGTAAGATTCTGTGATTCTAATCGAATGCTGCAATGACTGGACTGTAGGGTCACTCTGGATGGCCCTCAGAAGGGCTGACTAGCCTCCCTCATCCGTTATTGTCTTGTGATCTGACCTGAGAGTACATGGTGAGGGGCGTATGGGGAATGGGCGGAGGTAGCCACTGAGAGCTGTGTGTCACGAAAGGAACAGGTTCATCATTCCATTACACACAGCGCGCGGATGAAATTATTCCCCCAGCACGAACACAATGGAAAAGTAGTGATATCACTGCGATGAAAAATCTACTGAAATGTATTAAAGAACTTGCAGTTACACAGGACACAAGATAACCCCAGGACGACCCAAAGCCCTTCACAACCAGTGAAATAGGGTTTCCTTGTTGAAGTGTAGTCACCGTTGTAATGTAGGGAAACATTGCGGCTGATTCTCACTCAGTGAGCTCCCACAAACAACAATGAGATAAATAGCCAGATCATCTGTTTTAGTGATGTTGGTTGAGGGATAAATATTGGCCCCAGGACACCGGGGAGAACTCCCCCTGCTCTTCTTCAAAATAGTGCTGTGGGATCTTTTACACTCACTAGAACAGGCAGGCAGGATCTCAGTTTAGCATCTCAACTGAAAGACAGCACCTCCGACAGTGCAGCACTCTCTCTGTACTACACTCAAGTGCCAGCCTAGACTATGTGCTGAAGTCTCTGCTCTGGTATATAGTATATTAAGAGTTATGTTCTACCCTCCATACACTTGAGCTCATCCCAAACTCTGCTGCCCGTGTCCTAACTCGCATCAAGTCCTGTTCACCCATCACCCCCTGTGCTCGCTGACCTACGTTGGCTCCCAGTCCGGCAACGCATCAATTTTTAAATTCTCATCTTTGTTTTCAAATCCCTCCATGGCCTCACCTCTCCCTATCTCTGATCTCCTCCAGCCCTACAACCCCTTCGAGATCTCTGCGCTCCTCCAATTCTGGCCTCTTGAGCATCCCTGATTTTAATCGCTCCACCATTGGCGGCCGTGCCTTCAGCTGCCGAGGCCCTAAGCTCCTTTCCTAAACCTCTCCACCATTCTTTCCTCCTTTAAGACGCTCCTTAAAACCTCCCTCGTTCATCTGCCCTGATATCTCCTTATGTGGCACGGTGCCAAATCTTTGTCTGATAATCGCTCCTGTGAACCCCTTGGGGTGTTTTACTACGTTAAAGGTGCTGTATAATTACAAGTTGTTGTTGCAGATATGACAGCAAGGAAACAGGCTGTTCGGCCCATCCAGTCCGCGTTGGTGTTTATCCTCCACTCGAGCAGTATCCTAATCCCATGTGCCCTCCCAGTTCCAAGATCCCTTCATTCCCCTTTTATTCATCCACCTATCTTACCTATTCTTCAATGTTGACATTAACTCTGCTTCAATCACTGACTCCGCTCGTCAACTCCACAGCCACATAACCCTCAGTGTAAGACCGCTTCTCCTGCTCTCTGTCCTAAAACTTTACATTTAATCTGATACCTTCGTCCCCCTCATTCTTGATCCCATTGGAAACAGTCTGTTTCTCTCTACTCTGTCCCGTCCCTTCATAATGTGAAACACCTCTATCAAATCATCCCATAATCTCCTCTGTTCTATCCCAGTTTTTCTCCCCCCAAAAGGCTGTGGATGCCGGGGTCAAGTGGCATTTTCAAAACTGAGATTGACTGAGTTTTTGTTGGGTAAGGGTATCAGGG
This sequence comes from Squalus acanthias, assembly GCA_030390025.1. Taxonomy (NCBI): domain Eukaryota; kingdom Metazoa; phylum Chordata; class Chondrichthyes; order Squaliformes; family Squalidae; genus Squalus; species Squalus acanthias. The sequence goes on from CM059435.1 coordinate 120,344,463, forward strand.
GATATTGAGCAAAGGCGGGTAAATGGAGTTGCGGCGCAGATCAGCCATGATGTAATTGAATGGTGGAACGGGCTTGAGGGGCTGAATGACCTCCTCCTGTTTCTGTAGCTGAGATTTTCCGGGGGGGTCAGCGGCCGCGATCGGTGGGGGTTTGGGTGGGAAAGTGTTTTTTCCCCCAGTGGGTTGGGACCCCGCAGTGAACCCGCCGCCGCGCGCCTTTCCCCGATGTCGGGTCTGTCAGCGCTGAGCAGACCCAACACGCAGCGGCGGGGGATCCAATTCAGATAATTATGACCTTGTTTAGAGATCATTTAGAATACATTTGAGCTCACCTTTTGATTTTACGTGTTCACCCACGGGGTCCTCGCTGGTTGTGGACCACGTCTGTGAAGCTGAGGCGGGAGTTCAGTGGCCATTGAATCAGCTGTTGAATTGACAGCTTCAAATGTCAGGTAAAAGCTCCCACCTTACAGAGATATCTTCCCTCAGCCACAAGCTCTTCCTCACTGCATTTCCACAACAGATTCACCATGCTGCAAGTCTTTGCACAAGTCTCCATCCAGTCTGACCTCATTACCTCTCTCACCATTGACAAATCACTTCTGTCATCTCTACTTCACCTGCCATCTATTCCATCAGCATGGGTGCCCTTTATACTCTCTCACCTTGGTCCTCAGAATCCCACCACGATCAGCCCAACACCAGCAGCACCAGGCACACCAGCAGCAGCAACAACACCACCACCAACCTTCTCTGCAATCACCTGATGCTGCACAGGACAGAGGGTATCAGCACCCGACCACATTGCTGCCCGGGAGGCCAGGGATGGCCTCACCACGGCCAGATTTACTTCACTTGACGCTGTACACTCTGGCTGCCACATAATGCGCCAGGTTGGCACCACCCCACACCAACACCATAAAGCATCCCTACAATGCCCAAGCCATTCCTTTCACACTCATGACCATTGCGGGAGGTACCATTATGTCTCACCATTCACTGCAACTCACTAAGCCACTTCCAAAGATGCACACAAATCTGTCCAAGAACGCAAAGTGTTGAAAATAAAGATTTCAATGTTTGACAGCACATTAACAGAAACTTTATACATGAACATTGCATAAAACACCAAAGTGCCTACCCTTGTGTGTTGTTAGTTGGTATGATTGGACTAGGATGAGGGGTGGCTAGTGAGATGGGGATGTGATAATGTAGATAGAGAGGGATGGGTGGAGGTGCAAGGTAAGTTGGTGTAAGGATGTGCAGGAGTAGGGTAGGGAAGGCAGAGTGATGGGGGTGTGATGAGAGGCCCAGCAGGATGAGGTTGAGTGTGGCTTTGCAGTAACGATTCGTGATCTACTGAGATCTTTGAAAGGTTTGTGCCACTGCAGCCTGGTCCACCTGACCACATCCCTGCTTGTGCCCTCCTGTGCAATGTGCAACCAGGCTGTTTTGGTCTCCTGGGGAGGCATCTTCCGCCCATGGGAAGGGAAGAGGACCTCCCTGTGTGCTGTGACTCCCTCCATAAGCATATGGTGCCATGAAATAGTGGATCTTTTACATCCACCTGAGAGAGCAGACGGAGCCTCGATTTAACATCTCATCCGAAAGACGGCACCTCCGACAGTGCAGCACTCCCTCAGTACGGCACTGGAGTGTCAGCCTAGCATTATGTGCTCATGTCTCTTGGGTGGGGCTTGAACTCACAACCTTCTGACCCTAGAGGTAAGGGTGCTACCCACTGAGCCACAGCTGACACTTTCAATAGAGATAGAGATAGATAGCGATGTGGATAAAGATAGCGATAGATAGATAGATAGAGATAGAGATAGCGATAGAAATAGATAGAAATAAAAACAGAAAATGCTGGAAACACTCAGCACTATGGAGAGAGAAACAGAGCTAACGTTTCAGGTCAATGACCTTTCATCAAAACTAGAGATAAATAGAGACAGAGAGAGACAGAGAGGGAGAAGAGGGATAATAAGGGAGCTAGAGGTAGAAATGAATTCAGAGAGAAGGAGATAGTGAGAGGGAGATAGAGACAGAAAGAGGGAGATAGAGAGGATGGTAAAGACAGAGATATAGATGTAGATGTAAATAGACAGCGATGGAGATGGTTATACAGATGTGTAATTTCCGCTGTTCCCATACGACCGTTTAAAGCATTCCTACAAAATCCCACTTTGTGCTTTTTTAATGCAGGTATTAATCAGGGTTATATTAAAAAGGTTCATTCTTGAATAAAAAAAACCAGGACAGCGGGATTTAGTGTGAGTGTATTACGTATTTGTCGAGGAACAGCAGTGGACGATAAATCTCCCCCACATTGTCTCAGACACTCTTCAGCTGATATTACAAACCCGCTTTAGCTCCGTGTGTCATTACAGTTTCCAAAGTCACATCCTAAGGACCGTACCACACACTGTATTGGACAGTTGAATGATTAATGAATGAGAATTAATGGAAAGACCAGATTAAGCAATCTATGGTAATGAAATTAAGGTATTACTTTGCAAATCATGTCCCATTGCTTCATAGACAGAATGATCCTGATTTAATGCGTAGTTCCCATTGTGATAACGTGAAGCTTTCCGTGATTTGCTGCTACGTTTGATCCTTTGTGATTGCTGTTACCTCCCCAGAGCTGTCGATGGCACCAATGTGGAGGAGGAGGAAGAAATTGAGTTGAATGAAGACGGTCAGCCGGTGAAGAGCGAGGTGCTGAAGCAGCCATTGTGTGACTGCCACTGCTTTGGAATGCCCAAGCGTTACATCATCGCCATCATGAGTGGACTTGGCTTCTGCATCTCCTTTGGCATCAGGTGCAACCTGGGTGTGGCAATAGTTGAAATGGTCAACAACAACACTGTCTATGTAAATGGCAAGGCAGAGATTGAGGTAGGTGCCACGCACACTGGGTAAACCTACAGATGGGCATCTAACGAAGGGAAAAGGGCGGAAAAAGTAGGAAATACATGGCATGCTGTTATGTGGGCATAACGTTACGTCACATTTTCATGTCAAGAAGGGAGCCTAGAAATTCAGGTGGCGCTAATGTGACACCGGAAGGTTGCCGGCGCTGAAACTCTAGCTGTCCTTGAACAAGCCGCAGTGCTGCCTGTCCCAAATCCTGCTGATGGGGGTCAATTGACTACTCCAGAGGCAGGACACTGCCCCGAGTGAAGAGCAAGAGGTCGCCTGGGCCAAAGAGGTCAAAGGGTCGTTCAACGTTAAGCCCCAGTGTAGGCCCACAGCAGAACCTGCCCTGCTCTCAGCGAATCCGAGGTGCCGCTGGCCCTACTCACAATAGATGCCTTTAAGGGGAAGCTGGATAAGCACATGAGGGAGAAAGGAATAGAAGGATCTGCTGATAGGGTGAGATGGAGTAAAGTGGGAGGAGGCTGGTATCAAGCATGAACACCAGTAGGGACCAGTTGGGCCGAATGGCCGGTTTCAGTGCTGTAAATTCTATGTAGTCTGTGTAATGCTTCTGTTGAAGTTCCTGGGGTAGCCCAGGAATGCCCCACAGATTCGCCCCCAAAGTGCTGCCATGAAATAATGTGGAGAGCGGGGTGGGTGAACAGAATAAGCTCCCACCCTCTTGAAAAGCAAATTGCTGGGTAGCCATAATTAGGCGGGAAACCCCAGGCGGGTCTGGGTTTCCAACCCCCCTCACCCCCCCACCCCACCCCCCATTTCCACCCCTCTGGCTGGAATTGCCCTTTCTTGCACACTCCCTCCATTAACTCCATCAAATGGACTCCAGGTTAGGCTGGCACTTGGCTGATTTGGATCCCAGCCTTTCCCATGAGTTTCCACAGAAAGGTGTTGGCAGAGCCTCTGTTCTGCCCCAATCACAATCGCTGTTTTTCGGGGGCTGTGGCCGGGGGTGCTGGGATCAAAGGTCAATGGGTTTTCGGCACTTTGCTTGCAACAGGCAGCCACCCTAAGTTAAATTCTGTTTTTTGTTTCTGGGATCTGGGCGTCGCTGGCGAGGCCGGCATTTATTGCCCATCCCTAATTGCCCTCGAGAAGGTGGTGGTGAGCCGCCCTCTTGAACCGCTGCAGTCCGTGTGGTGAAGGTGCTCCCACAGTGCTGTTAGGGAGGGAGTTCCAGGATTTTGACCCAGCGACGATGAAGGATCAGCGATATACTTATACATCAGGATGGTGTGTGACTTGTAGGGGAACTTGGAAGTGATGGTGTTCCCATGCGCCTTCAAGGTGGTAGAAGTCACGGGTTTGGGAGGTGCTGTCGAAGAAGCCTTGGCGAGTTGCTGCAGCGCATCTTGTAGATGGTACACACTGCAGCCACGGTACGCCGGTGGTGGAGGGAGTGAATGTTTAAGGTGGTGGATGGGGTGCCAATCAAGCGGGCTGCTTTGTCCTGGATGGTGTCGAGCTTCTTGAGTGTTGTTGGAGCTGCACTCATCCAGGCAAGTAGAGAGTATTCCATCACACTCCTGACTTGTGCCTTGTAGATGGTGCAAGGGCTTTGGGGAGTCAGGATGTGAGTCACTCGCCGCAGAATACCCAGCCTTTGACCTGCTCTTGTAGCCACAGTATTTATGTAGCTGGTCCAGTTAAATCTTAAAAGTAAGAAGAGGTGATATTCATGACAAGAATAATTTCCATTTAATATCACTGTTAAGGCACGTTTAAGAGACAGGTTTCCACTCCATTTGAGTATACGTTTAGTGAACATTCAAACCACCCAATATTAGCCTGCCCTTTATCAGCTTCTTCTGATAATATGGAGAAAAGGTTGTCCAAGCTTGTTGTCTGGATGGGCCACCGATAAAGTTTAAATCCCTGCATCTATCTCAGATTTCTGATCCACAAATGAGGCAACATGGCTCAGAACAGCCCTTTCCAAAATCTTCAGTGGGTGAGAAATAGAAGCAAAACTGGGTTTGAGTGGCCTGGGTTTCAAGGGCTGGACTGGCATTGACCAAGGGTATCATTCTGGACACCCCTTTGCTAGAGGAAGGTTCCCATTATTTCATATTCTTCGACAGCACCTCCCAAACCCGTGACCTCCACCACCTAGAAGGACAAGGGCAGCAGGCGCATTGGAACACCATCCAAGTTCCCCTCCAAGTCACACACCATTCTGAATTGGAAGTATATTGGCCGTTCCTTCGTCAGTGCTGGGTCAAAATCCTGGAACTCCCTCCCTAACAGCACTGCGGGAGCACCTTCACCACACGGACTGCAGCAGTTCAAGAAGGCGGCTCACCACCACCTTCTCGAGGGCAACTAGGGATGGGCAATAAATGCCGGCTTTGACAGCGACGGCCACATCCCCGGAATGTATAAAAAAAATATATTAAACTGCTTTGACAGATTGTTCCTGGAAGATATCCGAGTTCATTCTGAATTTAACTTGCGTAGGAAGTGATTCACACAATCTAATTTGTGCAATGCAATAGTGATTTCAAAAAAGGAGACGCTGTGATCTACGAAATATGAAACAAGGCGATAATATCTCACAGCAAGTTAGCAACTGGTTAGAGGCGTGAATGGAAAAGCTTCCCAATCATTTGCCTATGTAGGTAAGCAGGTGTGGGTTTGTAAAAAATGAAAGAGCAGGAACTAGGCAGCGTTTATAAATTTCACTGAACCTTTAATTCATTTACTCGCGCTTTAATGAGATTTGCTGCAATGTTGGTGGAATCAAAGGATGCCTGTTGGGAATTGGTGTGTTTTAACTGGAGGAGGCTGGGGGCGGGGAGCAGCTGTTTGATGGGTGGAAGAAGCACTTTGGTAACGCTGTGCTTTATATCAACGGCGGCCTGCTCCAAACAATGATCTAATTAATCACAATAACTTCGTGAGCAGATACGACAAGGGCCGCAGCATTTCTGTCCCTTTCTTTTCTCTATCTCTCTCCAGAAACCGCAATTCAACTGGAACCCCGAGATTGTGGGGCTGATCCACGGCTCCTTTTTCTGGGGTTATATTGTAACTCAAATCCCAGGGGGATTCATCTCCAACAAGTTTGCTGCAAACAGGTAAGAACTTTAAGAACATAAGAAATAGGAGCAGGAGTCGGCCATTCGGCCCCTCGACCCTGCTCCGCCATTCAATATGATCATGGCTGATCTTCGACCTCAACTCCACTTTCCCGCCCGATCCCCATATCCCTCGATTCCCCTGGAGTCCAAAAATCTATCGATCTCAGTCTTGAATATACTCAACGACTCAGCATCCACAGCCCTCTGGGGCAGAGAATTCCAAAGATTCACTGCCGTCTGAGTGAAGAAATTGCTCCTCATCTCAGTCCTAAATGGCCGACCCCTTATCCTGAGACGTACTTTGTGAGGCAAGAGAAATTCAGTGAGTGGGACTAATTGGAGAGCTGTTTCAAAGAGCCGGCACAGGCACAAGGGGCCGAATGGCCTCATTCTGTGCTGTAAGATTCTATGGGGTAGAAATTAGGTCGCGCCCCATTTGGGGCGCAAATATCATCTGGACACAAATATTAGCGCCTGGCGCTAATTATCGGCACTGACTGGAAACTTCACTTTTACCGCCCCGGGAGGTGAGTGGAGCGCTAAATCAGGCGCTGCACACCTGTCTTAAGGCGCAAAGGCCAAGGAGTGAGGCGCTAACTCAGCGCGCGAGCGCAGCGCAGCTGCTGCCAGTTAGCGAGGGAACACAGACACACTGGCGCCGGCCACTTCTTAAAGCGGGGGGGGGGGCAACTTGCTCCCCAGCCACACCCTGCTCATTGCAGCCTTGAATCTCGGCCTGGAGAGACCTGTGAATCCATTTTGCTGCCAAGCATGGAGAGGGTGAGAGAACGCGCTCATCGCTTCACCGAGCGGGCCTTGGATGCTCTGGTTGGCGCGGTGGAGCGCAGACGATGTATGCTCTTCCCTGAGAGTGGCAGGAGGCCTTTGCCACGCGAGTTCAGAAGAGTGTGGAGGGAGGTGGCTCAGAGCGTCTCCTCCAGGAGCATGGTGCCCAGGACCCATACTCAATGCCGCAAAAAGTTCAACGACCTCACTCGGGTAGTCAGGGTGAGTGGCTTTTTCTCAATACCTCTCCATCCCTCCATCTCAACCTCACTCTATGGCCAGAGGGTCTTAAAACCCCAATGCACAACACTCATCCAACACCTATGGCCCTTTCATGAAACACACACACACATTCCACACTTTGCATACAGTAAGGGCTATTCACCTATGGGAGGCACATCAGGCAAGACCATGGCTGTATATTTACTCAGATGCTGTCCTTTTTCTTACAGGCCAAGCTGGCGCATAATCGGAGACAGCAGCAACGGACAGGTGGAGGGCGGCCTCAGCTGCAACCCCTCAGCGATCTTGAGAAGCGCGTCCACAGGATTGTGGCAAGCCAGGTGATCGGTCCTGTCGCCACTGGAGACGCCGACCCCGTTCTGGACAGCAATGGTAAGGTCATCACCTTTTTGTCCTCTGTCCTTCCACTTGTCCCTCACAACACCAGCCTTTGACACTTTCAATCCAACTTGCTAACTCGCTGCACTTATTCCTCCCTTACTGCCACCCTGTCCTCACGCTAAAGCCACTCTTGTACCTCCCTGCATTCAGATGGTGATTCACCAGCTGAGGAGATGGGCCCTGAAGCTGCCGCTGGGAGTGATGCTGCAGCTGAGGAGGAAGAGGAAGCCGGAGCATCAGTGCCACCCTCTCCCGAGGAAGCCCATGCCCACACTGGGAACACGCCTTCCCTGGAGGGGAGCAGGGGGGAAGGGTCTGATGAGGGTGAAGCTCCAGGACCCAGCGGGCTGCAGCAACGCCATGGGGGGGTAGGGAAGAACGGGGGCCTTCTCCCCAGAGGGAGAGTATGCCAGACACTCCTACTGCAATGGACGCAGAGGAGGAGCGGCTGATCGCAGAAATGAACACCCAGGCGGTGGGCATGCACACTGAGCTCATGGGTGCAGTGGGAAGGGTGCCCGAATGCATTGAGTCACTGGCAAGGAGTGTGGAGCACTTCGCTGTAGCACAGGCGGATGCCACACTAACGCTGAGTGCTGCAATTCAGTCACTGGCTGCCGTGATCCCATCTCTGACTGCTCTCATACAGACTCAGATTGAGGTCACGCGAGCACAGACTGCTGCCAACCTCGATGGTTCGTGCACATGTCCCTGGGGCTGTCACCGCGCCGCAGCAGGCCAGCAATCTGTTCTCCGGCAGATTGCTCCGGATGCTGAAGTGCTGCCCCGTGGGAGTGCCAGTGTGTCGGGCGAGCAGGGAGTTGCTGTCCTCTCTCACGATGACAGCATTCCTGCTGCCAACACTGTCACTTCTCCACTGCACTTGCCACCGCCTGTAGGACAGACTGCTGCCGCCCATGCAGAGTTGGTGCAGTCTGCAGCCGGGCCCTCCAGGCCCAGAACTGGTCGAGGCCGTCCTTCAGGGGCATCTGCAGTGTCAGGGTCTGACGAGCAGCAGCCTTCCACCAGCCTTGCTGCAGCCACTGAGGTCCCATTACGGAGGAGCAGTAGGGTTAGAAGGGGGGAAGTGCGCAAGGGAAGGAGATCACCCTCGAAGGGCAAAAAGTAGGAGGTGTGACAAAATCCTGGTCATTTTTTTATTAAAGGTCGAGGTTCGTGGTCCAACTTTTGTTTAGTGTTTTGGACATTATCTCCAGGTTGTGAGAACCAGTTATGTTATTGACTGTTTTTTTGTGTTTATTTCTATGAGTTTGTCATGAGGAATTGACACACACAGAGTTTGTAAAATAAATAAGTTTCTGTATTCAAAATATACATGGTTGGTGGTTGGAATTATTGGTGCCTTGGCCGGCTTAGGGGTTGCGTGCTGGGTTCATTAATGTTGGTAGCAATGGCAGGGGCCCTAGAAGCAGCTTGCTATTAGCCGTTGACGGACGGCCCTTGCAGTTTGACCATTGTGGGCCGCCCTCCTGCCTTGGTGCTGCTGATGATCATCGTCCTCGTCCTCTTCCTCCTCTTCCTCCTCCTCCTCTGGTGGTGCTCCAAGGCCTGGTGGCATTGGCTGGGTCCTGAGGATTGCCATGTTATGCAACATGCAGCACACGACTACGAAGTTCGATACTCGCTCAGGCGAGTACTGCAGGGCTCCTCCGGAATGGTCCAGACAGCGGAACCGTTGCTTGAGCACGCCGATTGTGCGCTCAATAATGTTCCTGGTTGCTTGATGGCTCTCGTTGTACCGCAGCTCAGCAGGGGTGTTGGGCGTACGGAGCGGTGTCATCAGCCAGGTGCTCAATGCATACCCCTTGTCCCCGAGAAGCCAACCAACTGGCTGATGCGGTGCCTCGAAAAGTTCTGCCACAGTAGTCTGGCGCAGGATAAAAGCATCGTGGCAGCTGCCAGGATAGTGGGCATTGACAGCGAGTATCAGCTGTCTGTGGTCACAGACCAACTGGACATTCAAGGAATGGAACCCCTTTCTGTTCTTGAATTCCTCGGCATTCTCACGCGGAGCACGCAAAGCCACATGCGTGCAGTCAATGGCGCCCTGCACCATGGGGAAGCCCGCTACCCTCGCAAAGCCCAGAGCGCGGTCACGCTGCTTGTCTGGGGTCATGGGGAAAGAGATGAACTCTCGTCTCCTTCTGAAGAGGGCATTTGTGACCTGCCGGATGCAGCAATGCACCGCGAACTGGAAGATATTGGCGAGGTCCCCAGCAGCAGCTTGGAATGAGCCAGTGGCGTAAAAGTTCAAAGCCACTGTGACCTTCACTGCCACCGACAGAGATGTCCTGGACCTCAGTTGAGGCTGCAGATCTGGCTGCAGCAGGTGGCAGAGCTCAGTGACCACCTCCTTGCTGAATCGCAGCCTTCGCAAACACAGCTCCTCGGATATATGGATGTAGGAGAGCTGTTCACGATATACCCTGGGAGGGTAAGCTCTCCTGTACATACGCCTGATGGCCCTCCTCCGTCTGGCCATCATTGCCACTCTCTCTCTGCGTCTCTGTATCCTCCGATTCAGCTGGAGCAGGACGACGCCCCCAATCAGTGCAGCCCCCATATTCTCTTTGCAAGCAAAGTAATGAGGGACAGCAACTAAAGTAGCAGCAAAGTTAGGATCAATAGGCAAAACTACCTCACAAAGCGTTGAGTCAATGTAGAAGTCTCTCTCTCTCTCTCTCCAAATCTCTCTCTCTCTCTCAGAACGAGTGGTGCATAAATGTCGACCACAGAAAAAGACAGGAAGAGGCCCTCTTTAAATAGCGCCCCCCCCAGCCCCACAGCGATTGATAGCGTTCTAGTCTTCCGGTCGTTGGAAGCGCCAGGCGGTAAGGCAGGGGGCGCCACTCAATTTCCGCTCCGGGGGCGCCACAAGGGCGTTGCACCATGGAATGACGTCACAATCTGCGCGCACAGGTGGTCGCAGCGGTAAGTTTTAGCGCCGCCGCACAATCTCAAATTAAGTTCTCGAGCGGCGCAAACATCGCTGCGCCCGGGCGTTAGCGGCTTTGCGCCCCATTAGCGCCCTCTTAAGGCGCTAACGGGAGGCGCAACCAACTGAATTTTTACCCCTATGATCCCAACGGGTGGATGAAGCTGGGCTGATAGTAAAGCAGTGTTACCCATATTTCAGTCTATTCTGTCACGAGATAAATTAAAGTGGAAAGAAGAAACTTGTCTTTCTACAGCGCCTTTCGCAACCTCAGGACGTTCTCAAGCGCTTTCCAGCCAATGAAGCTCAGTCACTGTTGTAATGTAGGAAATGCGGCAGCCAATTTGCGCACAGCAAGCTCCCACAAACTGCAATGTGATAATGACCAGATAATCTGTTTTAATGATGTTGGTTGAGGGTTAAATATTGTCCAGGACACTGGGGAGAATTCCCCTGCTCTTTGAAATAGTTGAGAGGTCGCACAACACCAGGTTATAGTCCAACAGTTTTATTTGAAATCACAAGCTTTCGGAGCTATCGATTGCTCCTTCCTCAGGTGAAGTAAATTAGATACAGAATCGCCAAAGCATATATAGATAGAGAACAAAGCATGTGTACCTTACAATTGCAGACCACTAAATTAAATCATCCTGACTATCTGCCGAGGTGTGATAAAGTTGAAATAGTGCCATGGGATCTTTTACATCCATCTGAGAGAGAGCAGACAGGGCCTTGGTCTCATTCGAAAGACTGCCCCTCCGACAGTGCGGCGCTCCCTCAGTACTGCCTCTCCGACAGTGCGGCGCTCCCTCAGCACTGCCCCTCCGACAGTGCGGCGCTCCCTCAGTACTGCCCCTCCGATAGTGCGGCGCTCCCTCAGTACTGCCCCTCCGACAGTGCGGCGCTTCCTCAGTACTGTCCCTCCGACGGTGCAGTGCTCCCTCAGTACTGCCCCTCCGACAGTGCGGCGCTTCCTCAGTACTGTCCCTCCGACAGTGCAGCGCTCCCTCAGTACTGCCCCTCCGACAGTGCGGCGCTCCCTCAGTACTGCCCCTCCGACAGTGCAGCGCTCCCTCAGTACTGCCCCTCCGACAGTGCGGCGCTCCCTCAGTACTGCCCCTCCGACAGTGCGGCGCTCCCTCAGTACTGCCCCTCCGACAGTGCAGCGCTCCCTCAGTACTGCCCCTCCGACAGTGCGGCGCTCCCTCAGTACTGCCCCTCCGACAGTGCGGCGCTCCCTCAGTACTGTCCCTCCGACAGTGCGGCGCTCCCTCAGTACTGCCCCTCCGACAGTGCGGCGCTCACTCAGTACTGACCCTCTGACAGTGCAGCACTCCCTCAGTACTGCCCCTCCGACAGTGCAGCGCTCCCTCAGTACTGCCCCTCCGACAGTGCAGCGCTCCCTCAGTACTGACCCTCCGAGAGTGCAGTGCTCCCTCAGTACTGCCCCTCCGACAGTGCAGCGCTCCCTCAGTACAGTCCCTCCGACAGTGCAGCACTCCCTCAGTACTGCCCCTCCGACAGTGCAGCGCTCCCTCAGTACTGCACTGGAGTGTCAGCCTAGATTACGTGTTCCAGTCTCTGGAGTGAGCCTTGAACCCACAACCTTCTGACTCAGAGGCGAGTGTGCTACCCACTGAGCCACAGATAACACCTAATTATAACAGAGCAACCCAGAAATTCATACAATTTTTTAATAAGACCCTTTTTTTCTTCCAATTTAACAGATAGAGAGCATGTTTTATTTTATTTTAAATTATCGAGTAAGCACATTAGTGGGTAATTCTCCGATCCTGTGCTCCCAGTGAGGAGGCTTGTTTGAAGGGGTCATGGGTCAGACCTAGAGCTACAACACAATGCTCATTCTCCATTCTGTGCTCCCTGTGAGTGAGTGGAGCTCGCTGCTAGGAGTGTAGGACAGGCACGTTTACCCTTATATATTTACAAAGCTATTCCTCTCCATGTCGCACGCCCAATCCTCACGACAAGCTTCTCATTTAGCACACCGCAGCCTGGCAGTCACTGTTGATAATAATAGTGATCAAACGCTCAGCACATTCTCGCGATATTCCTCTCCCTGCTATTTTAACACGGCAATTAACTGATTCATCTTAAAGAAAGAAAGACTTGCATTTATACGGTGTTTTTCACGACCTCGGGACGTCCCAAAGCACTTTACAGCCAATTAAGTACTTTTGAAGTGTAGTCACTGTTGTAATGTGGGAAACACAGCGGCCAATTTGTGCACAGCAAGATCCCACAAACAGCAATGTGATAATGACCAGATCATCTGTTTTTAGTGATGATGGTTGAGGGATAAATATTGGCCAGGACACCAGGGATAACGCCCCTGTTTTTCTTCGAAATAGTGCAATGGGATCGTTTACATCCACCTGAGAGAGCAGACGGGGCCTTGTTTTAACATCTCAACCGAAAGACGGCACCTCTGACAGTGCAGCACTCCCTCAGCACTGCACTGGGAGCGTCAGCCTCCATCAGGTGCTTTTCTGATTGTGCTCTTTTGATGTGGCGATTTGCCACCCGGCATTGTATCAGGAAACCATGGGCTGGGAGCGTGCGATTTCCCGGTGTGCGCTCCCCCACTGGCAAGGTTCCTTGGCGGTAGCACACAATCAGAAAATTTTACCCAAAGAAATTATATCGCGTCGCTCAGAAACATCCCAAAATGTTTCACGTGCAATGAAATGCAATGAATTGCTTTGAAGTGCCGTGACAGTCGTTATGCAGGTCAACGCACCAGTAATTTTGTGCACAGCACAATCCCACAAATAGCAATCAGATAAATGAGCAATTAATCTGTTTTTTGGTGGTGTTGATTGAGGGAGGAATATTGGCCAGGACACTGGGAGAGCTTCCTACTGTTCAAAATGGAAGTTAAGAGTTCGAAACTGTTCAGCTAAATGACCCATCTTGAATTAGAATGACAGAAAGTGTATTGGATAACAGCCGTGGCTCAGTGGGTGGCACTCTCTCTCTCGCCACAGGGACAGAAGGTCGTGGGTTCAAGTCCCACTCCAGGACCTGAGTGCAAAAATCTAGGCTGACACTCCCAGTGCAGTGCTGAGGGAGTGCTGCACTGTCAGAGGTGCCGTCTTTTGGATGAAACGTTAAACCAAGGCCCCGTCTGCTCTCTCAGGTGGACGTAAAAGATCCCATGGCACTATTTCGAAGAAGAGCAGGGGGGAGTTCTCCCCAGTGTCCTGGGCCAATATTTATCTCTCAACCAACATCACTAAAACAGATGATCTGGCCATTATCACGTTGCAGTTTGTGGGAGCTTGCTGTGTGCAAATTGGCTGCCGCGTTTCCTACATTACAACAGTGACTGCACTTCAAAAGTACTTCATTGGCTGTAAAGTGCTTTGGGACGTCCGATGGTCGTGAAGGGCGCTGTAGAAATGCAAGTCTTTCTTTCAGATCAAATTACAAGAATAGAACAATGAAAATACATTGCAAATTGAGCTTCAGCTATATCAAGTTGCTGGGCGCTATTACATTCAAGAGTGGAATCTTTTCAGTCAGATCTTTAGTTACCGTAATAAAACACTCCTTTTTCTATTGTTATTCCATGCCTTTGTTACCTCTAGACTGGACTATTCCAACGCTCTCCTGGCCAGTCACCACCTTCTACCCTCTGTAAACTTCAGCTCATCCAAATCTCTGCTGCCCGTGTCCTGACTCGCGCCAAGTCCCGTTCGCCCATCACCCCCTGTGCTCGCTGACCTACATTGGCTCCCGGTCAGCAACGCCTCGATTGTAAAATTCTCATCCTTGTGTTCAAATCCCTCCATGGCCTCGCCCCCTCCCTATCTCTGTAACCTCCTCCAGCCCCACAACCCCCCGAGATCTCTGCGCTCCTCCAATTCTGGCCTCTTGCGCATCCCCGATTTCCATCGTTCCACCATTGGTGGCCGTGCCTTCAGCTGCCTGGGCCCTAAGCTCTGGAATTCCCTCCCTAAACCTCTCCGCCCGTCTCTCCTCCTTTCAGACGCTCCTTAAAACCTACCTCTTTAACCAAGCTTTTGGTCACCTGCCCTAATGTCTCCCTATGTGGCTCGGTGTCTAATTTTGTTTGATAACACTGCTGTGAAGCACCTTGGGACGTTTTACTATGTTAAAGGCGCTATATAAATACAAGTTGTTGTTGTTGTTACTTTATACTGTTATTCTCGTGTGGTTTTGGCTTGACGGTGTCCTGGCCAACATTAACCCCATCACCAAATAAGATTATCTGGTCATTTATCTCAGTGCAGTCTGTGGGATCTTGCTCTGCACAAGTTGGCTTCTGCGTTTGTCTACGTATCAGGGACCACACTTCATAAGTACTTCATTGGCTGTGAAGTACTTTGGGACATCCCGAGGATGTAATAAGGTGCTATGTAAATGCAAAGTCTCTCTTTCCAGTAATGACACAGCATCAATCTAGTCACTGCTATTTAGATATCCTAACACATACATTTGCAGTTCCGTTTGAATGTCGCCTTTTGACTTGCCAAGCCAAATAAAATATTTAGAGTGCAAGTCAGTGGTCATTTGAGGGCAATTTTCCAGAGTTTCCCCCCCCCCACCACGTTCTTGGCCCTGGGATCTTGCCTCTCCCAGGAGGTTAGATGGCTGCTGGGAGGGGGCGAGGGCGAGGGGGTGAGGGGGCGAGGGGGTGGTTAGAGTCAGTTACGATGCTCCGGCCATCGTGAGTGTGGGGCTGGCTCAATGGGCCAGCTGGTCTTTTCCTGTTCTGTCATTTTCACACGAATTCAGTCCTTCTGCACTCGGTGTCAGCCAGTGGCTCAGTGGGTAGCACTCTCTAGGCGGGACAGTAGAGGGGTGGCTGTTTTGGTGAGCCCGTCCATAAAAGAGAACGTTGCCTTGGTGGACAAGGACACTGAGGGAAGATTTTTACGGCTAAAGGTAAAAATGGAGGAGTTTAATTGCAATCTCTTTAATATCTATGCACCGAACGACCAATGCAAGCGTCGCGAGTTTTTTCGGTGGTTATTCACTGAAGTGGCAGAGGTGAAAACCCTTATAGAGTGGGGGATTTTCATGTATTTTTATCTCGGATGGACATTTCAGCCCAGATGACCTTTAAGGATGATAACTCCAGAGGGATGATTGTAAAAATGATGGCAAATTTAAATTTGAGAGGCTTATGGAGGGATCGGAACCCCATAAAAAGGGAGTTCTGCAGAAGAGGTTGGGTGGGTGATGTTTTAAAACAGAGCCGAATAGATTTTGTGTTAATGCGGGAAGGGTTAAGTTCTGAGGTGATGGAGATTTATTACAAAATGTATTTTTTAGTGACCACTTGGCTTTGGTTCTTAGAATTAGGAACAGCAGAGTTAAGATCAGTCCAGGCTGTGGACTCAATACCTGAAAGAAACGGCTTAGAAAGAAGGGATTTTAAATATAATAAAGAATGCTCGAAGGAACCTTTATTCTTGAAAGAAAGAAGAGTTTGGTGGGACAATTTCAAATATGAGGTCAAAGTTTTTTCGGTATGTTATGGGAAAGAGAGAGTGGCAGCTAACCGGCGTCGAGAAGAGAATAGAAACGGAAGGTTTACGGATGTCTGTAAAGCAGTTGATGGAGGGGAAAAGGGAGCAGAGACCAAGTGGGTGGTTTTAAAGGAAGAGTGGGAATTATTGCAAGCTGAAACATGCAAAGGGGCCATTCTCCGTGCAAAGGCTAAAGATGCTTTGGAGGGAGAAAGATGCACTCGATATTTTCTAGAGCAAGAGAAGCTGCGACAGAGATCATCATTAATTGGAGAGTTGAAGGTTGAAAGAGAAGATCATTAATGACAGTGGGGAGATTTTGGAGGCGGCTAGTAGCTTTTATCAAGAGTTATATACAAAAGAAGACATTTCCAATTTGGTGATGCAGAAGGTTCGTGCTTTTATTGAAGAGGGTTTAAAGGAGGATGAGAGAAGCATGTGTGACAAAGAAGTAGGATTAGCGGAAATAAAAGTAGCAATAAGTGGAATGAAGGGGGGTAAAAGCCCAGGGCCCGATGGACTAAGTGCAGAATTTTATAAAGAATTTTTAGAGATTTTAAGTCCATTGCTCTTAGAGGTTTTTAAGGAGATTAAAATTGAGGGAAGCCTGGCCCCATCTATGAGGAGAGGTAACATAAGCTTAGCTTATAAAAATAAAGGGGATAGAAGGGATCTGAAGAATTGGAGGCCCATCACATTATTAAATGTGGATTATAAGATCTTGGTGAGGGTTATGGCAAATCGTATGAAGGAGGTGATGCCACAGATAGTTTTACCCTCTCAGTCCTATGGAGTCATCGGCCGGGACATCGCAGACTCTGTGGTCTCAATCCGAGATGCATAGGAGCTCATGGAAGAGAGTGGGAGGGAAGCTTATGTATTAAAGATAGATCAAAAGAAAGCCTTTGATAGGGTCTCTCATGGGTTTTTATTGATGGATTTGGAAGCATTTGGTTTCAGGAAAAATTTCATTGAGTTGATAAGGATTTTTTATTCAAACATATTTAGTTGTGTTAAATGTAATGGTTTTTTATCCAAGTATTTTCTGATACAGAGGTCAGTGAGATAGCGTTGTCCCCTGTCCCCATTGTTGTACACATTGGTAGCAGAACCATTAGGTTACATGGTGCAAAAGGAACAAGGTGTAGTTGGGATTGCGGTTCCCAGTTCCAGGCTGGTGTCGGTGATACACCAATATGCAGATGACACAACCTTAACATTGAGAAATGGGGAGTCAGTGAGGAAAGCTATGGACGTAGTGGAGGAATATTGTAGAGCTTCAGGAGCCAGAGTGAATTATAGCAAGTCCCAATGCCTGGTTGCAGGAAGGGGTAGGGGGGAATGGTTGGAGGAAAGTCCCTTTAAGGTGTGGAGGTTTTGGAAGTTCTGGGGGTGCATGTGGGGTGCAAGGACAGGGATGACGTGGATCGATTAAATTCGGAACCGAAGGTTATGAAAATTAAAAAGATTTTGGGAAGATGGGAAAGAAGGTGGTTGAAAGTGCAAGGAAGAGTGACAGTGGTGTCCGCTCTCCTGCTATATAAGCTATGGTACTTATTGACAGTGGAGGATATTCCCGAGTGGGCGGAAAAGCTCATCTGAGAGGCTTGTGTGAGGCTTTTATGGGAAGGGAAACTAGCCTTGATTGCTTACAATACCATCATTGGACAGAGAAATCAGGGAGGACTCAATTTCCCAGATATTGATTTGAAGAAAAAATCCTTTAGAATCAAATGGGTGAAGAGATTTCTTCAGAAGTCAAATACAAGTTTTTGGAAGAGTTGTTTTGAGCATTTTTTAAAACGAAGTGGGATAGGAGGGCGGGGGATATTGTATATGGAATACAATAAAATGTTTTTGAAATCGATTAAACCTCTCCCTAGGTTTTATAAGGGGGTTGTAGAGACTTGGGCCCAATTTTTAAAAAGTGTGCAGTTTATGCCCAAGGGTGCTGAGGAATTTTTAGAACAGTCCTTATTTTTGAACAGGTGGGTTAACATTGAAGAAGAGTTATTATTTAATCAAGCTTTTATAAAAGCTGGTATTATATGTGTGAAAGATGTATTATATGAGGTAATTCCAGGTTGGTTGCCAGAAGCGATAGTGAGGGACATGGTGTGGGAGGAGGATCAGGAGGTGGAGGAAAAAGCAAATATGATCATGTGTGAGAAGATTGTAAGGGCAATGCCACAGGATTGGATGGAAGAAATAAATGCGCAAATCTCCAAAGGAAGTAAAATGCGTCCCACTTTTCCAAGCTTTCTGCTGGAGAAAGGGGAAGAGTTGGTTCAATTTGACAACTGTCATACTCGAGATTTCTATGAGGTATTTAGAGAATGGAGATTCAAGACACCTGCTGGTCAAGAGTTTTGGCAGAGTATATACCCACAGCTGGACTTCAACAGGATTTGGAAGGGAGTGTGGGCGAATTTTAAATGTCCAGAGTGGATTGAACTGGATTTCAAATTGGCTCATAACAGGATTTTTACCATGACAGTCTTGTGTAAGATTGGGCGAGTGGAGGGGGCAACTTGCCCAGTGTGTGGGACACGGGATGAGACTCTGTCCCATTTACTGGTGTTATGTCCGCAATTAAAGTATTTTAAGTACTATGTTCGACAGTTGTGTGAAGTGTTTTTGCTGGGTGGGGACCAAAGAGCGAGAATGGGAATCCCGTGGGACTCAATTTGAGATGGGGATTGCAGGAGAGTCTGCCCGAGTCTAGCGGAGCGGCAATTAATTTAATGTTCAGTTTAGCTAGATTTGTGATTGTGCAAAGAAGGAATGCTCTGGATTTTAAGGGGAGGAGAATAAATCTGAAAGAGTATTTTAAATATAAACTAAAAGATCATTATAAGGCTCTGTGGATGTTTTATTCAGAAAGGATTTTAAAGATAGTATTTTATGATCAATTTTTAATGTACAATCGATTAATATATGTTACGGGAGACAAATTAAACTTCAGGTTTTGATGTTAATATGTGGTGGAGGAATGGCTGTGCAGAGCGGCGGAATGGATTTGTATGATACAATGGAATGATCACGATGTTGCAAATGTTTTTAATGTTCAATAAATAATATATTAAAAAGAAGTTGGTAGCACTCTCTTGCCTGTGAGTCAGAAGGTTGTGGGTTCCAGTCCCACTCAAGAGACTTGAGCACAAAATCTAGGCTGACACTCCCAGTGCAGTGCCAAGGGATTGCGGTGCTGCCTTTTGGTTGAGATGTAGCCAATTAAGTACTTTTTTGAAGTGTAGACACTGTTGTAATGTAGCAAACATGGCTGCCAATTTGCACAGCAAGCTCCCACAAACAGTAATGTGATAATGAACAGATGATCTGTTTTTTAGTGGTGTTGATTGCAGGATAAATATTGGCCAGGACACGAGGGAGAACTCCCCTGCTCTTCTTCAAAATAATGCCATGGGATCTTTTACGTCCACCTGAGAGAGCAGGCGGGGCCTCGGTTTAACATCTCATCCGAAAGACGGCACCTCCGACAGTGCAGTGCTCCCTCAGTACTGCCCCTCCGACAGTGCGGCACTCCCTCAGTACTGCCCCTCCGACAGTGCAGCACTCCCTCAGTACTGCCCCTCCGACAGTGCAGCACTCCCTCAGTACTGCCCCTCTGACAGTGCGGCGCTCCCTCAGTACTGCCCCTCCAACAGTGCAGCACTCCCTCAGTACTGCCCCTCCGACAGTGCAGCACTCCCTCAGTACTGCCCCTCCGACAGTGCAGCGCTCCCTCAGTATTGCACTCCAACAGTGCGGCGCTGCCTCAGTACTGCCCCTCCGACAGTACAGCGCTTCCTCAGTACTGCCCCTCCGACAGTGCAGCGCTCCCTCAGTACTGCCCTCCGACAGTGCAGCGCTCCCTCAGTACTGCCCCTCCGACAGTGCGGCGCTCCCTCAGTACTGCCCCTCCGACAGTGCGGCACTCCCTCAGTACTGCCCCTCCGACAGTGCAGCACTCCCTCAGTACTGCCCCTCCGACAGTGCAGCGCTCCCTCAGTACTGCCCCTCCAACAGTGCAGCGCTCCCTCAGTACTGCCCCTCCGACAGTGCGGCGCTCCCTCAGTACTGCCCCTCCGACAGTGCGGCGCTCCCTCAGTACTGCCCCTCCGACAGTGCAGCACTCCCTCAGTACTGCCCCTCTGACAGTGCAGGCGCTCCCTCAGTACCGCACTGGGAGTGTCAGCCTGAATTATTATATCAAGTGTTTGGAATTGGAGCTTTCGGAATGAAAATCTCACCTATTTTGACGCATCTCAGTTTAGAAAATAAAGTAATAAGCACAACCCTGCAAATTTAAATGAGGTCGTGCTCAGCCTCCCTCCTTCTGATAATAAACTGCGCTGAGGAAATATCGAGACATCCATTGTCTGAGAAAGCAACGTTTTTCTCCAATCTGATAAGGAGATCTGTGAAACCATGAAAGGTTTTTGTATTTTATCTCATTTGTTGCAATAAAGTATATCACATTACTTGTTTTAGACTCTGACGTATATATGGTTTGGGAAAGCAGTGTTGTTAGCTCGGCAGTTTTTCACCGAACAAGCTGTTGTTGGCAATTTGATTGAATTTTAAAGGCACGTTCCTCTGCATGCACGGGAAGAGGACCGGAAATATTTGCGTGCGTGTACAGAAATCATTTATCGGCGACGGCTTTTTGTTCCTTTGTCAGATGATCTGTCTATTGTAGCGGGGCCGCAAGGCGAGCGACGGCTGCAGTCGGCGATGTTAATTATTAACGCTCCTCCATCTGCGCCCACAATATCAGATTGGCGAATTTTCAGCTGCCACTCAAGGTCGCTTTGTAAAAGAAAGAACTTGCAGATAAATTTAAGGCCTTATTACGACGGTCCGCGGGACGTCCCAAAGCGTCACACACACGGAGGTAGATTTTCCGATTGTTGCTGTAAAGGATTTAATACCTCTGTTAAATAAAACATAAGGGCAGTGAGAAATTTAATAGCAGCACATTACGCTTTTGTAAGGGATCGGCATCTGTCGGAAAATCTCCCTCTGACTGATCAACAACCATTGGAACGGAGAAATGTGATAAATGATAAGGGCATTTTTTCTGGATTAGTCGCAAGTACTTCCCAGCTTTGTGCAGCTCGTAATGTTTACGATTATTTCACTCCTCAGGAAGTCCAGATGAGTGGACAGTCGGGTCGCAGTTGTCCTCAACAGGAACATTAGGAACAGTGAGGCCATTCAGTCCCTCGAGCCTGTTCCGCCATTCAGTGAGATCACGGCTGATCTGTATGTTGGCTCCAATCATTGTGTCAGGCGTGGCTCGGTGGGCAGCACCCTCGCCTCCGAGTCAGAAGGTCGTGGGTTCAGGTCCCGCTCCAGAGACTTGAGCACAAAAATCTAGGCTGACACTCCAGTGGAGTGCTGCACTGTCGGAGGTGCCGTCTTTTGGATGAGACGTTAAACCGAGGCCCCGTCTGCCCTCTCGGGTGGATGTAAAAGATCCCACGGCTACTATTTTGACGAAGTGCAGGGGGCGTGCTCCCCGGTGTCCTGGGCAACATTTATCCCTCAACCAACATCACTAAAACAGATTATCTGGTCATTATCACATTGCTGTTTGTGGGAGCTTGCTGTGCGCAAATTGACTGCTGCGTTTCCCACACTACAACAGTGACTACACTTCAAAAAGTACTTCATTGTTTGTAAAGCGCTTTGGGACGACCTGAGGTCGTGAAAGGTGCTGGAGAAATGCAAGTCTGTCTTTTCTTTTTCTTTTTTGACCCGTCTTTGCTCCGTCTCCCTCGAAACCCTTACCCAACAAAAATCTATCCATCTCAGTCTTGAAAGCTCCAATTGACCCCCAGCCTCGACAGCTTTTTTTGCGGGGAGAGAGTTCCAGATTTCCACTCCCGTTTGTGTGAGGAAGTGCTTCCTGACATCACCCCTGAACGGCCTGGCTCTAATTTTAAGGTTCTGCCCCCTTGTTCTGGAGTCTCCCACCAGAGGAAATAGTTTCTCTCTCTCTACCCTATCAAATCCTTTTAACATTTTAAACACCTCCATTAGATCACCCCTTAATCTTCTATACACGAGGGACTACAAGCCCAGTCTGTGCAACCTGTCCTCATAATTTAACCCTTTTAGCCCCGCTATCATTCTGGTGAATCTGCGCTGCCCCCCCTCCAAGGCCAATATATCCTTCCTGAGGTGCGGGGCCCAGAACTGAACCCAGTTACTCTAAATGGGGTCTGACCAGGGCTTTATATAACCGTACCATAACTTCTGCCCCTTTGTATTCCGGCCCTCTTGAGATAAAGGCCAACATTCCATTAGCCTTTTTGATTACTTTTTCTACCTGGCTTTTAGTAATTGGTGGACTTGGACAGCCAATAATTCTGAGGCCGGTTCCTCTTTCGCTCCGATGGAATGGCCAGCAAGTTTCAGCATTCTGTGCTTTATTTCTGTTATGACTCCGTCTAAGTCTCCATATAGATTTTGTCATTACAACTGACAAAGAATCCTAGAATCATAGACTAGTACAGCACAGAAGGAGGCCATTCGGCCCATCGAGTCTGCGCTGGCTCTTTCGAAGAGCAATCCAGTCAGTCCCACTCCCCCGCTCTTTCCCCATTTCCCTGCAATTTTTTCTCCTTCGAGTATTTATCCAATTCCCTTTTGAAGGCTGCTATTGAATCTGTCTCCACCGCCATATCAGGCAGCGCATTCCAAATCCTAACCCCTCGCTGCGGAAAAAAGTTTTTCCTCATGTCGCCTCTGGTTCTTTTGCCAATTACCTTAAATCTGTGCCCTCTGGTTATCGACCCTTCAGCCATTGGAAACAGTTTCTCTTTATTTACTCTATCAAAACCCTCATGATTTTGAACACCTCTATCAAATCTCCTCTTCGCCTTCTCTGCTCCAAGGAGAACAAGACCAGCTTCTCCAGTCTCTACACATAACTATATTCCCTCATCCCTGGAACCATTCTAGTAAATCTCCTCTGCACCCTCTCTAAGGCACAATATTGGACACAATATTCCAGCTCAGGCTGAACTAGTGTTTTATATAGATTTAGCATAAGGCTTTTGTACTCGATGCCTCTATTTATAAAGCTCAGGATCCCGTATGCTTTATTAACTGCTACACTAACCTGTCCTGCCACCTCCAGAGATATCTAAGGCTTTTCTCAGCAGTCTTTTGTAGGTG
Organism: Squalus acanthias; assembly: GCA_030390025.1. Classification (NCBI taxonomy): domain Eukaryota; kingdom Metazoa; phylum Chordata; class Chondrichthyes; order Squaliformes; family Squalidae; genus Squalus; species Squalus acanthias. The sequence continues at coordinate 120,367,553 of CM059435.1, forward strand.
TCATCTAGTTTCTTTTCCAATTTCCTGGTGAATCCCCAAGTGCTAACACCATGTATCGACACTGACTGCGCTGTGCTTCTGAATAATGAGAGCCAATTATAAATTGCTTTGCACAAGTCCCACTCACCCATCACCCCTGTGCTCAGTGACCTACATTGGCTCCTGGTTGAGCAGCACTTCGCTTTTAAAATTTTCATCCTTGTTTTCAAATCCCTCCATGGCCTCGCCGACCCTCCCTATCTCTGTAATCTCCTCCAGCCCTACAACCCCCCGAGATCTCTACACTCCTCCAATTCTGGCCTCTTGCACATCCCCGATTTTAATCGCTCAACCATTGGCGGCCGTGCCTTCAGCTGCCTGGGCTCCGAGCTCTGGAATTCCCTCCCTGAACCTCTCCGCCTCTCTCTCCTCCTTTAAGACGCTCCTTAAAACCTACTATTTGACCAAGCTTTTGGTCACCTGTCCTAATTTCTCCTTATGTGGCTCGGTGTCAAATTTTGTTTGATAATCGCTCCTGTGAAGCGCCTTGGGACGTTTTACTACATTAAAGGCGCTATATAAATACAAGTTGTTGTTCTGTTATCACTGAACTTACAGAATTCACCAACAGTGAATACACTCTGGCATTTTACAACCAACTCAGTCACACTGGCCGTTTAAGCCAATTATTCTTGCTATCCCTAAGCCCTGTAAAATAGTGAAGCCTATTTTATTATATCCACTAGATGGTACTGTTAACAGAGAAAGTCTAGACAGTGTGCAGTAAGTGTACTACACAGAGTCCTCGAAGTTACACTCGTTGAGAAGGGTGTTAAATGGCCCACACCCTGAGACAAGCAATGACTGAACCCACAGTACAATCACAGGAACATATTTTGCTTAGCTTGATTTTTATGTTGCTGGGCTGGTTTGATTTATTGGGAACAAGGCCTAACCTGGACTGAGTTCAGACCAGGTTGGGTTAATTCATTAAGTGCACAATTTTAGTCCAATTCAAGGCACTTTTCAAGAGCAGTATTGAGGGAGTGCTGCGCTGTCGGAGGTGTCGCCTTTCAGATGAGATGTTAAACCGAGGTGCTGTCTGCATGTTCTGGTGCACATAAAAGATCTCATGGCAATATTTGGAGAGCAGGAGAGTTCTCCCATTCAGCCCAACAGGTCCATGCCAGTGTTCATTCTCCACACGAGCCTCTTCCTACCCTACTTCATCTCACCCTATCAGCATATCCTTCTATTCCTTTCTCCCTTATGTGTTTATCTAACTTCTCCTTAAATGTATCTCTGCTATTCGCCTCAACCACTCCCTGTGGGAGCGAGTTCCACATTCTCGCCACTCTCTGGGTAAAGAAGTTTCTCCTGAATTCCCTATTGGATTTATTGGTGACTATCTTATATTTATGGCCCATTAGCTTTGGTCTCCCCCACAATGGAAACATCTTCTCTACGTCTACCCTATCGAACCCCTTCATAATCTTGAAGACCTCTATCAGGTCACCCCTCAGCCTTTTCATTTCTAGAGAAAAGAGCCCCAGCCTGTTCAACCTTTCCTGATAGGTATAACCTCCCAGTTCTGGTAGCGTGTCTGATGCCATGCCTCTGACTGTCTATCAATTAAGTCATTTAATGATCTTTCCCAGCATGTACTTTCGAATATGTATCGCTTCTGAGGTACAGTTGTCAGCAGGATTATTTATTGACCGAGAAATCTTTTGCTGGTCATGTACAAAGAGGGAATATGTTCAAAAAAATGCACGAGTCCCTTATGCCTTGTATAATCTAAGAAGGGGACATAAATAAATCAACATTGAACAGGAGGTGCGAGATAAACGGACTGATATTTTCTATCAGGGTATTTCAGCAATGTAGAAAATGACCAAGAGCCAGAATGGTCCAGCCGGAGTGATTGAGGCTCTGAAGGTTCCAGAGGTTGATGTGGCCCAGAGGGATGGTAAATATTCCTCTCTTTCTCTCACCAAAGGTTACATTTGAAAGCCACTGAAAATGAATTATGCGCAATACTTTCATTTTAAACTTTATTTCAAGATTTTCCCTGAAACAATTTTTTTCCAAGAGCCTCTCTCCACTCTCCGACAGATACGTAAGACGCATGTACCGAATTCCTCTCTGTGTTGTTTACCGCAACTGTTTAAAAACGGGTTAACCCCTGCGATAACTTAGCACCGAGGGTAATTTGGTGCGAGCTCGTTTGGCGGCCGTACAGGACCAGCACTGAGCGGAGAGGCAACCCCCTAATTAACCCCGAATTAACCCCGTAAATCCCATCTTTACTGCCGTTTCCAGAAACTAAAGTTATGAATAGTTCGCGTGAATTGCATCATTTATTTGTTTATTACTATGTCAGCCGGGGCTCGGTGGGTAGCACCCTCGCCTCTGAGTCAGGAGGTTGTGGGTTCAAGGCCCACTCCAGGGACTTGAGAACAAAAATCCAGGCTGACACTCCCAGTGCTGAGGGAGCGCCGCACTGTCGGAGGTGCCGCCTCTCGGATGAGATGTTAAACCGAGGCCCCGTCTGCTCTCTCAGGTGGACGTAAAAGATCCCATGGCCACTATTGGAAGAAGAGCAGGGGAGTTCTCCCCGGTGTCCTGGGGCCAATATTTATCCCTCAACCATCATAACAAAAACAGATTATCTGGTCATTATCACATTGCTATTTGTGGGAGCTTGCTGTGCGCAAATTGGCTGCCGCGTTTCCCACATTACAACAGTGACTACACTTCAAAAGTACCTCATTGGCTGTAAAGCGCTTTGGGATGTCCAGTGGTTGTGAAAGGCGCTATATAAATGCAAGTCTTTCTTTTTTTCTTTTCCTTAATTACTTTGCTTCAACCTGCTGTTGCGAAGGTCTGGGGATGTTTACTGAGCCCAGTGTTGTGAAGGAAAGAGCTTGAATCTCTACAGCACCACAGCATGACCTCACAGCCAGTGCATTACTTTCTTGAACGTGGAGTCTGGGGGGTCAGTTGGAGGTTTCAAGACTGCGATTGATCGATGTATGTTGGGTATCCAGGGATACGGAGCTAAGGCGGGTAAATGGAGTTGGGGGGCAGATCAGCCGCAATCTGATTGAATGACGGAACAGGCTCGAGGGGCTGAATGGCCTCCTCCCGTTCCTGTGTTCCTCTAGTTGATGGCAGAGAGCTGGAGCACGGGAATGCCGGCTTTCAAAATCCCGCCCCCTGACCACACCCCAAATCTCAAACCCGTCTCCAAGCCGCCCCCTTCCGGTTGAAACGGAGGCGGGACGGGAGGCAAGCAACCCACCTGCTCTCAGGAGGCGGGTTGGCCATTTAACTATTATAATGAGGTTGCGCGCCTCTGATTTAACCTGTATTCCAGGCTTAACCCTTGCCGGCCAGGTTTCCCGGGAAACCCGGCAGCTAAAGGGAGGCGAGGACTGCTTCGGGAAAGAGGTAAGTGCCCTTACAGCATTGCTTGTGGGCCAGGAGGAGAAGGAGAGCTTCCTCCCCGGCCCCCCAAACTGACCTTCTTCCCTATCCGCCATCGGCACCCCCTCCCCCGGGATCCAAAGAACCCCCGCCCCCGATCAGACTACACCCCCTGCCCTCCGCCCCCCCGGGATGGGGTATCGGATCCCCCCTGGCATCGACGACCACACACCGCAAAATCCAGATCCCCCCCCACAACGCTATCACTAACCCAGGCTGCATACCTCCTGGGCTGCGGCCTCCTGAGGAGCGTTCCGCCCCCGGACAGGGAGACAAGTCTGTCAATCAGGGCGGGGAGTCCGCGGGGTAAAAGACGCTCGCTGTGACGTTAAAACAGCGTGCAGGGCGACCAAAACTCCTCTTCCCCGCTCACAAAACCCACCCCAGTAGATATCGGGGCCGCTGATTATTTGAGCATTCTGGGTTATACCATCGGGGCCACCGATTTGGGAAGAATTACTGAATCTGAGCGTGAGGAAGCTGGATTAACATAAAGAGATAATGTGACAAGGTAAATCAGCTCCCGCAGGCTGAGCTAATGCCTCAGATAATGTCATCAGCCTTCAGCTGTTTAAACAACAATCCAAGTAATGAAGTGAAAAAACCCAATGAACAAAACAATATTAAAATTATTTTTTATAAGGGAGTGTGTTGTTGGTGAAGCTCGCTCTGTAAGGAACAAAGTTAATGACACTCTACAATGTTATCTTTCGAAATTCTTTGTGCCTTTTATCCCAGAGTTTTTGGAGCAGCTATATTTTTGACCTCAACACTGAACATGCTCATCCCATCAGCAGCGAGAACACACTTTGGCTGTGTTTTGTTTGTAAGGATACTTCAAGGTCTTGTAGAGGTATGTTCTTAAATCTACTTAAAATGGCAGGGGACTGGGACCAAGGGGTGAGTTCTTTAGTCATGTTGGTTGAAGGATAAATATTGGCCAGGACATTGGGGAGAACTCCCCTGCTCTTCTTCCAGTAGTGGCCGTGGGATCTTTTACGTCCACCTGTGAGAGCAGACGGGGCCTCGGTTTAATGTCTCATCTGAAAGACGGCACCTCCGACAGTGCAGCGCTCCCTCAGTACTGCCCCTCCGACAGTGCAGCGCTCACTCAGTACTACCCTCTGACAGTGCAGCGCTCCCTCAGTACTGCCCCTCCGACAGTGCGGCGCTCCCTCAGTACTGCCCCTCCGACAGTGCGGCGTTCCCTCAGTACTGCCCCTCCGACAGTGCGGCGCTCCCTCAGTACTGCCCCTCCGACAGTGCGGCGCTCCCTCAGTACTGCCCCTCCGACAATGCAGGGCTCCCTCAGTACTGCACTGGGAGTGTCACAGAATCATCGAAATTTACGGCACAGAAGGAGGCCGTTCGGCCCATTGTGTCTGTGCCGGCCGAAAAAGAGCTATCCAGCTTAATCCCACTTTCCAGCTCTTGGTCCGTAGCCCTGTAGTTTACGGCACTTCAAGTGCATATCCAAGTACTTTTTAAATGTGATGAGGGTTTCTGCCTCTACCTCCCTTTCAGGCAGAGAGTTCCAGGACCCCACCACCCTCTGGGTGAAAAAAGTTCTCCACAACTCCCCACTAATCCTTCTACCTATTACTTTAAATCTATGCTCCCTGGTTATCAACCCCTCTGCTAAGGGACATAGGTCCTTCCTATCCATTCACCTCATCATTTTATACACCTCAATCAAGTCTCCCCTCAGCCTCCTCTGTTCCAAAGAAAACAACCCCAGCCTATCCAATCTTTCCTCATAACTGAAATTCTGCAGTCCTGTCAGCCTGGATTTTTGTGCTCAAGTCTCATGCAGTGGGACTTGAACCCACAACCTTCTGACTCTCCAGGCGAGAGTGCTACCCATTGCACCACAGCTAACGTCCTAAAGACATTGATTCCTTGCCTGGATACAGTACGCACCCAAGTGGCCATTATTCAAATATGAGCCTGAACATTGAAGGAGCAAATTTAACTCTACCCCAGCCCGGCGCAAACCGGACAGGCGGTTAAAATGGTCCCGCACCAAACCCGCCAGGCTCTTCTGAGCAGGTGGTAAGGGGGCACCCACCTGAAACCGAGGGGAGAGGATCCAGGAACAGAAGAGGCCCAAACCGGCGAGGCCTTTCACTTTCCTGGTGGGACCAGAAGGAAGCAGGAGCACTCCTGTGGGCGCCACAAGGAAAGAATATGCCCCTCCCATGCCCTGGGCCTCTGCCGCTTCCCCACCCACCGAAAGCCCCTCACCTCACTACTCCCTTTTTGCCAGCCATCCTCCCTTTAGTGCTGGGTGTCCATCTCCTGCCTCCCGAAAGTGCTCATCAAACTCAAAATGATTTACAACAGGGTAGATCGTGACGGACTGTTCCCACTGGTTGGTGCGATGGTACGAGGGCACCAAATAATCACAAGAAGGGTTAGGGACAGGACGAGGCCATTCAGCCCCTCGAGCCTGTTCCACCATTCAATGAGATCATGGCTGATCTGTGACCTAACTCCATTTACCCGCCTTGGTTCCGTAACCCTTAATACCCTTGCCCAACAAAAATCCATCAATCTCAGTTTTGACATTTTCAATTGACCCCCAGCCTCAACAGCTTTTTGAGGAGAGAGTTCCAGATTTCCACCACCCTTTGTGTGAAGAAGTGTTTCCTGACATCACCCCTGAACAGCCTGGCTCTAATTTTAAGGTTATGCCCCCTTGTTCTGGACTCCCCCCACCAGAGGAAATAGTTTCTCTGTGTCTACCTGATCAACTCCTTTAATCATCTTAAACACCTTGATGAGATCATCCCTTAATCTTCTAAACTCCAGGGAATACAAGCCCAGTCTGTGCAACCTGTCCTCATAATTTAACCCTTTTAGCCCCGGTATCATTCTGGTGAATCTGCGCTGCTCCCCCTCCAAGGCCAATCTATCTTTCCTGAGGTGTGGGGCCCACAACTGAATTAATGCGGAGGTTGTCATTTTATCCCCCGGCAAAAACAGAATCCATAAATTCTGTGAAAAAGGGAATGAGTTGCTTGAATATTAAAGGGAAGGAGGAACGAGGAAGAGAGTGGGAATGGACGAGATGAATGGTTGGCCTTTCCCCGTACTATAACATTCTACGGGAGGGAACCTCCTCCAGATTTCTCCTCCTCCGCTGTTGTAACTTTGGCAGAAACCCCACTTACGTCGAAGTTACGATGGCGGAATCTGAGAAGCTCAGAGGTAATTGACCCCCGAGGGTTGTGTAACAGCGTCTGCACCCCACAGTGTTCCAGGACTGGCAGTGTGTTGTTTCTCGGACCTGTGCTAAACTCGTTACATAAATGCAAGGCGACCAACCCTCCTTGAAAAGTCAGCGTTGGTTTGAAGTTGGGGTAAATTGGAACTCATGTCTCGGCAGTTTTATTAGTTACTCCTTACAAACCTACAGCTTAATGAATGACAAACGCCTACATAGTAATGTGCAATCTGAAACACGGTGCGGTTAATCTCCCCGCCCGCTGTTTTATAGAGCACTGGTTAACCAGTTAAATTCCTCTCTGGTCTATTTCAACATCATCGTTAAATTGTTTCAAATTATGGGACAGTTTAAACTGAGTTTGAAGTGTCTGGAACATCGAGAAAAGATAAATCAAATGTTATTCTTGCCAAATGCACTAAAATTCTGATGCCTGATACGGCAACATTCGCTATCTTCTCAGTCTTGTTATCAGTTGATGCTGTAAATCCTGGGGCAATCTGATTCAGGCAATTATATGCAATAATGTGGTAACTCATTTCATGGCTGGAATTCTTCAGTCAATAACACTCGGGAAGCTCAACACCATCCAGGACAAAGCAGCCCGCTTGATTGGCACCCCATCTACCACCTTAAACATTCACTCTCTCCACCACCGGCGCACCGTGGCTGCAGTGTGTACCATCTACAAGATGCACTGCAGCAACTCGCCAAGTCTTCCCAAACCCGCGACCTCTACCACCTAGAAGGACAAGGGCAGCAGGCGCATGGGAACACCACCACCTCCAAGTTCCCCTCCAAGTCACACACCATCCTGATTTGGAAATATATCGCTGATCCTTCATCGTCGCTGGGTCAAAATCCTGGAACTCCCTCCCTAACAGCACTGTGGGAGCACCTTCACCACACGGACTGCAGCGGTTGAAGAAGGCGGCTCACCACCACCTTCTCGAGGGCAATTAGGGGTGGGCAATAAATGCTGGCCTGGCCAGCGACGCCCACATCCCAGGAATGAATTAAAAAAATGTCTAGCTCTGGGGGTGCGGTGTGGGGGGAGCAAGATGTTATTATAAGTTCATTAAAAGTCATGGGGAGGGAGTGAGGAATTCTGGGGTGGTTTCTGGGTCCCAAAGTTCAATCCTCCTGAAGGAGGCGCTGTCTGTGACGGCGCCACAGAGGCCACAGCCCGCCCAGAGTATTTAAATGAGGCCCACTTTCAGCTGGTCCTCGGGCCTCCCTGTCCGAGTGGATTGAGTCGGAGCCTTTGGGGTTTTCAGTCTGGAAAGGAGTCAACTGAAAGATGATCTTAAGATGATATAGAGGTAAACACAAAATTAAAGGTAGGGGAAAAGGAAAATCAGGAATATTTCTTTAAATTAGATCACGCGAGTAGGACTGAGGGGGGTGGTGGGTGGTTGGGTGTCATAGTGTCAAACTAGTAAAAGGCAAATTTAGGACTGATATCAGGAAATTCCTCTTCAGATATACTTGGAAAGGAAAAATTTGCAGGGCTATGGGGAAAGAGCAGGGGGGAGTGGGACTAACTGGAGAGCTCTTTCAAAGAACCAGCACAGGCACGATGGGCCGAATGGCTTCCTTCTGTGCTGTAAGATTCTATGATTCACACAGAGAGTGATTGGGAACACAGGGACAGGAGGAGGCCATTCAGCCCCTCGAGCCTGTTCCGCCATTCAATGAGATCCTGGCTGATCTGTGACCTAACTCCATCCACCTGCCTTGGCTCCATATCCTTTTATATCCTTGTCTAGCAAAAATCTGTCGATCTCAGATTTAACATTATTAATTCAGCTAACATCTACTGCTTTTTGTGGGAGAGAGTTCCACACTTCTACCACCCTTTGTGTGAAAAAGTGTTTCCTAACTTCTCTCCTGAACGGCCTGGCTCTGATTTTAAGGTTATGTCCCCTTGTCCTGGACTCCCCCACCAGTGGAAAAAGTTTCTCTTTATCCACCCTATCAATTCCTTTAAAAATCCTAAAAACCTCAATCAAATCACCTCTTAACCTTCTATATTCCAGGGAATACAAGCCTAGTTTGTGTAATCTCTCCTCACAATCTAACCCTTGAGCCCTGTTAACATTCTGGTGAATCTGCGCTGCACTCCTTCCAAGGCCAATATATCCTTTCTAAGATGTGGTGCCCAGAACTGAACACAGTGCTCCAGAACTGTGGAACAAACCTTCAGATAGGGTAGTAGAGGTGAAAACCCTGAAATCATTGAAGAAACAATTAGATGCAGCAGTGGAGGTGGCGGGGTGGGGGAAACTCGAATGTTTCTGGATGGATGACTTCAGATGGGCCGAAGGGCCTTTTCCATCTGTGATTATTTCGAGATGTCTTCAGTAAAGATCAGTCCTGTGCGGGGTTGTAAATTCATGATTCGTACAATCAGCAGAAAGCAAGCCTTCGATTACTCAGACTTCGCTCATTCAGAGATTTACACGTAAATTCACCGACGGTGCAGTCCGAGAGGGAAGCCATACGTCAAGCGACAGGGCTACGATGCTTTAGCGTTGACTCTCTGACCTGCCATCCCTTTGAGCGAGTGCGGGATCAGCGAAATTTACCCGTTGCAGTTCAAGCCTCTCTGCGGGATCTTGCTCTGCACAAATTGCAAGGATACGGGGAAAGAACGGGGGAGTGGGACTGACTGGATTGCTCTTCGAAAGAGCCGGCACAGACTCAATGGGCCAAATGGCCTCCTTCTGTGCTGTACTATTCTATGATTCTGTGAAATTGGTTGTCTACCTAATGACAGTGACCATAATTCAAGAGTAATTCCTTGGCTGTGAACCACTTCAGGATATCCTAAGTGCTCGATAAGTGTCTTCTCTATGACCTACTTTCCATGTTACCTTAAGTGCCAATCGTGTTGAAAGCTGAGATTTTTGCATATTACATTAATCCTTTCAACAAGCGACCTTCAGTCAATTTACACTTTTTACAAACATTATTCATTCTTGGGATGTGGGCGTCACTGAAAAGGCCAGCATTTATCGCCCATGCCTAATTGCCCTTGAGAAGGTGGTGGTGAGCCACCTTCTTGAACCGCTGCAGTCCGTGTGGTGAAGGTACTCCCACAGTGCTGTTAGGGAGGGAGTTCCAGGATTTTGACCCAACGACATAAGAACATAAGAATTAGGAGCAGGAGTCGGCCATACGGCCCCTCGAGCCTGCTCCGCCATTCAATAAGATCATGGCTGATCTTCAACCTCAACTCCACTTTCCTGCCCTGATCCCCATATCCCTTGATTCCCCGAGAGTCCAAATATCTATCGATCTCAGTCTTGAATGTACTCAACGACTGAGCATCCACAGCCCTCTGGGGTAGAGAATTCCAAAGATTCACAACCCTCGAGTGAAGAAATTTCTCCTCATCTCAGTCCTAAATGGCCGACCCTTTATCCAGAGGCCCGGACTAATGATCCGGAGACATGAGTTCAAATCCCACCACGGCAGCTGTGAATCTGGAATAAACAGCTAGTGTCAGTAATGGTGACCATGAAACTATCGGATAGTCGGAAAAACCCACCTGGTTCACTAATGTCCTCCAGGGAAGGAAATCTGCCGTCCTTACCCGGTCTGGCCTATATGTGACTCCAGACCCACAGCAATGTGGTTGACTCTTAACCGCCCTCTGAAATGGCCCAGCAAGACCCTCAATTTTATTCAAGAAGGCGGCTCACCACCACTAGGGATGGGTAATAAATGCCGGCCTTGCTGGTGATGCCCACATCCCGTGAATGAATAAATAAGAAGTTGGGATGGTTTGTAACTTGGCTCTGTTATTGTGAATTCTAATTATTTCTGTGCGATGGTGCTCAATTTCCAAAGGGAATAAAAAGGGCCATTACTCTCTTACAGGGAGTTACCTACCCAGCATGCCACGGGCTATGGAGCATGTGGGCCCCACCGCTGGAAAGGAGTCGATTGGCTACGACGTCTTTCTGTGGTCAGTGTCTGCGGTCTTGCCATCTTTTTGTAGGAGGCCGAGCCGTTAACTGCTCGTCAAACAATGATGTAATGAAGGTAGTGCGCTGTTACCAATGGTGGAGGAGTTGAGTAGATAGGTTGCGAGAAGGACATCTGGCCTTCAAAGGTCTTCCATTATTTTTGAACTGTGTTGCGCTGGTCCCTAATGAAGACCACCGTCGATTCCTTTTGAAGAATGTAAGCCTTGAGATTGTGAGACTTTACTCTGGGTGTGGAGTCTCGGTAAGGGTTGCCACCCCTCCGGGATTGGCCTGAGTTTCCAGGACTGGAAGATTGGAACATAAGAAAATAAGAATTAGGAGCAGGAGTCGGCCATTCGGCCCCTCGAGCCTGCTCCGCCATTCAATAAGATCATGGCTGAACTTCGACCTCAACTCCACTTTCCTGCCCGATCCCCACATCCCTCGATTTCCCATGAGTCCAAAAATCTATCGATCTCAGCCTTGAATATACTAACGAGCATCCACAGCCCTCTGGGGCAGAGAATTCCAAAGATTCACCACCCTCTGAGTGAAGAAATTCCTCCTCATCTCAGTCTTAAATGGCCGACCCCTTATCCTGAGACTATGCCCCCTAGTTCTAGACTCTCCAGCCAGGGGAAACAACCTCTCAGCATCTACCCTGTCAAGCCCTCTAAGAATTTTATATATTTAGAAATGAGATCACCTCTCATTCTTCTAAAATCGTGAGAATAAAGACCCATTCTACTCAATTAATCTCCAGGACACTGCTGGGAGCAAAACCCAGGAGAAAAATCATAGGGGTATATAAAAATAATGTGTCTTACATAGAACATAAGAACATAAGACATAGGAGCAGGAGTAGGCCATTTGGCCCCTCGAGCCTGCTCCGCCATTTAATGAGATCATGGCTGATCTGATCTTGGTCTCGGCTCCATTTCCCTGCCCGCTCCCCATAACCCATCACTCCCTTATTGTTCAAAAATCTGTCTATCTCCACCTTAAATATATTCAATGACCCAGGCTCCACAGCTCTCTGGGGCAGAGAATTCCACAGATTTACGACCCTCTGAGAGAAGAAATTCCTCCTCATCTCAGTTTTAAATGGGCGGCCCCCTTATTCTGAAACTATGCCTCCTAGTTCTAGATTCCCCCATGAGGGGAAACATCCTCTCTGTATCTATCCTGTCGATCCCCCTCAGAATCTTACATGTTTCAATAAGGTCACTGACTTAAGAAAACTACTAGGCACTTGGTCTAAGCGTTAAACAAAGCTTTAATCAACTGTTTTTCAACATGGAGATCTAGTTGTGTCCTTCACTAGTTCCCGTTAAGGAATGTCCTGAGCAAGCTGGGCCCGTGCCCGAGTATTTATATTCTCCCTGGACAGCGCCACCAGCAGGCCGCCCAGTATTATTTCATAAGTCATTTCCACATGAATGACAAGATTCATGTCAGTCACCTTTCATTCTTCTAAACTCCAATGAGTATAGGCCCAACCTACTCAACCTTTCATCATAAGTCAACCCCTTCATCTCCGGAATCTTCATTTTCTTTGAACACTTCTGTTTATTAGTTGTAAAAATAGGCTGTTTGACTGAGAGTCAAGAATCGTCCGATTAGGTAATGAAGAATTATCTCCCTTTACACTTGGCGTGAGGAAGGTGGGTCACCGCGAGGACGGATGTGTTTGACAACCAATGGTGGGTTGCGTGGGGGCGGGGCAGTTAGAGGCGGGAGTGTCATGTGATGAAACCTCCAGGAATATGTCCAACCAGAGATGCCAACGCCAAGTCTCGGGTACGAGCATGCCCAGCTCGCAATGCTTTTGGATCTCTCCGCTGTTAAATTTAATAACAGGCGAGATTCCGCACTGGGAATAGAAACATAAGAATTCATATTAGGAAAAGTTAACGTAAAAGTGTGTCAAAAACCTGACGACAGGAAGTAAGCTTTTATGAAGTGCACGCAGATATAACATTTCTGATATATTGGCCCAGAATTGGCTGTGAAAATCACGACGAGTTTACTGGCGCTCGCCATTATTAATGTGTAAATCGCCCGGTGACTTGTGGCGAGGGAGAGATACGCCGTGAGTTGCGAATCGCCACAAGTTGCTGGACGATTTGCGCCGCTCCGCCGTCCGCCTCGCGAAAACGGCATCTCGCCCTCGACCTCCCTGTGAAGTTCAGGAAATTGCTGCGTTTGCGCATTAATTACCCATTAAACTTGCCGCAGAAAGTTAAGGCTGGTACTTAACAGCGTAAGGACCCTTTTAATGAGGAGATTTAGGTTCCGCCAATGCCACTCAACCTCTCCGGCCCAGAAAGGGAACAATTGAAACTGTGGAGTCTCATTCCTGCAGCTGGTTAATTGTTCTTCGAGATTTTTTTAATTTCAAATTTTTAAAAAACTTTTCTTTACTCTCTTTTTTCTCTCTTGCTTAAACCAATCTTTCTTTCCCTCTTTCTTTCTCTTTCTGTATCTGATTTGACTCTAATTCACCTGATTCCCTTCTCTGTCATTCCTCTGTTTCTTTCTCAATCCTTAAATGTCACGGGTTAAGGAGATAGACTGTTGGTCCCGTCATTCACCGAGGTCCCAGATGCCTCGTTGCCCTCACTGCGCCGTTATCAGCTCGCACTCCCAGCAACTTACGACGCAAAAAATGTTCGAGTTGAAGGGTGCGGGAGAAAATCCAACTAACGGGGGAAACTGCGAGATGCCCCACTCCGGCAAAATCTGGGCCAATAAGATAGGTCGATAGTTTTGCAGATGAAATGAAGCTTTTCAAACGTGCAACGAAAACCCTGTTTAACTGCCATTGGGATTTAATTCCGTCTTACTTTCTTCTTGAGAAAAAAAAGACCTAAAGAGATGATGTTCTATGTTCAAGTCAAAGGTGATCAGATCAAGTGGAATAGAAACATGGATCTACAAACAGGCTCATTAGTCCTGGCTCCAGTGTGGCTTGGAAGTTTTTCCAGTTTGGATAGCAATGGGATTCAGCTTGTCCAATTGTCTTAAAATTGGCAATTGCTCAGGATGGTGATTGTGCCAACCCCATTGCAAGTTGTCGGAGATTTAGCAGGCAGCCCTAAGGTTGATTGATTTCCTGCCTTTTACAGTGTTCAACAACTTGTATTTATACAGCGCCTTTAATGTAGTAAAACGTCCCAAGGCGCTTCACAGGAGCGATTATCAAACAAAATTTGACACCGAGCCACATAAGGGGATATTGGGACAGGTGACCAAAAACTTGGTCAAAGAGGTAGGTTTTAAGGTCTTAAAGGAGGAGAGAGAGGCGGAGAGGTTTAGGGAGGGAATTCCAGAGCTCAGGGCCCAGGCAGCTGAAATCACGGCCGCCAATGGTGGAGCGATTAAACTCGGGGATGGGCAAGAGTCCAGAATTGGAGGAGCGCAGAGATCGCGGGGGGTTGTGGGGCTGGAGGAGGTTACAGAGATAGGGAGGGGGCGAGGCCATGGAGGGGTTTGAACCCCAGGATGAAGAATGAGAGTATGTACTGACACAGGGAAAAGGACAGAGAAAGACTCGCTGCTTCAATCACCGGTCCCATCCAGACATGGCTCAGGCTTCATGCACATCAACCCACCTCCCCCACCTTGCCCAGTCATGCAACCTCCTGGGAGAGACTAAAAAACATTCGGCCAATTTAGGAAAAGAAAATTCTGGTAAATTCCTCTCTGACACTTATAGGCAATTAATCAAGCTCCCGGAAACAGCAGTACCTGATATCAGTAATCGCAGCTACCTCCACCAACGCTTTATAACTTATGGGGGTAAAAATTCAGTTGGTTGCGCCTCCCGTTAGCGCCTTAAGAGGGCGCTAATGGGGCGCAAAGCCGCTAACGCCCGGGCGCAGCGATGTTTGCGCCGCTTGGGAACTTAACTACAGATTGTGCGGCGGCGCTAAACTTTACCGCTGCGACCACCTACGCGCGCAGATTGTGACGTCATTCCATGGTGCAACGCCCTTGTGGCGCCCCGGAGCGGAAATTGAGTGGCGCCCCCTGCCTTACCGCCTGGCGCATCCAACGACTGGAAGACTGGAACGCTATCAATCGCTGTGGGGCTGGGGGGGGCGCTATTTAAAGGGGGCCTCTTCCTGTCTTTTTCTGTGGTTGACATTTTTGCACCACTCGTTCTGAGAGAGAGAGAGAGATTCGGAGAGAGAGAAAGAGAGACTTCTGCATTGAGTCAACGCTTTGTGAGGTAGTTTTGCCTACTGATCCTAACAGTTGGCCCCCCCCCCCCCGCTTTAAGAACTGGCCGGCGCCAGTGTGTCTGTGTTCCCTCGCTAACTGGCAGCAGCTGCGCTGCGCTCGCGCGCTGAGTTAGCGCCTCACTGCTCGGCCTTTGCGCCTTAAGACAGGTGTGCAGCGCCTGATTTAGCGCTCCACTCACCTCTCGGGGTGGTAAAAGTGAAGTTTCCAGTCAGTGGCGATAATTAGCGCCAGGCGCTAATATTTGCGTCCAGACGATATTTGCGCCCCAAATGGGGCGCGACCTAATTTTTCCCCCATGATGTCTTCTACTTGAAAGAACTTATCCAGCCACCATTTGGAGGCCTGTAGTGAATCTACATCCACCTCACGTTCTGGCAATCTATTCCCGAGGTCCATGACTCTCCGTGAAGAGCAGTACTCCCTGTACAGATGGCCTCAACCCTCCCCTCCCTTTCCAGTGGGTACTGAAGTGTCCAATATGGCGTGCGGCGTGCCCTCATTCCGCATCGATAATGAAGAAAAAAAGAAAGACTTACATTTCTATAGCGCCTTTCACGACCACTAGACATCTCAAAGCGCTTTTACAGCCATAGAAGTACTTTTGAACTGTAGTCACTGTTGTAATGTAGGAAACGCGGCAGCCAATTTGCGCACAGCAAGCTCCCACAAACAGCAATGTGATAATGACCAGATAATCTGTTATAGTCATGTTGATTGAGGGATAAATATTGGCCCCGGGACACCGGGTAGAACTCCCCTGCTGTTATTCAAAATAGTGCCATGGGATCTTTTACGTCCACCTGAGAGAGCAGACGGGGCCTCGGTTTAACGTCTCATCCGAAAGACGGCACCTCCGACAGTGCAGCACTCCCTCAGCACTGCATTGGGAGTGTCTGCCTAGATTATCTGCTCAGGTCTCATGGAGTGGGATTTGAACCCACAACCTTCTGACTCAGAGGCGAGAGTGCTGCCCACTGAGCCACAGCTGAGACTATGAAGGGTCCAATATGGCGTGTGGCGTGCCCTCATTCTGCGCTGGGTAAGCGCTGCATGCCATATTGGTTAGAGACCATGCTTGAAGCAGGCGTTGGGGCAGTTGACTAGGCAAATCAGGGGCTAACTCCTGGTTCAGGCCGCTTCCCAATATTGGATTGCGACTGAATGCAGCATGGTCAGTTTCTCAGGCAAATAGCTGCCAAACCAGCGGTCAGTCCTTAAACGGACCACATTCTGGGTCCATATTAAAAGTTTGGGCCGCTGTCGGGCACCACTCAGCTTCCCCCCGCACCCCGATCTCCCTCTCCCCCCGTCCCCCCAGACTCACAGTAGGCCTGCTGTGAGTGCCCCCACCTGGCGGAGCCTACTCACCTTACAGAGCCAAGCGGGAAATCTCGTTTCAGGTCAGTACCTGATGTGTCCATGTGTTTATGTATTTTTTTATAACCCATTCCTTCAGGCCCCTGTCGGAGTTACACATGGCCCCTGAGCCTTGGCAATCTGGCCTCTGAAACCCTGCCGACTCTTTCCTGTGACTGCCAACTCTCAGCTTGGCTCATTGGTAGCTCTTCTGCTTCTGAATCAGAAGGTTGCGGGTCCGAAGCTGCACGACCTGAGCAATGTTCCCCGTGATTCGTTGTTTGGGTGCACGACCCCTTTAAGGGGCTGCATGGCACAGACATAGTTTCAGGCAAGTGCGAACTTTAACATTGCAAAAGCCGGTCCCGGGCCACACGGGACCAACAGAGAGCCGCGCGGCCGGGCAGCTTATAAGGAACGTTAGACCTGAGCATATAATCCAGGCTGACACTCCCAGTGCAGTACAGAGGGAGCGCTGCCCTGTCGGAGGGACAGTACTGAGGGAGCGCTGCCCTGTCGGAGGGACAGTACAGAGGGAGCGCTGCCCTGTCGGAGGGACAGTACTGAGGGAGCGCCGCACTGTCAGAGGGGCAGTACTGAGGGAGCACTGCACTGTCGGAGGGGCAGTACTGAGGGAGCGCTGCACTGTCGGAGGGGCAGTACTGAGGGAGCGCTGCACTGTCGGAGGGGCAGTACTGAGGGAGCGCTGCACTGTCGGAGGGGCAGTACTGAGGGAGCGCTGCACTGTCGGAGGGGCAGTACTGAGGGAGCGCCGCACTGTCAGAGGGGCAGTACTGAGGGAGTGCTGCACTGTCAGAGGGGCAGTACTGAGGGAGCGCTGCACTGTCGGAGGGGCAGTACTGAGGGAGCGCCGCACTGTCGGAGGGGCAGTACTGAGGGAGTGCTGCAATGTCGGAGGGGCAGTACTGAGGGAGCGCTGCACTGTCGGAGGGGCAGTACTGAAGGAGCGCTGCACTGTCGGAGGGGCAGTACTGAGGGAGCGCCGCACTGTCAGAGGGGCAGTACTGAGGGAGTGCTGCACTGTCAGAGGGGCAGTACTGAGGGAGCGTTGCACTGTCGGAGGGGCAGTACTGAGGGAGCGGCGCACTGTCGGAGAGGCAGTACTGAGGGAGCACTGCACTGTCGGAGGGGCAGTACCGACCTTCTTCCCTCAGCCGACAGCACCAAAACTGACTGTTCATCTCATTGCTGTTTGTGGGATCTTGCTGTTTGCAAATTGACTGCTGCATTTGCCTTCATAAGACTGGCTGCACTTCAAAAAGAGTTCATTGGTTGCGAAGCTGCTTTGGGACATCCTGAGGATTTGGAAGGTGCTCAGTAAATTATTTTTTCTTGTATTTCGTGCTTGTTGGTTTGAATGCTGTGATCCTGAAGATTTGGAGAGAACTGTTCTTAGCGATGTTGCCTCGTTGCTGGATAAATCCTAAGAAAGAACTTGCAATTTATATCGCGTCTTTCACAACCTCAGAACATCCCAAAGTGCCTCACAGCCAATGAAGTACTTTTGAAGCATAGTCAATGTTGCCATTTAGGAAACACGGCAGCCAAAACTGCGCACAGCAAGCTCCCACAAACAGCAATGTGATAATGACCAGATAATGGCCCAGAAATTGATCTCGCTCTGTTCCCGCGGGGGTAAGGCTTCCCCGCGATCTCTCACTCCGCTTGTGCTTTTTCAGATCCAGCTCGCACGAACTTGATGTTCCAGACATCAGCTGGGCAGTGCTTGCGTATCCCAGCGGCGTAGTGAATTCGTGCGAGCTGTGGGATCACGTGACTCAGTTAGAGCCAATGGCAGCACACCATCTTCCATTCATAAGTTTCACAGCATGGCTGTGAGACTTATGAATCTTACACCCCCCCAAAATAACAGCTAAACCTCAATTAAATAAAAAAAAACCATCACATTAATAAAATAAGTATAGTTAAATAAATTAACCATTTTAAATAAAAAATTAAATTTTTGAAAAAATTTAAAATCTTTTAAAAAGTTATAAAAATAAACTTACCCGTCTTTAAAGTCTCTAAAAAAGATATACCTGTTAAAAAAAATTCAAAAAAATACTTAATTCACTACTTACCTTGTTAAAAGTGGGTCTTACTCCTCCTTTTTCCATTTCTAAAATCTTCCGTACTTACCTGCACGTCCAAAGCACGAAGTGCACAGCGTGCGCGCAGCCTGTAGCGCGCACGCGATGCACCGAGGAACCGCCCCCTTTTCAAAAGACCAAGTGCCGGTTTTCAGCGCATGCGCAGGGCATGCAGAAAACCGGCAATTGGAGAGAGAATACGCGAGAGTACGCAGTGCGTACTCTCGCGTCGCGGGATGAATTTTTGGCCCAATCTGTTTTAGTGATGTTGGTTGAGGGATAAATATTGGCCCCAGGACACCGAGGATAACTCCCCCTGCTCTTCTTTGAAATAGTGCCCTGGGATCTTCTACCTGAGAGAGCAGACGGGGCCTCGGTTTAACATCTCATCCAAAGACAGCACCTCTGACAGTGCGGCACTCCCTCAGTACTGGCACTGGGGAGTGTCAGCCTAGATTTATTGTGCTTGAAGTCTCTGGATGGAGCTTGAACCCACAACCTTCTGATTCAGAGGCAGGAGTGCTACCTACTGAGCCACGGATGACACTAAAGTAATTGGTAGAAGGATTAGAGGGGAGTTGAGGAGAACATTTTTCACCCAGAGGGTGGTGGGGGTCTGGAGCTCACTGCCTGAAAGGGCGGTAGAGGCAGAAACCCTCATCGCATTTAAAAATTACTTGGATATGCACTCGAAGTGCGGTAACCTACAGGGCCACGGACCAAGAGCTGGAAAGTGGGATTAGGCTCTTTGTCGGCCGGCACAGACACGATGGGCCGAATGGCCTCCTTCTGTGCCCTAAATTTCTATGATTCTATGGTATGAACCCATGTGACCCATGAGGATGAAAAGCTCGGACTCGGAACCATGAGGCAATTAACCAGCAAACTGACGATGTTATCAGCTCAGCCATTTCAATGCTGCAGTCTCTGACGATAGAACGAGTCTGCAGGATTAATTTCCAGCCCTGCCAGCAATAGAGAATGCAGGGACATGTGGTAAATGTTCACTTGGTAACTGATATCTGATGGGAAGGAACGACTGTTGCTATGGTGACATATTAATGTTGCCTCATAACGGAAGTTTTTAATACAGCCTGCTGCACATCTAGCAAGGAGCGACTTCCAATATAATCAACTTGGCCAGATTAGCGAACAATAAACGCATTTTGATATTATGGAGTTATGAAATTTAAACTTTTAATATTCCCCAGTGCAATTTTGAAAGAACTCTGAGGGATATGTAGGCTGCACAAACCTTCTGTTATCATCAGAAGCAAAGATACACATTTTCACCAACAATGTTGTGGTACCAGGGGATGAGGGACTTCAGTTACGTGGAGAGACTGGAGAAACTGGGATTGTTCTCCTTAGAGCAGAGAAGGTTAAGAGGAGATTTGATCGAGGTGTTCAAAATCATGAAGGGTTTCGATAGAGTAAATAAGGAGAAACTGTTTCCAGTGGCAGGAGGGTCGGTAACCAGAGGAGACAAATTTAAAGTGATTGGCAAAAGAACCAGAGGCGAGATGAGGAAATATTGTTTTTACGCAGCGAGTTGTTGTGATCTGGAACGCGCTGCCTGAAAGGGCGGTGGAAGCAGATTCAATAGTAACTTTCAAAAGGGAATTGGAGAAATACTTGAAGGGAAACAATTTACAGGGTTATGGGAAGGAGCAGCTAGGAGTGGGATTAATTGGAGAGCTCTTTCAAAGAGCCGGCACAGGCACGATGGGTCAAATGGCCTCCTCCTGTGCTGTATCATTCTATGATTGTTTTATCCTGAATAGAGTGGGGTAGGGGGGTAATTTTAGCAATTTATGCTGTCAGGTTGGAGATTTACCCAATTATTCTGCTGGATGGAGCATATGAATAATTTGTACAGTGGTGTAGTGGTTCTGTTACTGGACTAATAATCCAGATGAACCGAGATTTCAAATCCCACCATAGAAGTTTGAGAATTTGAATTCGGTTTTAAAGTCTGGAAATAAAATCCGGTCTCAGTAAAAGTGACCATGAAGCTGTTGGATTGTTGTAAGAGCCCAACTGGTTTAGGGAAGGAAACCTGCCGTCCTTACCCGGTCTGGGCCTATATGTGACTCCAGTCCCACACCAACCTGGTCGACTCTTAACTGCCCTCTGAAGTGGCCGAGCGAGACACTCCGTTGTATCAAAACCGCTACCAGCGGTTCAAGAAGAAGGCCCACCCCCTCTTCAGGGACAACTAGGGATGGGCAATAAATGCCGGCCTTGCCAGCGATGCCCACACCTTGAGAATGAATAATAAAAACAAAATCCCGTAGTACCCGCTGACCGCTGCACACGAGAGTGCACAGAGCTTTGCGACACGTCTTTGCACAGTTAAAGGAAATGAGGCATGAAAGTACAGCTGGTAAATGCTTAATTGATTGAAAGAAGCTTCCTCTGTCTGCTATTTTAGCACAGAGCCTTGTTCAGACCCACCTGGAGCCACTGTGTTCAGTTCTGGGCACCTCAGGAAGGAGATATTGACCTTGGAGGGGGTGAGGGGCAGATTCTCCAGAAGGAACCATTTTCAGATCACAACAACTCGCTGCGTTTAAAAAAAAAATGGTCTCCTCATCTCCCCCTCTGGTTCTTTTGGCAATGATCTTCAATCTGTGTCCTCTGGTTACTGACCCTCCTGCCAGTGGAAACAGTTCCTCCTCTGGTAGTCGGTCACATTGTACATCCCGCGGAGGTCTGGGTTACTGGTGAAGAGCTGGCTCTCATGGTCCAGTTGCGTGTTCTCCTCAGGTTCCTACGCAGGGGCAGTCGTGGCGATGCCGCTCGCAGGATTGTTGGTACAGTACAAAGGCTGGTCTTCGGTTTTCTATGTTTACGGTAAGTCCCCTTCGAAAGGATCCAGGTAAACCCAAAATGTCAATAATTCACAATTTTATTCAAGACACCCTTGCTGAGGAATTTGTCAACAGTGACCTCCTCAGTGTGCAGCAAGGCACGATATAAAAGTGGCTCGGTGATAATTGGGTGACGGAAGAGGCGAGGATGCTATCCTTGGGTTCAAAGGGGTAACTTTGCAAAACTTGCCCTCTGGCGTTGAGTTTCACTAGATTGTGTTATACAGGGTGATAGCACAATAGGACTATTCTGTGACCCAAACTGGGGTTATAACACTATAAAAAAGAAAGACTTGCATTTATGTAGCGCCTTTCACGACCTCCGGACGTCCCAAAGCGCTTCACAGCCAATGAAGTACTTTTAAAGTGTAGTCACGGTTGTAATGTAGGAAACATAACGTAATAACACGATAGACCCATTCTGTGACCCACACTGGGAGTGGTGATAGGATACACTGCAGCAACTCACCAAGGCTTCTTCAGCAGCACCTCTCAAACCCGTGTGCTCCACCATCTAGTCCCACCGTGGGTCTGGAGTCACCTGTAGATCAGACCGGGTAGGGGTGGCAGTTTTCCTACTCTGAAGGACATCACTGAACCTGTTGGGATTTTATAAAACTCTGTCAGATGTCACCAGTAACCCAGAGGTTGTGAGTCCAAATCCTGCCAGCTTCCTTCATAGGGTTTGAACACACAACTTCTGCATTATTGGCCCAGTATCCATGACCTCTGCACTTGGACAAGACCTTGGTTAGTTGCAGCCAGTTTTGACCTCCTCACATGTTGTGGGATATTGAGGCTTTGGAAAGGGTGCAGAGGAGGGTCCCCAAGAGGAATTTCCAGTTTAAAACACCTTAGATACCCAGATAGGCTCAACGAGTTGGATCTCTACACTTTGAAGAAGTGTAGACTTAAGGGCGAATTGATTGACATTTAAAAAATAATGATAAGCTAGATTGTGATTGTGTGGACCAGTTATTCCAACTGGGTCGGCTAGGTAGGACCAGGGGTCACGCTTGCAAGTTGTCTAAGGGCAAAGCTAGGTTGGATGTTGGGCGGGTCTTCTTTTCCCAGAGAATGGTGGACCTCTGGAACAGGCTGCCGGCTCGTGTTGTGGGCGCCGATCACTGAATTCCTTCAGGCGAGAGCTGGACCTGTTTCGGGCTGGGGCGAAGGTCACCTGGTACAAGAGGTAGGTACTGCAGGGAATTCAAGGACAAGGTGGTCTCCTGATCTAGGTTCGCTCGCTTAAAGGGGTCGGGGAGGAATTTTCCAGTTTTTCGCCCTTAATTGGCCTGGATATTTATCTGTTTTTGGCCTCTCCCAGGAGATTACATGGAGTCTGGGTTGATAGGGAGTGTCTGTATTGTCATGCGTAAAGCCTGGTCCTTTAAATGCCCCTTTGACCACCTCACGATATGGGCTGCCTAAAAACTTGAGCAGAAATTGTAGATGGAACAGCTCCCCACCCCCCCAACCCCAACCCCCAGCATCCTGGCCTGGACCCCGAGGTGGGTTACACATCCGCCATGGAGGGGAGTGACACACCTGTTTGCAACAGATGTTCCTCCATCATGGATACCTCAGGTCTTTTTGAGCGCCAAGGTCACGGGAACTACCAACATAGGGAGTCCCAGCACCCTCCCTCCCTGCGATGGTTTTGTTTGGGGCAGGTGGAGGATCCATCCAGCAGCCAATTTGCGCACAGCAAGCTCCCACAAACAGCAATGTGATAATGACCAGATCATCTGTATATAGTGATGTTGGTTGAGGGATAAATATTGGCCTAGGACAACGGGGAGGACTCCCCTGCTCTTCTTCCAAGAGTGCCGTGGGATCTTTTACATCCACCTGAGAGAGCAGACGGGGCCTCGGTTTAACGTCTCATCCAAAAGACGACACCTCCAACAGTGCAGCGCTCCCTCAGTACTGCCCCTCCGACAGTGCAGCGCTTCCTCAGTACTGCACTGGGAGCGTCAGCCTGGATTTTGTGATCAAGTCTCTGGAGTGGGACTTGAACCCACAACCTTCGTGGCTCAGAGGCGAAGGTGCTACCCACTGATCCAAGGCTGACATCTGACTGTAGGGGTTATCTGTGCTTAGATTTGAACATTAAACCATGACACAACTGTGAAGCAGAAATATAACCTATGTGGCCAAGTGCAATGTAGTCACTTTTCCTCTCCGATTTTGCAGGTATGTTTGGAATGATATGGTACATATTTTGGCTGCTCTTTGCCTATGAAAGTCCAGCAAAGCACCCAACAATAACAAACGAGGAGAGAACATACATCGAGACCAGTATCGGGGAAAGGGCCACTCTGGTAAACCCTAACCAGGTGAGCTGGCACATCCAATACAGACTCAGTACTGACCGTCCTGGGATGGTGGCTGCACTCAACAACAACAACAACAACTGCCATCTATATAGTGCCTTTAATGTAGTAAAATGTCCCAAGGCGCTTCACAGGGGCGATTAACAAACACCGAGCCACATAAGGAGATATTAGGGCAGTTGACCAAAAGCTTGGATAAAGAGACAGGTTTTAAGGAGGAGAGAGAGGCGAAGAGGTTTCGGGAGGGAATTCCACATCTCGGGGCCCAGGCAGCTGAAGGCACGGCCGCCGATGGTGCAGCGATGAAAAATTGGGAATGCTCAAGAGGCCAGAATTGGAGGAGCTCAGAGATCACGGGGGGTTGTGGGGC
This sequence comes from Squalus acanthias, assembly GCA_030390025.1. Classification (NCBI taxonomy): domain Eukaryota; kingdom Metazoa; phylum Chordata; class Chondrichthyes; order Squaliformes; family Squalidae; genus Squalus; species Squalus acanthias. Next base: position 120,391,515 of record CM059435.1, read on the forward strand.
TGGAGGAGGTCACAGAGATAGGGAGGGGGCGAGGCCATGGAGGGATTTGAAAACAAGGATGAGAATTTTAAAATCGAGGGAGGCTTAAGTGACAGCTTTGCTCAGTTGCTCACACCCTAGCTTGTGGTAAAAAGGTTGTGGGGGTCATTTTAACTTTGGTTAATGGTGTTAAATGGAAGTCAACGGAAGGGGAAATCAGGCGAGGTGTATAATGGATGGCGAATTCGATATCGGCCATTTGACACTGTTGCTCGTGGTTAGAACGACCCCCTGTGTGTTTGAGCCCCAATTGAGCCGATTAGGTTCGATTCCACAAATTTGTGCTCCCATTGCGGAGAGCTTTGTGTTCTGGGTATTCAAGTGCCGAGCCCTGTGAACCCCACGTGATTTTCCACCAATTCATGTTAATGGACTGATAATATATAATACAGATAATAATAGTCCAAAACTAGGGGTCATAAAAATAAGATGGTCACTAATAAATCCGATAAGGAATTCAGGAGAAACCCAGAGAGTGGTGAGAATGTGGAACTCGCTCCCACAGGGAGTGGTTGAGGCAAAGAGCACAGATACATTTAAGGGGAAGCTGGATAAGCACGAGGGTGAAGGGTGGAGCTCACACCAGGAGTGTTCGTTTGTAAAACCTACACATTATGTCTTTGCATTGGAGGCAGTTCAGGGAAGGTTCACGAGGTTGATTCCGGAGATGATGAAGGGATACTTACTAGTCCTCGCCCCTTTAGGGCTACCCCGGATCAGGCGTATTCTCAAGATGTTCACATTCAACTAAAGTTTGAGGGAGCCGAATCCTAAAGACGCTTAATTGGGTCTAAAGGTCCGGACTATCTCTCCCTAAAGGAAGGGAACAACCCGAGAATTTTACCGTCCTCCAGATAGCACTTTTAATAAGTTTAGCTAGACTGTAACCTTCCGGATATTATGAGGGTCCGGAAAACTCCCCCAGAATTCTACAACTCCTCACCAAAGAGTGTACAGAGATTGAGTTCGCGAGTTTGATACAGAAGTCTTACGTGAGACAATTCTAAAAATATATCGATTTATTAAAGAACCGACATGCAATTTACAGTTGGTGAGTCAATCGCAACATTAACAGTTCCAAAAAGAGAAAACTTACAATCTTATTATCAGGGAATCTTACTTTTAAATCTTAACTTCACTACAGTATTACAGTTCTTAAAGTGTTCTACAGGATATCCACCAAAATCAAATACCTTTGATCCCCGAGGTACAAAGAGTTGGAGACTTACAGAGTCGCTTCTGAAGCCGAAAATCGCTTTGCCCGCGTCTGTTATCCCATTTGAGAGTTCAATATTTATACCTTTTTCCAGTGGTATTTCCTTTAAGGTTTTCTGTTGATGCAAGCTAATTATCTCTGGTCATTTTTCTGCCGACTTCTGCAACTCTTACTGCCACCTCAGCCAGACTCATGTCTCCTCTCTTGGTGTTCTAAGTTTACCATATAAAAATGGTGTGACGGCAGGTGTTCTTTACTTGATGTCATCTTTACGAGGGCAGATGTTCCTTATCTCATGTGCCTCTTTACGAAGTGTAAATTAGAACACCTTATCCATGGTGAACCATTGTTTTTGTTCCCAAAAGGTCAGCCTGTCGGAGCCCTTCACCTTCTGTTTCAATAAGTTTATTTATTCAGGGTCAACAACTGTCTTATCTCAATAGCCAGAATGCTTTCATAGCTATTTCATAGTTAGGTTTCTAAATTTCCAAACCCAGTTTGTCATGTTTTAAAAAGGCCAGAATTCTTTCATAAAATAGTGTATTTTTCTGAATAGGTTATACGGCTTATTCCTTCACAATGAAGGGGTTGTCTTATGAAGAAAGGTTGAGCAGGTTGGGCCTATACTCATTGGAGTTTAGAAGAATGAGAGGGGATCTTATTGAAACATATAAGATTCTGAAGGGGCTTGACAAGGAAGATGCAGAGAGGATATTTCCCCTCGTGGGGGAATCTAGAACTAGGGGGCATAATTTCAGAATAAGGCGGCACCTATTTAAAACGGAAATGAGGAGGAATTTCTTCTCTCAGAGGGTCATGAATCTTTGGAATTCTCTTCCCCAGAGAGCTGTGGAGGCTGGGTCATTGAATATATTTAAGGTGGAGATAGACAGATTTTTGAACGATATGGGAGTCAAGGGTTATGGGGAGCAGGCAGGGAAGTGGAGTTGAGGCCAAGATCAGATCAGCCATGATCTTATTGAATGGCGGAGCAGGCTCGAGGGGCCCAATGACCTACTCCTGCTCCTATATCTTATGTTCTTATGTCTTTAGTTTTTAGCCTTTAGTTTTCTTTGTTTTCCTGTGTTATTCCTATTAAATCCGTCTCACCTGTGAGCTTTTCCTGTTTTACTGAATCTCCCGTGCGTGAGTTGGTTCCCTTCATTTCCTGCCATGTTGAGACTGATTGCGCCCGTTCTCTGATTCTCTCCCAGAAATTCAGGACCCCCTGGTTGAAGTTCTTCACCTCCATGCCGGTTTATGCCATCATTGTGGCCAATTTCTGCAGAAGCTGGACCTTCTACCTGCTGCTCATCAGCCAGCCCGCCTACTTTGAGGAGGTTTTCGGATTTCCAATCAGCAAGGTAAGTGAGAGGAAATTACGAGAGGGATCCCTCCCTTCTTCTGCACTTGTACTGCAGGCTCTGGCCTCGGACTGGGAGCTGTAGTGCCAGTTCCCACCAGGCACTACTCTGTTCACGGTGGCATAGTGGTTAGCACTGGTGCCTCACAGCGCCAGAGACCCGGGTTCGAATCTGACCTCGGGTGACTGTCTGTGTGGAGTTTGCACATTCTCCCCGTGTCTGCGTGGGTTTCCTCCGGGTGCTCCGGTTTCCTCCCACAGTCCAAAAATGTGTGGGTTAGGTTGATTTGGCTATGATAAATTGACCCTTAGTGTTAGGGGGGATTAAATATGTGGGGTTATGGGGATAGGATGGGATATGTTAGGGGGAATTAAATACGTGGGGTTACGGGGGTAGGGTGGGATATGTGTACTGTGGGGATTAAAGCAGGGACAGGGTACTGGATTTGGATGATCAGCCATGATCGTATTGAATGGCGGAGCAGGCTCGACGGGCCGAATGGCCTACTCCTGCTCCTAGATTCTATGTTTCTATGTTTCTATGTTCACGCTGCCTGACGGGAGCCCTGGCTCTCCTGCCCAGGAGAGAGCCCTGGTTACATGATAGACACAGAGCAACGCTTAAAATGTTGGGGTCTGAAATTCCGTTTGGGCCCTGGACAATAATTGTGGTGCATCCTGATCCACCCTGTGGAGATAAGGCCGGGAAATTTCAGTTAGGGGTGCGGGGGGTGGGGGAGCTTCATCAGGGATTCTACCTTACAGGATAGAAAGAAAGATCTTGCATTTCCATAGCAACTTTCATAACCTCAGGATGTCCCAATGCGCTTTACAGCCAATGAAGTCATTTCTTTCTCTCTCTTTCACTCTCTCTCTCTCTCTCTTTCTCACTCTCTCTCTCTCTCTTTCTCACTCTTTCACGCTCTTTCTCACTCTTTCTTTCACTCTCTCTCTCTCTTTCTCTTTCTCACTCTTTCGTTCTCGCTCTTTCATTCTCTCTCTTTCTCACTCTTTCTCTTTCTCTCTTTCACTCTCTTTCTCTCTTTCTTCCTTCCTTCCTTCCTTCCGTCCCCAGGTGCTACGGTGGAGGACTGGCTGTAGCACGCTGAGGATTCTCCTCTGACGGGAGCGGTGTGCTCTCCCTCTTGGTGGTGGGAACTGGCTGGAAGACTTCGCAGCACCAGTGCCGATCTTGGTAATTGTTTCGGGTCACAGCGGGGTCATAGCAGCGGGGCAGAAGTCCCGTCACTCCCCTGTCTCGCCGCGCCGCTACCCTCGCGTTGCCAACTCTGGTTGGACGTATTCCAGGTTTCATCACATGACCTCCCGGCTCCAACCGCCCCGCCCGCACCATCCTCGCGACGCTTCACATTCCCGCAGCCAATTGGGAACGAACAGACTCTGTGTTGCCCGATTGGATGGTACTTGAATGTCAGTCAAACAGAATTTTTTCCCCGTCTCCAATATTTTATAACTAATAAATGAAACTGTTCAAAGAATTTTTTTTTTCTGCTCCTATGATTTTTCTTGCTTGCGGCCAGTGTCCGGGGGATTAATCCTTAATTCGTGGAGACTCCAGGGCAATCCTGGAGGGTTGGTAACTCCACTCTACCCTCCCATGAAGAGGGTAACCCAGCCCTTAGGGTCCAACCCGGGATAATTTTACACAGCGGAATCCAGGTGCATAGAGGGCCAGAGGGAAAAAGAAAATCCCTCTGCTAGTGTAGATTTAGAGGGTGCAAGAGCCAGGAGCCCTGAGTTCCTGAGGGGGCGACTCACTGATCCCAAGCTCACAGCCAGACGGGTTTGAGAATTGCGATGGCTCTGTGTTATAGCTGAATCCTGGAGCAGCACTTGCCTCGAGCACGGAGTCAGTGAATCGCGCCTCACACTCACTGAGCCCACAACTCGCCAACGGTAAATCCAGAAGTGAGTTGCAGTCAGTGGCAAAAAAGAGGGATAGAATTCAAGTCCCGTACATCATCCTTGAGTATTCTGTTTACACAACGAGCTAGGTAAGTAACTGAAATTAAAATAATAAAAGTATTGAACTCATCTGGTATCTGATTGAAGAATGGTCCAATTGTGTTACAGTGAACGGTTTCATTAAAGCACTGTCTATTATTATAACATCACCTCATGCTTGTCTGATGGAGAGATGGAGATGATGATATCATGTGCAGGATGACAGGATATCTAGTAGAAATGTAATTAAACAGGGGGCCATGGAATATGTAATGAAGGCGCTTAAAGGTCTGTCTTAACAAATAATTGATAGACAGTGAAAAATCAAGGATTAAAAACAATAATGAGACCCGAAGTCAAGCCCCATTGTCGCAGGTAAATTAATTAATGCAGCAAACATGTGAATTAGTGAAGGGTGAATTGCTTAAAGGGAAAGAAAAAGTAAGGAGTATATGTCCTGGTTGTCGAAGCTCATAGGTAAAGGAGTAGGCTGGGGCCTCTTTACTCTGACAAGCAGAAGACTAGGAGGAGACCCGATCTTATTGTTCAAAATTATGAGGGGTTTTTGATAGAGTAAATCGGGAGAAACTGTTTCCACTGGCAGGAGGGTCGGTAACCAGAGAAACCAGAGGGGGGATGAGAAGAATTTCTTTACGCAGCGAGTTGTTGTGATCTGGAATGTGCTGCCTGAAAGGGCGGTGGAAGCAGATTCAATAATAACTTTCAAAAGGGGAATTGGATGAATACTTGAAGGGGAAAAATTTGCAGGGCTTAGGGGAAAGAGCAGGGGGGAGTGGGACTAATTGGAAAGCTCTTTCAAAGAGCCGGCACAGGCACGATGGGCCGAATGGGCTCCTCCTGTGCAGTTTGATTCGATGATGGGGTGGATGTGGAGAAACTCTTTCCACCTGTGGGTGAGTCCGGAACAAGGGGGGGTGCATAAATATAAGATGGCCGCTGACAGGTCAAATAAAGAGTTAAGATCTCCCGAGGCCCCATGGAGGGTTAGAAATCAGGGCTATTGGGTTTTAGAGGTAGCTGTGACACCCTGTAAGTAACAAGAGCTGGTGTTACAGTTGCTGTTACCAAACCCAAGCGATTCAATAGCGAGCAGTTTTATACGTTTGCTTAAGCTGTGTAAGTGCAATGTTAAACCTTCTTCCTGGCAGGTGGGTATACTGTCGGCTGTGCCTCACATGGTGATGACCATTGTTGTGCCAATTGGAGGACAGATTGCCGACTTCCTGAGGAGCAGAAATATTCTATCCACAACAACCGTCCGGAAAATCATGAATTGTGGAGGTAACATCAGATTCTCCGTCAGCGCTTTTCCAGTCAATTGTTGGTTTGAAGAGTTTTTGCGATTGGTCAGTGACGTAAGAAAACTACTAGGCACTTGGTCTGAGTATTAAACAAAGCTTTAATCAACTGTTTTTCAACATGGAGGTCTAGTTGTGTCCTTTACTAGTTCCTGTTAAGAATGTCCCGCGCAAGCTGGGCCCATGCCCGAGTATTTATACTCTCCCTGGACAGCGCCACCAGCAGGCCGCCCAGTATTATTTCATAAGTCATTTCCACATGAATGACAAGATTCATGTCAGTCAGTGTGTGTTTTCAGTGATGAGGTTGAAAAAGCTGTTAAAAAATAAAGGACTAATGGAATCTTAGGTTTTATCACAAGAGGTGTTTAGAATATAAAAGCCATAAACCTTAACAGGACTTCAGTTAGAGTAATGCGTGCAGTATTGGAAGAATATTGAGGCTGTAGAGAGGGAAAGCTGGGTGTGGTGGGGAGGGGTGGATGGGGGGAGCGGTGTAGGGGAGGCTCCGAGGATTCCTTCCGGCACGTGGAGGAGGGGAACACTCCTGCTCCTCCTGCTCCACCAGGAATCCTCCCGAACAATAGAAGATGAGACTGAGCTCGGCTTCTGGCCCCACCCCCACAGCAGTCGGTCCCCTCCGCCACCCCCTCCCCCCACCCCTAAAAAAGTTCCAGGCCATCGGGCCATGATGTTTACATTTGAATCCGGCCCCAACCTGCCTGTAGCGGGAACCTCGCATCATTGGAAAGGCGACAAAGGTGAACTGGTACCAGGGTGGGGAGGAGGGTGGAGCAGAGCGATCCCGGGTCAGTGAGTGGGTTTTCACCCCTCCCACTGGTCCTGCCCGGTGAGTTGTGGGGGGATTAAAATCGAATTACATCGAGTCTGCAGCACAGAACCAGGCCATTCGGCCCGACTGGTCCGTGCCGGTGTTTATGCTCCACACGAGCCTCCTCCCACCCCTCCTCCTTCGATTCCTTTCTCCCTCATCTGTTTATCCAGCTTCCCCTTAAATGCATCCATACTATTCGCTTCAACCACTCCCTGTGGTAGCGAGTTCCACATTCTCACCACCCTCTGGGTAAAGAAGTTTCTCCTGAATTCCCTAGTGTATTTATTAGTGACTATCTGATATTTATGGCCCATTAGTTTTGGACTCTCCCACAAGTGGAAAAATTTTCTCCACGTTTACCCTACTGAGCCCATAGAATTATACGGCTGAAATATGGCCGGGGGTGGGGGGTGGGGGGGGTCTCCCTCTCCGACCCCGTAACCTCGATTGACCTCTGCTCCCGATTCTCCAAACCACGCTCCTCCCGAGTCAGATTCTGCACCGGGAGCGAAGCTTCGTAAAATTCACCCTCCCGCGTGTTGCCATTCAGATCTCAGTCCAGCTAATCTCAGCGACGGCCTTCTGACTGTTTCTGAGACACAATGAAATGTCTAGAGTATTTGACAAGACAATGACCATGTTAGCTTTCGCCATGACAACCACTGACAATCTGATGCCGAGAGAACTGACCTTTACATCTTTGTACATTCAACTTCATCCTATTTTCACCTTTGTCAAATGATGTAGAATCTTAGAGGACAGTAGGAGGCCATTTGGCCCATCGTGCCTGTGCCGGCTCTTTGAAAGAACTCTCCAATTAGTCCCACTCCCCCCGCTCTTTCCCCAGAGCCCTGTAAATTTTTCCTCTTCAAATATTTATCCAATTCCCTTTTGAAAGTTACTGTTGAATCTGCTTCCACCGCCCTTTCAGGCAGCGCGTTCCAGATCACAACAACTCGCTGCGTAAAAAATTATCCTCATCTCCCCTCTGGCTCTTTTGCCAATTATTTTAAATCTGTGTCCTCTGGTTACCGACCCACCTGCCAGTGGAAACAGTTTCTCCTAATTTACTCTATCAAAACTCTTATAATATCGAACACCTCCATTAAATCTCCTCTTAACCTTCTCTGATCTAAGGAGAACAATCCCAGCTTCTCCAGTCTCTCCACATCACTGAAGTCCCTCATCCCTGGAACCATGCTAGTAAATCTCCTCTGCTCCCTCTCCAAGTCCTAGACAGCCTTCCTAAAGTGTGCTGCCCTGAGAAAGCGTGGGTGAAAGCTAAAGCATCCAAGCTCTACCACCGTGCTATTTCTGACCAGACAATCATCCAAAGTTGGCAGCTCCCAATGGTGCCAGGAACACATTTTTTATCACTTCCCCATCCTCATCTTCAACCCTCTCCTCCAATGATTAGCAACATGGCCCCGCAGAGGAGATGGGCGAGTGAATGGTGAACGCTTTCGGGGAAAGCTGCACCCGTCTGATCTGTTGCCGGGCGATTTGGGCACACTCTCAGGTTATGCTAGTGACTGTTCAAAGAACAGCACCTCAGTTTATAACCTTCTCCCGTCATCACATGTGAGGAGTCAATAATCTCATGATCGGGGGGGAAAAGGGAGTTAATGTGAACAGAGTTACCAACCATAGTTATTCGTTCGTGACACCATTGACAATTTACAACATAATAAAATCATCCCAAGGTGCTTCACAGGAGCGTTATCAAACAAAATTTGACACCGAGCCACCATCTACAAGGCACAAGTCAGGAGTGTGATGGAATGCTCTCCACTTGCCTGGATGAGTGCAGCTGCAACAACACTCAAGAAGCTCGACACCATCCAGGACAAAGCAGCTCACTTGATTGGCACCCCATCCACCACCTTAAACATTCACTCCCTCCACCACCGGCGCACCGTGGCTGCAGTGTGTACCATCTACAAGATGCACTGCAGCAACTCGCCAAGGCTTCTTCGGCAGGACCTCCCAAACCCGCAACCTCTACCACCTAGAAGGACAAGGGCAGCAGGTGCATGGGAACACCACCACCTCCAAGTTCCCCTCCAAGTCACACACCATCCTGACTTGGAGGTATATCGCCGTTCCTTCATCGTCGCTGGGTCAAAATCCTGGAACTCCCTCCCTAACAGCACTGTGGGAGCACCTTCACCACACGGACTGCAGCGGTTCAAGAAGGCGGCTCACCACGACCTTCTCAAGGGCAACTAGGGATGGGTAATAAATGCTGGCCTTGCCAGCGACGCCCACATCCCATAAGCGAATAAAAAAAAAACATAAGGAGATATTAGGACAAGTGACCAAAAGCTTGGTCAAAGAGATAAGTTTTAAGAACCATCTTAAAGGAGGAAAGAGAAGTAGAGAGGCGGAGAGGTTTAGGGAGGGAATTCCAGAGCTTAGTGCCCAGGCAGCTGAAGGCATGACCCGGGTATATGGAGTTAGGTCACATTGAGATCAGCAATGATCTCATTGAATGGCGGAATAGGCTCGAGGGGCTAAATGGCCTCCTCCTGCTCCTATTTTCAATGGTGGAGCGATGAAAATCGGAGATGCACAAGAGGTCAGAATAGGAGGAATGCAGAGATCTCGTAGGGTTTGTAGGGCTGGGGGAGGTTACAGAGATTGGAAGGGAGCGAGTCCCTGGAGGGATTTGAAAACAAGGATGAGAATTTTAAACGTGAGGTGTTACCGGATTTGGAAACAATGTAGGTCAGCGAGCACAGGGGGTGATGGGTGAACGGGACTTGGTGCGAGTTAGGGTTCAGGCAGCTGAGTTTTGGATATAGGTTGAATTGATGATTCCATCCTGATGTAAAATTTTATTTTCCAAAGGCTTTGGCATGGAGGCTACCTTTTTGCTCGTTGTTGGTTATTCCCACACCAGAGGGGTTGCGATCTCTTTCCTGGTGCTCGCTGTTGGATTTAGTGGATTCGCGATTTCAGGTGGGTTACCTTTTATTCTGATCATCTGCGTCCAATCGAATCATTTATTTTCCATTGTTTGATGTTGTGTATATATTTGTGCGTAGATATGTGCCTGTGTGTAAAGATCATTGTGTGCGTGTGTTTGTATAGATGAGTGCATATATCTGCATGTTAAATGTATGCATTTATCTGTGCATGTATGTGTGTATGTGTATAATAATGTATATATGCGCATATGTATGTGTATATATCATAGAATCATAGAAATTTACAGCAAAGAAGGAGGCCATTCGGCCCATCGTGTCTGTGCTGGCCGACAAAGAGCCATTCAGCGTAATCCCACTTTCCAGCTCTTGGTCCGTAGCCCTGTAGGTTACGGCACTTCAAGTGCACATCCAAGTACTTTTTAAATGTGATGAGGGTTTCTGTCTCTACCACCCTTTCAGGTAGTGAGTTCCAGACCCCCACCACCCTCTGGGTGACAAAAGTTCTCCTCAACTCCCCTCTAATCCTTCTGCCAATTACTTTAAATCTATGCCCCCTGGTAATTTTTTAAAATTCATTCCTGGGATGTGGGCGTCGCTGGCAAGGCCAGCATTTATTGCCCATCCCTAATTGCCCTCGAGAAGGTGGTGGTGAGCCGCCTTCTTGAACCGCTGCAGTCCGTGTGGTGAAGATGCTCCCACAGTGCTGTTAGGGAGGGAGTTCCAGGATTTTGACCCAGAGATGATGAAGGATCGGCCGATATACCTCTAAGTCAGGATGGTGTGTGACTTGGAGGGGAACTCTCTGCCAAGGGAAACAGTTCCTTCCTGTCCACTCTATCTCGGCCCCTCATCATTTTATACACCTCAATCAAGTCTCCCCTCAGCCTCCTCTGTTCCAAAGAAAACAACCTCAGCCTATCCAATCTTTCCTCACAGCTAAAACTCCCCAGTCCTGGCAACATCCTCGTAAATCTCCTCTGCACCCTCTCTAGGGCAATCACATCTTTCCTGTAATGTGGTGACCAGAATTGTACGCAGTATTCTAGCTGCGGCCTAACTAGCGTTTTATACAGTTCAAGCATAACCTCCCTGCTCTTATATTCTATGCCTCGGCTAATAAAGGCATGTATTCCGTATGCCTTCTTAACCACCTTATCTACCTATCCTGCTACCTTCAGGGATCTGTGGACATGCACTCCAAGGTCCCTCTGTTCCTCTACACTTCTCAACATCCTACCATTTATTGTGTATTCTCTTGCCTTGTTAGCCCTCCCCAAATGCTTGAAAAGGAAAAAAAAATTGCAGGGTTATGGGGAAAGAGCTGGCGAGAGTGGGACTAATTGGATCACTCTTTCAAAGAGCCGGCACAGGCACGATGGGCCGAATGGCCTCCTTCTGTGCTGTGAGATTCTATGACCGAATGGCTTCCTATGCTGTAGCAGTGCTGGGATCAGTAGCGGAAGATTTCACTCGTGTGATAACTGAGGCTGTGATGACCCTTCCATTATGCGTGAATCACAGAGTAAATTTAAGGCTCCCAGTGGGAAAGCCATGCTCGAATGGAGTATGGGTCGGAGATGGAGATAAGTCAAGCATTGCAGCCCAGATGCTCCCACCTGTGCTCCCTGCGATTGCAACTCTCCACTGGGAGCGCAGGAGTGAAAAACGCATCAGGTAGGCAATATTACTGCTCCAATTGTGAGCTCGTGATAAACTCAGTTGAACATTAATTTTGTTCTTGTATGAGAAGATCACAGATGGCCAACTCAGATTATAAATAAGGGGCGACTGTTTCTAGTGGCAGGAGGGTCGGTAACCAGAGGACACAAATTTGAGGTAATTAGCAAAAGAACCAGAGATGAGATGAGGACAATTATTTTTACGCAGCGAGTTGTTGTGATCTGGAACGTGCGGCCTGAAAGGGCGGTGGAAGCAGATTCAATAGTAACTTTCAAAAGGGAATTGGATAAATACTTGAAAAGGAAATATTTACAAGGCTTATGGGGAAAGGGCAGGGCGAGTGGGACTAATTGGAGAGCTCTTTCAAAGAGCCGGCACAGGCACGATGGGCCGAATGGCCTCTTTCTGTGCTGTATGATTCTATGATTCTAGGGAACAAATAAGATAGCGGGATAAAAATGGGTATGGCAGGAGGGGGAGGATGAACAAGAATAGTAGAGAATACATCTTGGAGCTTCCTCCCCCCGGGCATGTGAAATTGAGGACATCCTGCTCACCATCCCAAGAACACACGGCATTGTTTGCAATGCAAGTGCCAAGGCATCTACTACCGGATTCTCGGGCAGGGAATTGGCCCAGAAAAGTAAAGGTGATTCTGCGGTCGTGTGCTCCCAGGGAGAGCTCTTCCCGTCCATGACTGACGGAAAATCATGGTTCTGCGCACCTGAGATTTCCCGGCAAGTGCCACACTCGGCCAGATCTTCCCCTTTTGTTCTCGGAGGCGAGACTGAAATTGGAAGCACTCAGCCCAGTGATCACCGTAGCCAGGTGAAAGCATCTCATCTAAGCTGCCGAGGCCCTAAGCTCTTTAATTCCCTCCCTAAACCTCTCCGCCTCTCTACCTCTCTCTCCTCCTTGAAGACGCTCCTTAAAACCCACCTCTTCGATCAAACTTTTTGCTCACCTATCCTAATATCTCCTTCTGTGGCTTGGTGTCAAATTTTGTTTGATAATCGCTCTTGTGAATCGCCGTGGGACGTTTTACTACATTAAAGGCGCTGTATAAATGCGAATTGTTGTTAATGCAGGTTCAGTTCCAGGGTGAAATTTCTATCAATCACCTCCAATAAGATTCACAAGTGATAGATCTTCAGAACCTCGACCTATTGTCACGTGTTTGCAGGTATCCTTGGGTGCAAAGGGAAGCACATTCAACTGTTGAACACCATTCATGTGTCACAATGAAATGTCTATACAGTCCATTCCCATCTGATTAGGATTATGTCCTATTGTTGTTGAATTCAGGCTTCAATGTAAATCACTTGGACATCGCTCCCCGCTACGCCAGCATTCTGATGGGGATATCCAATGGCGTGGGAACGCTGTCAGGAATGATATGCCCATTAATCGTCGGAGCACTGACAATACACAAGGTATAACCAAATTTACCGTCTGTTTCTGAATGACAATTTCCTTCAATTCCCCAACTGGAGTATTGTGTCTCATTCTGGGCACCGCACTTTAGGAAGGATGTCAAGGCCTTGGAGAGGGTGCAGAGGAGATTTACTAGAACGGTACCAGGGATGAGGGACTTCAGTTATGTGGAGAGAGACTGGAGAAGCTGGGGTTGTTCTCCTTCGAGCAGAGAAGGTTAAGGGAAGATTGACTAGAGGTGTTCAACATTACAAGGGGTTTTGATAGAGTAGAGAGCGAGAAACTGTTCCCAGTGGCAGAAGGTTCGGTAACCAGAGGACTCAGATTTAAAATAATTGGCAAAAAATCCAGCGGAGAGACGAGGAAACATTGTTTTACGCAGCGAGTGGTTAGGATTTGGAACGCTCTGCCGGAAAGAGCGGTGGAAGCAGTCAATAGTAACCTTCAAAGGGAATTTAAAAAGAAACATTTGCAGGACTGTGGGGAAAGAGCAGGGGGAGTGGGGCTAATTGGAGAGCTCTTTCAAAGAGCCGGCACAGGCACAATGGGCTGTATAACTCTACGAATTCATTAGGCCAGTGTGTGATGCGTTTGCATAAAGCGACTGCTGATCCTATTAATGTTGTGTTAAAGGGGCTGAAGTGTCAGACACCTCACAAAGTTTGTGTATGGAGGAGAACATAAGAACATAAGAAATAGGAGCAGGAGTAGGCCAATTGGCCCCTCGAGCCTGCTCCGCCATTCAATAAGATCATGGCTGATCTGATCCTAACCGCCAATCTACTATCACAGAACCATCTCCTGAACCTAACAGAATTGGACACACGAAATAGGAGCAGGATCAGGCTACTCAGCCCCTGGGCCCGCTACGCTACCCACGGGGCCATGACCGATCCGAACCTAGACTCATGTCCAAATTCCTGCCCGCTCCCCGTAACCCTTAATTCCCTTTACTTCTAGGAAACTGTCTATTTCTGTTTTAAATTTATGTAATGATGTAGCTTCTACAGCTTTTTGGGGCAGCATATTCCATGGACCTACCACCCTCTGAGTGAAGTAGTTCCTTCTCATCTCAGTTTTGAAAGACCAGCCCCTTATTCTAAGACTATGTCCCCTAGTTCTAGTTTCACCCGTCATCGGGAACATCCTCCCCGCATCCACCCGATCCAACCCCTTCACAATCTTATATGTTTCAATAAGATCGCCTCTCATTCTTCTGAACTCCAATGAGTAGAGTCCCAATCTACCCAACCTCTCCTCATATGTCCATCCCCTCATCCCCGGGATTAACCGAGTGAACCTTCTTTGTACTGACTCGAGAGCAAGTATGTCTTTTCTTAAGTATGGACACCAAAACTGTATGCAGTATTCCAGGTGCGGTCTCACCAATACCCTGTACAACTGAAGCAATACCTCCCTATTTTTATATTCTATCCCCTTAGCAATGAAAGCCAACATTCCATTGGCCTTCTTAATCACTTGCTGCACCTGCATACTAACCTTTTGAGTTTCGTGCACCAGGACCCCCAGATCCCTTTGTACTTCAGTACTTTCCAGTTTCTTGCCATTTAGATAATAACTTGCTCTACTATTTTTCCTGCCAAAGTGCATAACCTCACACTTTCCAGTGTTGTATTCCATCTGCCAAAACTCTGCCCACTTACTTAGCCTGTCTATGTCCCCTTGCAGATTTTTTATGTCCTCCTCACTCACTACTTTCCCTCCCATCTTAGTATCATCTGCAAACTTTGATATGTTACACTCGGTCCCCTCCTCCAAATCGTTAATATAGATTGTAAAGAGTTGGGGACCCAGCACTGACCCCTGCGGAACACCACTAGTTACTGATTGCCAGTCTGAGAATGAACCATTTATCCCAACTCTCTGCCTTCTGTTAGATAGCCAATCCTCTATCCATGCCAGAATATTACCCCCAATCCCGTGATTTTTTATCTTAAGCAATAATCTTTTGTGTGGCACCTTGTCAAATGCCTTTTGGAAGTCTAAATACACCACATCCACTGGTTCCCCTTTATCCACCCTGTGTGTTACTTCCTCAAAGAACTCCAGCAAATTTGTCAAACATGACTTCCCCTTCATAAAACCATGCTGACTTTGTCCTATTAAATTATGATTATCCAAATGTCCCGTTACTGTCTCCTTAATAATGGACTCCAAAATTTTACCTACCACAGATGTTAGGCTAACCGGTCTATAGTTTCCAGCCTTCTGTCTACTGCCCTTTTTAAATAAGGGTGTTACATTAGCAGTTTTCCAGTCTGCCGGGATCTTTGCTGAGTCCAGGGAGTTTTGGAAAATTATTACCAATGCATCCACAATCCCTACCGTCACTTCCCTCAAGACCCTAGGATGTAAGCCATCAGGTCCAGGTGATTTATCCGCCTTGAGTCCCATTATTTTACTGAGTACCACTTCCTTAGTGATTTTGATCGTGTTTAGCTCCTCCCCCCCTATAGCCCCCTGTTTGTCCAGTGTTGGGATATTCTTAGTGTCCTCTACTGTAAAGACTGATACAAAATATTCATTCAGTGTATTTGCCATCTCCACATTTCCCACCATTAATTTCCCAGTCTCATCCTCTAAGGGACCAACATTTACTTTAGCCACCCTTTTTTTTTATATAACTATAAAAACTCTTACTATCTGTTTTTATATTTTTTGCTAATTTACTTTCATAATCTATCTTCCCTTTCTTAATCAATCTTTTTGTTATTTTTTGCTGTCTTTTAAAGTTTTCCCAATCCTCTATCCTCCCACTAGATTTTGCTACCTTATAAGCCCTTGTTTTTAGTCGAATATTATCCTTAATTTCTTTACTTAGCCATGGATGACTGTCTTTTCTTTTACACCCTTTTCTTCTCAGTGGAATATATATTTTTTGGAAGTTGTAAAATAACTCCTTAAATGTACACCACTGATCATGTATCGTCTTACCCTTTAATCTATTTTCCCAATCCACTCTACTCAATTCTGCTCGCATACCTTCATAGTCTCCTTTATTCAAGCTTAACATGCTTGTTTGAGATCCAACCTTCTCACCCTCTAATTGAATATGGAATTCAACCATGTTATGGTCACTCATTCCAAGGGGATCCTTTACTAGGACATTTTTAATTAATCCTGTCTCGTTACACAGGACCAGATCTAAGGTTGCTTGCCCCCTGGTCGGTTCAGTTACATACTGCTCAAGAAACCCATCCCTAATACACTCAATGAACTCATCTTCAAGGCAGCCCTGCCCAATTTGATTTGTCCAATTAATATGATAGTTAAAATCCCCCATAATTAAAGATGTTCCCTTATTACAAGCCTCAACTATTTCCTGATTGATACGCCGTCCAACAGAGTTGCAACTGTTCGGAGGCCTATAGACTACGCCCACTAGTGTTTTTTTCCCCTTATTATTCCTTATCTCCACCCAAACTGTTTCATTATCCTGATCTTTTGACCCAATATCATTTCTCTGTATTACAGTGATTCCTTCCTTTATTAACATAGCCACCCCACCTCCCCTTCCTTCCTGCCTGTCCTTCCTGATCGTTAAATAACCTGGTATGTTTAATTCCCAGGCATTGTCACCCTGCAGCCATGTTTCTGTAATGGCCACAAGATCATACCCATATGTAGTTATTTGTGCCATTAACTCGTCTATTTTGTTACGAATGCTACGTGCATTCAGATAGAGAACTTTCAAATATGTTTTGTGACACTTAGTTCCTGCTTTTGCCCTTTTTATTACTTTACCTTTTACTCCATACCTTCTGCCCCTTCCTGACACACTCTGGTTTTTAATTTCCCCACTGCTACCGAAGTCTATGACCTTCTCTGTTGTCATTTTTATTATTTGCTCTCTAGGAACCTCCCCCCCACTAGTTACTTTAAAGCCCTCTCTACAGCCCTAGTTATATGATCCGCCAGGACTCTAGTCCCAGCACTGGCCAAGTGAAGCCCGTCCCAACGGAACAGCTCTCTCCTGCCCCAGTACTGGTGCCAGTGTCCCAGGAAGCAAAACCCATTTCTCCCACACCAGTCTTTGAGCCACTCATTTAACTCTCTAATTTTATTTGTCCTAGCCAAATTCGCTCGTGGCTCAGGTAATAATCCAGAGATTAATACCCTTGAGGTTCTGTTTTTTAATTTGACCCCTAGCTGCTCATACTCCTTTAACAGAACCAGAAGGGTGCAAGTAACAACACGACAGCACCATACTGGGTCCATTCGCATCTCATGCCATTGGTGTAAAATTTTTATCTTAATTTAAAAATATGAAATGAACAGTTGATCCAAATTGGTGTAGTATCCTTTTCTGTATCTCTTGTTTCACATACCTACATGCCCTTAAGGTGTCAGTCTTGGCTCAGTGGGGAGCACTCTCGCGTCTGAGTTAGAAGGTTGTGGGTTCAAGGCCCACTCCAGAGACTTGAACACAAAATCCAGGCTGACACTCCCAGTGCAGTACTGAGGGAGCGCTGCACTGTCGGAGGGGCAGTACTGAGGGAGCGCCGCACTGTCGGAGGGGCAGTACTGAGGGAGTGCCGCACTGTCGGAGGGGCGGTACTGAGGGAGCACCGCACTGTCGGAGGGGCAGTACTGAGGGAGCGCTGCACTGTCGGAGGGACAGTACTGAGGGAGCGTCGGAGGGGCGGTACTGAGGGAGCGCTGCACTGTCGGAGGTGCTATCTTTTAGATGAGACATTAAACTGCTCTCTCAGCTGGATGTAAAAGATCCCACGGCACTATTCAAAGAAGAGCAGGGGCGTTCTCCCTGGTGTCCTGGCCAATATTTATCCCTCAACCCACACCTAAAGACAGATGATCTGGTCATTTATTTCATTGCTGTTTATGGGATCTTGCTGTGTTCAAATTGTCTGCCCCGTTTCCTACATTACAACAGTGACTACACTTCAAAACGTCCAGTAGTCATGAAAGTTCTTTCTTTCTTTCTTTCCTACTTTCATTCATTCATTCATTCTTTCTTTCTTTCCTTCTTTCTTTCTTTCTTGAATGCAGTTCATTGAAAGCCATCATGTTTTGCTTACATGTTTTTAATTAATTGCCTTCAGACACGTGAAGAGTGGCAGAACGTATTTTTGATCGCCTCGGTGGTCCATTACAGTGGGGTCATATTCTATGGAATCTTTGCTTCGGGTGAGCAGCAGGAATGGGCAGACCCCGAGGAGACAAGTGACGACAAGTGTGGCTTCATCAACCAGGATGAACTGGCAGAGGAGACGGAACTTAACGATGACAGCTACATCAGTCCAAAGAATAAGATCTCCTATGGTGCTACAAGCCAAATCAATGGAGCCCGAAAGGAGAGCTGGAGAAAGAAACGGGGAAAAGCGCACGAGGAGCTGGTAGAAGATCAGAACAGTTATCACCGTGAAAATGGGGACTTTCGAGATATGTCACAATGAGATCATGTGATCTGGACTACATGCTGCGACGGTTGGACTAAATATCAAAGTTCAAGGCAGAATCTGTTTTATTGGCTTATAAACGTCATATTTAACAACTTCATAAAAATTGTTGCCCTTTTTTAAGATTGCAGTGGTAGAAATGTCAGTCCCTCAAATTGTACAATTGGTTACTGGTGACTATAAACACTCTAAAATAATTTGGCCCTGGATGAAACTTCTATTACATAGAATTACATTGAATTTACAGAAACAGGCCATCTGGTCCAACTGGTCTGTGCTGTTGCTTATGCTCCACACGAGCCTCCTCACACCTTTCTTCATCTAACTCTATCAGCATAGGTCCCCTCCAAGTCACACACCATCCTGACTTGGAAATATATCGGCCGTTCCTTCATCGTCGCTGGGTCAAAATCCTGGAACTCCCTCCCTAACAGCACTGTGGGAGTACCTTCACCACACGGACTGCAGCCGTTCAAGAAGGTGGCTCACCACCACCTTCTCGAGGGCAATTAGGGACGGGCAATAAATGCCGGCCTTGCCAGTGACGCCCACATCCCATGAACGAATAAAAAGAAAACATAATATTCCTTTCTCCCTCATATGCTTAGCCAGCTTTGCCTTAAATGCATCTATACTATTCGCCTCAACCACTCCCTGTGGTAGCGAGTTCCACATTCTCACCACTCTCTGGGTAAAGAAGTTTCTCCCAAATTCCCTATTGGATTTATTAGTGACTATCTTATATTGATGGCCCCTAGTTTTGGATTCTCCCACAAGTAGATGCATCTTCTCTGTGTCTACCCTATCAAACACCTTCACGATTTTAAAGACCTCTATTAGGTCACCCCTCAGTTTTGATTGGAGAAAATCATTCAGGTCAATGAAGATAAACCATATTGTGCTTAAAAGTTGTCATATATGACCCACGTAGGCAGGTAAAATGGATGAATTTTGCCCATGTGAAAACCTCTTCCCAAAACCGACTGTTCCTGTACCAGCGATTAAACCCATGCGGACAAGTGGGGGTGGCGGGGTGGGGGGGTGGGGGAAATCAAGTGATTACTTCAGTTGAGGAATGAATGCTGTAATGTTTAGGTTGATAGCACGTTAAACCATGTCACAGTTTGTGTTCTGATTGGCTTACAGTACCACTTGTGTCTGTACAGCCCATGCATTCTATTATTGATGTTAAGCTGATTGAACTTTGATGTGAGCAAATATGGATTTATTGATCTTGGTGTGATTATTATAACAGTAATAAACAAGCAATGTGTCAGGCACTGGGACATTTCTGAAATGACACGATGCGGAAAAGCAGAAGCTATAAGTCAGTCAGTTCTTATGTTAGCTGTGGCTCAGTGGGCAGCACTCTCTCTCTCTCGCCTCTGAGTCAGAAGGTTGTGGGTTCAAGTCCCACTCCAGAGACTTGAGCACATAAAGCTAGGCTGACACTCCCAGTGCAGTGCTGAGGGAGCGCCGCACTGTCGGAGGTGCCGTCTTTCGGATGAGACGTTAAACCGAGGCCCCATCTGCTCTCTCAGGTGGAAGTAAAAGATCCCACGGCACTATTTCGAAGAAGAGCAGGGGCGAGTTCTCCCCGGTGTCCTGGCCAATATTTATCCCTCAATCAACATCACTGAAAACAGATTATCCGGTCATTATCAAATTGGCTGCCGCGTTTCCCACATTACAACAGCGACTACACTTCAAAAAATACTTCATTGGCTGTAAAACACTTTGGAACGTCTGGTGGTTGTGAAAGGTGCTGTAGAAATGCAAGTCTTTCTTTTTTTCTATCAATATGCCTGCAAATATTGGATAAATATTTTGAGTATCAGTTGGTTACCATCCAGTCCTAGATGGATAAAGCTACCAGAACATTGAAGAATCAAAACCCTGTGGATGAGATCAGATGGTCCAGTATCAATACTGGGATTCATTTTATTCAATATCAACAACAACAACTTGCATTTATATAGCGCCTTTAACGTAGTAAAACGTCCCAAGGCGCTTCACAGGAGCATAAATCAGACAAAATTTGACACCGAGCCACATAAGGAGATATTAGGACAGGTGACCAAAAATTTGGTCAAAGAGGTAGGTTTTAAGGAGCGTCTTACAGAAGGAGAGCGGCGGAGAGTAATGTTCCCTTTAAGCTGCGTGGCCGTGCAGCGCTCTGCTGCTCCCGCGCAGTCGGCTCACCGGCTTTTAAATGGGAAAAACCGCGCATACGCCGTATTTTGAATGGGCCGCGCAGCCCGTTAAAGGGGTCGCGCACCCAAAACAAAAAATTAAAGGGAACATTGGTAGAGAGGCGGAGAGGTTTAGGGAGGGAATGCCAGAGCTCGGGGCCCAGGCAGCTGAAGGCACGGCCGCCAATGGTGGGGCGAAGAAAATCGGGGATGCGCAAGAGGGCAGAATTGGAGGAGTGCAGAGATCTCGGAGGGTTGTAGGACTGGAACATAACATAAGAAATAGGAGCAGGGAGTAGGTCATACGGCCCCTCGAGCCTGCTCCGCCATTCCATAAGATCATGGCTGATCTTCGACCTCAACTCCACTTTCCTGCCCGATCCCCATATCCCTTGATTCTCCTAAAGTCCAACAATCTATCGATCTCAGCCTTGAATATATTCAACGATTCAGCATCCACAACTCTCTGGGGCAGAGAATTCCAAAGATTCACCGCCATCTGAGTGAAGAAATTCCTCCTCATCTCAGTCTTAAATGGCCGACCCCTTATTCTGAGACTGTGACCCCTGGTTCTAGACTCCCCAGCCAGGGGAAACACCCTCCCTGCACCTACCCTGTCAAGCCCCTTAAGAATTTTATATGTTTCAATGAGATCACCTCTCATTCTTCTAAACTCCAGAGAGTATAGGCCCATTCTACTCAATCTCTCCTCATAGGACAGCCCTCTCATCCCAGGAATCAGTCTGGTGAACCTTCGTTGCACCGCCTCTAAGGCAAGTATATCCTTCCTTAGATAAGGAGACCAAAACTGTACACAGTACTCCAGGTGTGGTCTCACCAAAGCCCAATATAATTGCAATAAGACTTCCTTACTCTTATCCACCAACGCCCTTGCAATAAAGGCCAACATACCATTTGCAGGAGGTTACAGAGGTAGGGAGGAGCGAAGCCATGGAGGGATTTGAAAACAAGGATGAAAATTTAAAAACTGGGGCATTGCCGGACTGGGAGCCAATGTAGGTCAGTGAGCACAGGGGTGATGGGTGAACGGGACTTGATGCGTGTTAGGATATGGGCAGCAGAGTTTTGGATGAGCTCGTGAAAGGTGGGAGTATATGTGGTACAATTACATTGTAGGACATGAGGTGAAGCAGTCACAGTTCATACATGATGCACATCCTCCCCCAAAAGATGCTTGGGTATGGTTTAGATACAACAGGTGTCAAGACCTCTAGATGGTCTTCAAACTAGTTGCCCCTTCTTCACAAACTGCTTCAAACTGTCGTGATGTTTTCTCTCAGTGATGTATTTATTAACAGGGCCATCCCATTCACTATCTTTCACCCTACATAATCTTCTCTTTTTCTCCTGAAGATGGTGGCTCTAGTTGTGTTACAGGTTCTATACAACAGCAACAACAACTGCCATTTATATAGCGCCTTTAATGTAGGAAAACGTCCCACGGCGCTTCACAGGATCGTAATCAGACAAAAAAATCTGAATCAAAGGACCATAGTGCTCGTAGTCCTTTTGGCACTTTTGCTGCTTGTCTATTCATATCCATTATTACCCTTTCTGGACCAGATTGTTTCTTAGAATAATTCCATAGCCAACTAAATTTTCAACAATTTAATTGCACTGAGAACAGAGCTGGATTGAAATCCTGGCATCTAGTATTGATGACTCTGGGGTAGATCTTAACTTTCCCCAGCGGGCAGGAAAACTGGCCCTAGCAGATTGGTCATCCATGATCTAATTTAATGAGGGAACAGGCTCGAGGGGCTGAATGGCCTCCTCCTGTTCTTATGTTCCTGTGGTCACCCGTTATACACCCCGCACGATTTTCCCTTCCATTGACTTAAAAGTGAAAGTTAAACACCATGTTCTGTGCACGGTGGGTTACTCTATTAGTCATTCAGTCTGTGGTATTGCCAGGCAAATTACTAATACTGGTAACAACACTAACGGGGAGAGATGAGTGCTCCAGCTTGTTTGGAACAGAGGGACATGTTCGAATAGCTCAATCTTTGACATTTTTGCCCACTCTCCAACGTTCACCTGACAAAGAAAGAGAGACTTGCATTTATATATCGCCTTTCACTGAAAGAAATTAGTATTAGTAAAAAAATAGTACTGGAGAAATTAATGGGACTGAAAGCCAATAAATCCCCTGGACCTGATGGCCAACATCCTAGGGTTTTGAAAGAGGTGGCTATAGAGATAGTGGATGCATTGGTTGTCATTTTCCAAAATTTCATAGATTCTAGAACGGTTCCCGTAGATTGGAAGGTGGCAAATGTAACCCCACTATTTAAGAAAGGAGGGAGAGAGAAAACGGAGAACTACAGACCAGTTAGCCTGACATCAGTAGCAGGGAAAATGCTAGAATCTATTATTAAGGACGTGGTAACAGGGCACTTGGAGAATAATAATAGGATTGGGCAGAGTCAACACGGATTTATGAAAGGGAAATCGTGTTTGACGAATCTGTTAGAGTTTTTTGAGGTTGTAACTAGCAGAATAGATAAGGGGGAACCAGTAGATTTGGTGTATTTGGATTTTCAGAAGGCATTCGATAAGGTGCCACACAAGAAGTTATTAAACAAAATTAGGGTTCATGGGATTGGGGGTAATATACTAGCATGGATTGAGGATTGGTTAACGGACAGAAAATAGAGAGTAGGAATAAACGGGTCATTTTCGGGTTGGCAGGCTGTAACTAGTGGGGTACCACAAGGATCAGTGCTTGGGCCTCAGCTATTCACAATCTATATCAATGATTTGGATGAGGGGACCAAATGTAATATATCTAAGTTTGCTGATGATACAAAGCTAGGTGGGAATGTAAGTTGTGAGGAGAATGCAAGGAGGCTTCAAGGGGATATAGGCTAAGTGAGTGGGCAAGAACATGGCAAATGGAATATAATGTGGAGAAATGTGAAGTTATCCACTTTGGTAGGAAAAATAGAAAAGCAGAGTATTTTTTAAATGGTGAGAGATTGGGAAATGTTGGTGTTCAGAGGGACCTGGGTGTCCTTGTTCATGAATCACTGAAAGTTAACATGCAGGTTCAGCAAGCAATTAGGAAAGCAAATGGTATGTTGGCCTTTATTACAAGAGGATTTGAGTATAAGGGTAAAGACATCTTACTGCAATTATATAGGGCCCTGGTAAGACCACACCTGGAGTATTGTGTACAGTTTTGGTCTCCTTACCTAAGGAAGGATATACTTGCCATAGAGGGAGTGCAACAAAGGTTCACCAGACTGGCTCCTGGCTTGGGGGGATTGTCCTATGAGGACAGATTGAGTAGACTAGGCCTATATTCTCTGGAGTTTAGAAGAATGAGAGGTGATCTCATTGAAACATACAGAATTCTTACAGGGCTTGACAGGGTAGATGCTTCCTCTGGCTGGGGATTCTAGAACCAGGGGTCACAGTCTCAGAATAAGGGATCGGCCATTCAGGACTGAGATGAGGAGAAATTTCTTTACTCAGAGGGTGGTGAATCTTTGGAATTCTCTACCCCAGAGGGCTGTGGAGGCTCAGTCGTTGAGTATATTCAAGACAGAGATCGCTATGGGGATAGTGCAGGAAAGTGGAGTTGAGGTAGAAGATCAGCCATGACCTTATTGAATGGCGGAGCAGGCTCGGGGGGTTGAATGGCCTATTCCTGCTTCTTATGTTCATGACCACCGGACATCCCAAAGCGCTTTACAGCCAATGAAGTACTGTTTGAAGTGTAGTCACTGTCGTAATGTAGGCAGTGCGGCAGCAATGAGATCGTGACCAGATAATCTGTTTTAGTGATGCTGGTTGAGGGATAAATATTGGCCCCAGGAAACCGGGGAGAACTCCCCTGCTCTTCTTCGAAATAGTGCCATAGGATCTTTTCTGTCCACCTGAGAGAGCAGATCGGTTTAACGTTTCATCCGAAAGACGGCACCTCCGACAGTGCAGCACTCCCTCAGTACTAGCACTGGAGTGTCAGCCTGGATTTTTGTGCTCGAGTCTCTGGAGTGGGGCTTGAACCCACAACCTTCTGACTCAGAGGCGAGAGTGCCGCCCACTGAGCGATGGCCGACACACAGCAGTAAAAACTGGGGGAGATTGACCACTTGGATATTCACAGCAGAGGTCTGTTCTTCGACCATTTTCTGGGTTGCGTGCTCTCCGTTTATTTGCCACACAGATTGACTGTTTGACACAGAAATGTGTCACATTGTTGGCAAATTTCTGCTTTCATCGTCTGCTAATTCTCACCGGCTATTTTTCTCGGGTTTTTAAATCAGCTGATAGGTTTTTAGTCATTTACCTGATGGTTTACACATTGAAGATTTTTTTTCTGGAGCAGGAGGCCATTCAGCCCCTCGAGCCTGTTCCGAAGTTCAGTGAGATCACGGCTGATCTGTTTGACCTTCAACTTCAGCAAGCTCCAAAATTTGTGCCTTCTGAAAGTCCAAATTCAAAGCCAAACCATCATCAAGGTTACTGATACAAACCACACAAACCTATTAGAGTGCCAAACATGTCCCCACTAAACCTCCACCCAATGTGGACGATCCTCCCCACCATGTGGACTAGCCGGGAATATGGATTTAACCCTCCCCCCAACTAAACTTTCAAAAATAAAGATGCAACTCCTATTTCCCCCATTACCATCTCCACAACAACAACAACTTGCATTTATATAGCGCCTTTAACGTAGTAAAACGTTCCAAGGCGCTTCACAGGAGCGATTATCAAACAAAATTTGACACTGAGCCACATAAGGAGCTATTAGGGCAGATGACCAAAAGCTTGGTCAGAAAGAACATCTTAAAGGAGGAGAGAGAGGCGGAGAGGATTAGGGAGGGAATTCCAGAGCTTAGGGACCACGCAGCTGAAGGCACGGCCACCAATGGTGGAGCGATTGAAATTGGGGGCTGCTCAGGAGGCCAGAATTAGAGGAGCGCAGAGATCACGGGGGGTTGTAGTTGAGGAATGGCATCAAAAGTTGCTTCCTTTTAGTCATCCCTGCTTCTCATTTAGTACAGACAATCTCCTCTGTCCAGTGGAGAAGGAGGGATGAGTAAAGCCAAGCACCTTTGATGTGATTACTCAACTTTATAAATGGCCCCCATTTAAACACCCAACCAGGAGCACAATGGGAAACCTATCCTTTGTAGTCTGCCATCTTCTTCATCCAAAATGAATCTGAACCCCTAACGGTCCAAAAGGAGTTTAATTAGTGTCTTTTCAAATAGATTTGACTTTGAACAGTTTGGATTACGTTGGCTTATGAGTTGACTTTGTTCTTCATTCACATTAATTGGTGACTATTTACCGTGTCTGCAGTGTGGACCATCTACAAGATGCACTGCAGCAACTCGCCAAGGCTTCTTCGGCAGCGCCTCCCAAACCCACGACCTCTCCCACCTAGAAAGACAAGGGCAGCAGGCGCATGGGAACACCACCACCTCCAAGTTCCTCTCCAAGTCACACACCATCCTGACTTGGAAATATATCGCCGATCCTTCATCGTCGCTGGGTCAAAATCCTGGAACTCCCTCCCTAACAGCACTGTGGGAGCACCTTCACCACACGGACTGCAGCGGTTCAAGAAGGCGGCTCACCACCACCTTCTCAAGGGGGACTAGGGATGGGCAATAAATGCTGGCCCTAGCCAGCAACGAAGAATGATTAAAGGCAGTCATTGGCCTGCAGCCTGAAATTTACAAGCAGTTACAACATTAATTACATCGAATCACATGGAATTTACAGCCCAGAAACAGGCCATTCGGCCCAACTAGTCTATGTCAGTGTTTATGCCCCACATGAGCCTCCTTCCACCTTACTACATCTAACCCTATCAGCATAACCTTCTACTCTTGTCTCCCTCTAATTAGGGTGGGGTGGGGGGCTCGGAGGCTGACACGGAGAGTGTTGAGGTTCTCTACAGATGAAGAAAGCATGTTTAAAGAAATATGAAAAAAAATTGCGCACAGCAACGTCTCATGAGGAGAGATTGTGTAGAATGGGCCTGTACTCTCTGGAGTTTAGAAGAATGAGGGGTGCTCTCATTGAAACTTACAAGATTCTAAAGGGGATTGACAGGGTAGATGCTGAGAGGTTGTTTCCCCTGGCTGGAGTGTCTAGAACTAGGGGGCATAGGGGGAAAAATTAGGTCGCGCCCCATTTGGGGCGCAAATATCGTCTGGACGCAAATATTAGCGCCTGGTGCTAATTATCACCACTGACTGGAAACTTCACTTTTACCGCCCCGGGAGGTGAGTGGAGCGCTAAATCAGGCGCTGCACACCTGTCTTAAGGCGCAAAGGCCAAGGAGTGAGGCGCTAACTCAGAGCGCTGGCGAAGCTCATGTAATGTCAGTCAGCAATGGAACACACACACAATGGCACGGGCCAGTTCTTAAAGGGGATGGTTAATCTTGCTTTCCATCCACATCCTGTTCATTGCAGCCTTGAATCTCGGCCTGGAGAGACTTGCACATCAAATGTGCTGGAAAGAACAATGGAGAGTACCAGGCAAAGAGCTCAGAGTGCAGCTCCCACAGTCTCTGCTAAATCGATACAAGGAATGGCAAATCAAAATGAACCTGCAAAGTGCTGCTCAGTACCCAAAACTCCTTCACACAACGTTGAATCTCTCCAGAAGTCTCTCCCTCTCTCTCTCAGAATGCGTAGTTCAAAAATGCCACCAACAATAAAAGGCAGGAAGCGGTCACCTTTAAATAGCGCTCCCCCTTTCCCTTCATGACTGCAGAACGCTCCCCTCAACCTGTCGTTGCTAGCGTCAGGCGGTAAGGCAGGGGGCGCCACTCAATTTCCGCTCCGGGGCGCCACAAGGGCGTTGCACCATGGAATGACGTCACAATCTGTGCGCGCAGGTGGTCGCAGCGGTAAAGTTTAGCGCCGCCGCACAATGTCTAGTTAAGTTCCCGAGCGGCGCAAACATCGCTGCGCCCGGGCGTTAGCGGCTTTGCGCCCCATTAGCGCCCTCTTAAGGCGCTAACGGGAGGCGCAACCAACTGAATTTTTACCCCATAGTCTCAGAATAAGGGGTCGGACATTTAAGACCGAGATGAGGAGGAATTTCTTCACTCAGAGGGTTGTGAATCTTTGGAATTCTCTGCCCCAGAGGGCTGTGAATGCTGAGTCTTTGAGTATATTCAAGGCTGAGATTGATAGATTTTTGGACTCTTGGGGAATCGAGGGATATGGAGATCGGGCGGGAAAGTGGAGATGAGGTCGATGATCAGCCATGATCTTATTGAATGGCGGAGCAGGCTCGAGGGGCCGAATGGCCAACTCCTGCTCCTATTTCTTATGTTCTTATAAACAGCAATGAAATAAATGACCAGTTAATCTGTTTTTTGGGTGTTGATTGAGGGACAAATATTGGCCAGGACACCGGGGAGAACTCCCCTGCTCTTCTTCGAATAGTGGCCGTGGGATCTTGAACGTCCACCTGAGAGAGCAGGCTAGGCATCGGTTCAACGTCCGATTCAAAAGACGGCACCTCCGACAGCGCCGCACTCCCTCAGTGTCAGCCTAGATTTTTTGTTCTCAAGTCTCTGGAAGTGGGATTTGAACCCACAACCTCCTGACCCAGAGAGGAGAGGGCGCTACCCACTGAGCGTAGGCAGACGCTTGGCAGAGAGAGGTCCGTACCCTGATTTCATTGCTCACTACATTTACATTTACCTTGGCGCAGTGCAAGAAAGAGAAGACAAAAAATCTTCCATGCAAAATGAAAGACACATAAAGGGCTGGATTTTGTCTTGGGGTCGGGTTGGGGTCGTGTTATCCGCATTTCGTGTTCCCCACCCGACTCCAGATTAATGTGGATCAATGATGCAATTTTCACTTAATTGGGCAATTGAGTTCCAGCATGTGGGAACCCATGAACTAATTAGTGGTTTGAGTCTGAAAGTCGCCTCTGATGATGTCATCATTGCTGCTGCCTGGTCTCAGAGATTGTCTGGCTGTTGGTGAGAGAGGAGCCTGGCTTTTGATGTGAGTGGACCTGGATGGGGGTGGCGGGAGAGAGAGGGAGAGCATTTTTTGCATCCAAGTCCTCTCACAGCAAAGGCCATGCAGTCTCTAAAGATATTCAATGCAGCAGCATCAGAGGCGACTTTCAGACCTAATACTACTACTACCTTCATCACATCTCCGTTGTAATAGTGGACCTGCAGCTGATAGTCAGCTATCCACTTGTGCTCCCGCCAGGTTTCACTGGAGTGTTTCACACCAGGCGTGCTTCACATCGGAAAAGGGTTAAACTAGCTAAAACGTTTCAAAATGGTATTACAGAGCCAATTTAGGGCTTGTTAAGGGCTTTAATGGCCTCTCCCGCCTCTTGGAGGCGGGACGGAGTCGGGAACCCCGCGACTGATTTTGTCAAAATCGCGTGGAGGCGGGATGGAGTCGGGATGGAGTCGGGACCCCCGACCCCGCAAATTTAACCCCCCACACGCCTCCAAACCCGACTCCATGGGTCATTCAAAATCCAGCCCAAAGAGTCCCGGTATTCCAGGGGACAATGTGGAGTGGAAGGCACACTGGGCTACTATAGACAGGAGCGGAGCAATTCTTTTATTGCTTATCTCCAGTTGATTAGTACGAATGCTTCTGTTTCCTTTAATAGGGTCGGAGCACCCTACTCATTTATTTAGGTCAGTTCTGTTGCCATGACATCTGGTCTCCTGTTTCATGGTTAATGATGTCACTTCAGCTTTAGCGACTGGGTGTGAAGCCTCCTTCTGTGACTCACTTGTTTAAGTAATTAAGTAACTACACTCGTGGGCGACAGATACCAACACTGTCCCTGTATGAAGGCTTAACGCAAGCTTGCTAAATTTCCCCCGTGTCCTTTCTTAATGTAAGTGTTAAACAAAATGGATTAATGCCTGCCTTGATAAGCAGAGGGAGGAATTGATTAGTACGAAAGACTTGCATTTAAATAGCGCTTTTCACGACCTCAGGACGTCCCAAAGCGCTTTACAGCCAATAAAGTACATTTTGAAGTGTCGTCACTGTTGTAGTGTAGGAAACATGGCAGCCAATTTGCGCACAGCAAGCTCCCACAAACAGCAATGTGAGAATGACCAGATATTCTGTATTTTAGTGATGTTGATTGAGGGACAAATATTGGCTTGGACCAGTCCCCTGCTCTACTTCGAAATAGTGGCCGTGGGATCTCTTACATCTACCTGAGAGAGAAGACAGGGGCCTCGGTTTAACAGCACATCCGAAAGGCGGCACCTCCGACAGTGCAGCACTTCGTCAATACTGCACTTACATACTCGAGTCTCTGGAGTGGGAACTTGAACCCATGACCTTCTGACTCAGAGGAGAGAGCGCTGCCCACTGAGCCATGGCAGACACCTTGACCAATGTTTATTGTTCAGACTAATAAACTCTAAATGTGAGATGGATAATAATCTATCTGCTGCTGTTAGGGGCTCCGCATGGATCGTAGGGTGCTGATGAACACCAATCAACGCGCGCTGGTCAAGACTCCAACCTCCATACCGACTATATTCAAAATTGGAACTGATTCCAAACTACCCAAACAGCAGAACATTAAACAAAGGCCGAGCTGTAAAAGTTTTCCGATTGCAGTGTACCCCAGCTAACAACAGCTGATGTTCAATCAGTCTGCTCGATACTTACTGCCTCTTCTCAAATGTTTGAGACTTCCAGAGGTAAGCAAATCACTTGAAGTGTTTTTCACCACGCGAGTTTGTGCTGATTGAAAGACATTTGAAGTTTTAATTTCCTCTGATGGAACATCGTTTCATTATGTGCTGGTTTGAAGGAGGTGTCAGCCTGTTTAAAATTAGCAGGTTATTGCACTGTTTGATTGCTGTGTTAAAGTGGCACGCAATGCATTGATGCAGATACTTTAAGCTTGTGAAACCTGGGGACATTAAACCCTTTGGGGATTGGACCTATCAGGGGTTCCCAATCTTTTGTGTTCATGGGCCACATCTACATTTGAAAATCCCTGTTCCCATTAGTTTACATATATCTCATTCTACAGATACTTACCGATTTTGTTGGTCTGACCCAGGATTTGTTCATTCTTAGGAGGTTGTGGGCTACACTGTCAAGTCCTCGGGCATTAATGCCCCTAATGCTTGAGGCCATTAAGAGCCAACTACATAATAGGGGACTAGAGCCACAAGTTAGCCAGACCAGGTAAGGATGGAAGGTGTCAGCCGTGGCTCAGTGGGTAGCACGCTCACCTCTGAGTCAGGAGGTTGTGGATTCACAGTCCTACTCCAGAGACTTGAGTTTGTAAGTGCAGTACTGAGTGAGTGCTGCATTGTCGGAGGTGCTGTCTTTCAAGTGAGACCCCGTCTGCCCTCTCGGGTGGGTGTAAAAGATCCCACGGCCACTAATTGAAGAAGAGCAGGGGAGTTCTCCCCGTTGTCCTGGGGCCAATAGTTATCCCTCAATCAACATTATTAAAAAACAGATTATCTGGTCATTATCACATCGCTGTTTGTGGGATCTTGCTGTGTGCAATTGACTGGTGTGTCTCCTACATTTCAAAAGTACTTCATAAGCTGCAAATATCCGGAGGACATGAAAGGTGCTAAATGAATGCAAATTCTGTCTTCCCTGAAAGGCATTAGTGAACCAGTTGAGTTTTCTGGCAGTTTTCATGGTCCTGTCTGATGCAAATCCAAAAATTACCAGACTTTTGAATTCAATTTCACAACTTGACCACGGTGTGATTTGAACTCTTGACCTCTGCGTTGTTAATCCAGTAACATTAACCGTACCTGATTTCGTCGTCAATGAGGCAACATTGAGAAACTCAGGAGTTTTAGAAACTTCCAGCTCCAAGAATTTGAAACTGGAAAAAGCAACGAATAAGAAATCAGATGGAGTTACCTGGGATTCGAGGGCCAGAATACCAGGGAGGTTTTGTGGTTAAAATCACTGTGATGGTAGAACCACGACAACAACTTGCATTTATATACAGGAGCGTAATCGGACAAAGATTGAGCCCGAGCCAGAGAAGGAGACATTAGGACAGGGGACCAAACGCTTGGTCAAGGAGGTAGGTTTTAAGCAACAACAGAAAACGCTGGAAAAACTCAGCAGGCCAGGCAACATCCGTGGAGAGAGAAACAGAGTTAACGTTTCAGGTCGAAACCCTTCGTCAGAACTGAGAAAAGAGCAGGAAATGAAACAGATAAAAATGTAAGGGGGAGGAATAACTATGGTAAGTAGAGACATTAAGAGATGCTCAAGGCAAGACGAGATGAAAATGGGACAGGTTAAGAAACAAAAGGTGAGGTGTGAAATGCTGGCAGAATGAGAGACAGCTGCCGTGGGGGGAGAGAGAGAGAAAAAAAAGGGAAAAGGCACGAACCAAAAGGGTGGATAAAATGTATATATATGTGGTGGGGGCCGAGGTTATGATCTGAAATTGTTGAACTCGATATTGAGTCTGGAAGGCTGTAAAATGCCTAAACGAAAGATGAGGTGTAGGTTTTAAGCAGCCTTTTAAAGGAGGGTGGAAAGGTTTAGGGAGGGAACAATGGTGAAGTTGGATAATGAGCTTGCAGTCAAGTTTCGTTTATTTCTGCAAGTGACCCTGGATAATGGCGGCGTTCATGTATTGAGAACAAGCGGTTTGGTAGATTGCTCCCTGTTCATAGTCAAAGTGTGACCCTGAAATTGGAGGTAATTTTAAATCAGTGAAGGGTGATGTGTTCAACACAGGGTGGTAAAATGATGAGCGCTCCACAACAGGTTCCCTCACCTGTTCAAAAGGTGGAAGTAGGTAACTATAGGTAAAGAGAAATGATTCGATTATTTTGAAACAACTATACAAAGCAGCACGTTATGTAGCACCGGTTCTAGTTTGTTGTAAATACTTAACTCTTACTTTGGGAATGAGCTTCCAATTTTGTGTTAACAACTTGTATTTGTACCGCGCCTTTATCGTAATGAACAGCCCCAAGCTACTAATGAGAAAAAATGATCAGTCAAAAGAGAATTAGGGGAGGCGAATGACGAACTGGCCAAAAGGAGTAGGTTTTGAGAAAGCTTTTGAAGGAGGGAAGTGAGATAGTGACGCGGAGAGGTTGAGGGAGAGAGTTTCAGGGAGTAGGATTGAGATAATGAAGACTCTGTCACTCTTAATGAAGTGGGAGAGCAGGGAGAAGATGTGTAGGAGGCCAATGTAGGAATAGCAGAGGTTGGTACATAAGCGTGGAGGATGCTGCAAAGGTAGGGAAGAGTGATAAGAACATAAGAACATAAGAAATAGGAGCAGGAGTCGGCCATACAGCCCCTCGAGCCTGCTCCGCCATTCAATAAGATCATGGCTGATCTTCTACATCAACTCCACTTTCCCGCCCGATCTCCATATACCTTGATTCCCTTAGAGTCCAAAAATCTATCTATCTCAGTCTTGAATATAATCAACAACTCAGCATCCACAGCCCTCTGGGGTAGAGAATTCCAAAGATTCACAATGCTCTGAGTGAAAAAATTCTTCCTCATCTCGGTCTTAAATGGCCGACCCCTTATCCTGCGATACAGTGGAGGGATTAATAGACGGAGGTGAAGATTATGAATTCAATGTGTAGTTGGATGGGGCGTCAATGGAAGTCGGTGAGGATTGAAGCGATGGATGAGTGGGAACTAACTGAATGAACCATTTACACGTTGCTTTCAGTATCAATAGCACTGAGTTTAACTGACTAAATTAAAAGCCAGCTTTGAGTAAAATGGAATTCAACTAATTGCAATGGAAAAAAACAAACTCTGACTCGGAGAATTGGGAAATGTTTTGCTGCACTGAATGTCAGAAAAGCAGATAAGCTTCAAAGGCCTGTCAATAACGTCATGGATTCTTGGCTGTCACGAGGCTGTGTTGGCAGAACTTCAACAAAGTTGATAGTGCAGCCTGTGACAAAGGTTTTATTTACTACAACTCATATTTGTCGACTTTCAGCGGCCGTTCAAGCTGGATGCGAGGGATGAAGCAACAACCTGTCAATCATTAAGCGGGTGCTCAGACCAATTTCTCTTTCGAAATCATTTTGGCAAAATATTTATTTTGCTGGCCAATTTTCTCCCCTCCTGAAAGCAGGACCCCACACTCGGCCCTCTTGCAACATCTAGTTGTTTCTGCAATGATTCTAGGGATTTCGTCTCCTCCACTCTGTCTCGAAGTCTGTTGATCACCCTCAATCAACATCACTAAAACAGATGATCTGGTCATTTATTTAGTTTGCTGTTTGTGGGAGCTTACTGTGCGCAAATTGGCTACAACAGTGACTACTCTTCAAAAAGTTCTTCATTGGCCGTAAAGCGCTTTGGGACGTCCGGTGGTCGTGAAAGGCGCTGGAGAAATGCAAGCCTTTTTCTTTTTACCGATTTCTGTCACTGCTGTGATGATACAGCAAAATCAGATCCATCACCAACTCATTACTGTCCAGTCTCACCTCAATATATTCCCAGTGCACTGGTTCCCAAATGTACCACAACTTGATATTTTGCATTCATTCAATCAAACCGAGGCGCCGTCTGCTCTCTCCGGTAAAGCGACGTAAAAGATCCCACAGACAGTATTTCAAAGAAGAGCAGGGGAGTTCTCCCCGGTGCCCTGGCCAATATTTATCCCTCAACCAACAGATTCCATCACAGCAGTGACAGAAATCAGACTATCTGGTCATTATCACTTTTCTGTTTGTGGGAGCTTGCTGTGTGAAGATTGGCTGCCGCCTTTCCTACATTACAACAGTGATTGCACTTAATGTACTTCATTGGCCATGAGGTGCTTTGGGATTGATTTGAATTTTAGGCATAAAGTCATGGAGTCATAACGGCATAGAAGGAGGCCATTCGGCCCATCGAGTCCGTGCCGGCTCTCTGTAGAGCAATCCAGTCAGTCCCATTCCCCCGCTCTATCCCCGTAGCCCTGCAAGTTTGTTTCCCTCAAGTGCCTATCCAGTCTCCCCTTGAAAACATCGAGTGTCTCCGCTTCCACCACTTCCGTCGGCAGCGAGTTCCAGGTCCTCACCACTCGCTGCGTAAAAAAGTTTTTCCTCACATCCCCCCTGTATCTCTTGCCCAAAACCTTAAATCTGTGTCCCTCATTCCTTGTACCATCAACTAGTGGGAACAGCCTTTCCCCATCTAGCCTATCCAAACCCGTCATAATCTTGTACACCTCTATCAAATCACCCCTCAACCTTTTTTGCTCTAATGAAAACAAATCCAGCTTCTTCAATGAAAGGTCTTCGACCTGAAACGTTAAATCTGTTTCTCTCTCCATGGATGCTGCCTGGCCTGCTGAGTTTTTCCAGCGTTTTCTGTTGTTATTTCTCCAACCTGTCCTTGCAGCTAAGATCCCCCATCCCGGGAACCATTCTGGTAAATCTCCTCTGCACCCTCTCAAGGGCCTTCATGTTGTGGGTGGTTGGATTGCGCCTGTCACCCACCCGCTGTCGACAGCCATGAGGGCCGTACCGTGTGCGCATCCTGCTGGTGGGCTAATAGAACGGCAGATCAGGCTCGAGGGGGTGAATGGCCTCCTCCTGTGCCTTATGTACCTAGGCTGGGTGCTGCTCACTGGATCAGTCCCCACCAGCTAACTTACCACTCGAGGCGCCTGCATTTCACTTCCCCAGTGCTGCAGTGTCGGAGGTGCTGTCTTTCGGCTAAGACATCAATCTGAGGCCCTGTCTGCTCTCTCAGGTGGACATAAAGAAGCTCATGGTGATTTTTTTCTTTTTTTTTCATTTATGGGATGAGGCCAGCATTTATTGCCCATCCCTAGTTGCCCCTGAGAAGGTGGTGGTGAGCCGCCTTCTTGAACTGCGGCAGTCCGTGTGGTGAAGGTGCTCCCACAGTGCTGTTAGGGAGGGAGTTCCAGGATTTTGACCCAGCGACGATGAAGGAACGGCAATATATTTCCAAGTCAGGATGGTGTGTGACTTGGAGGGGAACTTGGAGGTGGTGGTGTTCCCATGTGCCTGCTGCCCTTGTCCTTCTAGGTGGTAGAGGTCGCGGGTTTGGGAGGTGCTGCTGAAGAAGCCTTGGCGAGTTGCTGCAGTGCATCTTGTAGATGGTACACACTGCAGCCACGGTGCACCGGTGGTGGAGGGAGTGAATGTTTAAGGTGGTGGATGGGGGGCCAATCAAGCAGGTTGTTTTGTCCTGGATGGTGTCGAGATTCTTGAGTGTTGTTGGAGCTGCACTCATCCAGGCAAGTGGAGAGCGTTCCATCACACTCCTTACTTATGCCTTGTAGATGGTGGAAAGGCTTTGGGGAGTCAGGAGGTGAGACACTCTCTGCAGAATACCGAGCCTCTGACCTACTCTTGTTGCCACAGTATTTATGTGGCTGGTCCAGTTAAGTTTCTGGTCAATGGTGCTATTGGAAGAGCAGGGGAGTTCTCTTGTAGCTCATTGGCTGCAAATTGGCGGCCGCGTTTCCTACATTACAACAGTGACTACACGTCAGAAGTACTTCATTGGCTGTAAAGCGCTTTGGGATGTCTTGAGGGTGTGAGAGGCGCTGTAGAAATGCATGTTCTTTCTTTCTAGATCACAACAGAAGGCTGTCCAATGACCTTCCAGTGCGTGCAGCAGCATCCCTATAAATGCACCTGTTGTAGCGGTTTTCTAATGCGTTGTAAGATATTGACTGACTTTGTACTTGACCTTCGTGAACAGAAAATTAAAGTGAGTTTGCAACGAGCAGCAAACTGATCTTGGCCCTGTACTAAATACATATTGTACAACCTGATATTTACTTAACATCCGCAGCTTTGCTTTCTGATGTTTCTGCTGATAATGGTTAAGCCCGAGTCTTGAACTTTGTTTAGGAGTATAATAGATGGTAAGATTTCTCCCGTAACCGAAATCAATATTTATTAGTGTTTAATGCAGTAATCTTACTTGTAAACTATAGACAGCTGTGATTGAGGTTTCTAGTATTTTGAACGGAATTGGTAGGGTAGATCGAGAGAAACATTTTCCGCTGGTGGGGGAGTCTAGGACAAGGGGGCATAACCTTAAAATCAGAGCCAGGCCATTCAGGAGAGAAGCTAGGAAACACTTTTTCACACAAAATACTTCTCTCCCACAAAAAGCAGTAGGTGCAAGCTCAATTAATAATTTTAAGTCTTAGAGCGATAGATTTTTGCTAGACAAGTGTATTAAAGGATATGGAGCCAAAGCGGGCGGATGGAGTTAAGATACAGATCAGCCATGATCTAATTGGATGACGGAACAGGCTTGAGGGGCTGAATTGCCTCTTCCTGTTCCTATATTCCTCATGAACAGTATTTAGTGTGACCCAATGAAAACACATATTCCACTAAACTCTTTAAATGCAATAAAGATGCAGCATACCTTCTCTCTAAACACGGGCTCCAAGACAGAAGAACACAGTCCTCCGACGTTAAGCTATCTTGAGCCATCTACAAGATGCACCGCAGCAACTCGCCAAGGCTTCTTTGGCAGCACCTCGCAATCCCGCGACCTCTACCACCTAGAAGGACAAGGGCAGCAGACACATGGGAACACCACCACCTCCATGTTCCCCTCCAAGTCACACACCATCCTGACTTAGAAGTATATCGGCCGTTCCTTCATCGTCGCTGGGTCAAAATCCTGGAACTCCCTCCCTAACAGCACTGTGGGAGCACCTTCACCACACGGACTGCAGCGGTTCAAGAAGGCGGCTCACCACCATCTTCTCCAGGGCAACTAGGGATGGGCAATAAATGCTGGCCTTGCCAGCGACGCCCACATCGCGAGAATGAATAAATAAAGAAGAAGAGTTTGTAGGTACAGTCAGCCTTCCTCTACTATCTGTGAAAACATAAACAGTTACCTGATAGAGAGAGGGAGAGAGAGACTGCCTTCTGTCTCTGAGCACTGCCCGCTTAAGACGGACAGTTGAGGGCTCCAGGTTGTGAGTTGACAATATACCTCTCATGATTTAATTAACCCACAATGGCTATTGAACCAAAACGATCTTTATCGACGGCCTAAGAAGCTTGTTGTTACAGCTAACGGGGCCCTGAGGGTTCATCGCTTCAGTAGTTGACATAAATAAGCAACTTACGCCATAAAGTCTAACTAATTACCACTTCAAATCACTATTGTGCGAACTTGAATAAACTTGCATCTTGAGGAAAGTCTAATGTATATTAAAAAAAGAGTTGTTTCACGCTGTTGTCTTACTGTTTATTGAAAAAAAAGGGTGGGGTAATTTTAACGGCAGGAATGAGGTGGTCGGGCCGTTAAAGTATCGGTGCAAAGACTTACCGCCCCGTTCCCGCTCGTCACCCTTTCTTAGGCGACCAAGGTGCTCGCCTGACTCCGGCCAAAGCCTAGTTTATACGTGCAAATGATGTCATTAGGATCCTGATGGCATTTGAACAATTATTGGGTGGGGCTCCCATCGCGGGGCTCCGTTCAGTGCAACCCATCGAGGAGGAAGAAAGGAAGACTGCCTTGCATTTATACAGCGCCTTTCACAACCTCAGGATGTCCCAACGCGCTTTACAGCCAATGAAGTACTTTTTGAACTGTAGTCACTGTTGTAATGTAGGGAACACGGCAGCCAATTTGCGCACAGCAAGCTCCCACAAACAGCAGTGTGATAATGACCAGATAATCTGTTTTAGTGATGTCAGTTGAGGGATAAATATTGGCCCAGGACACCGGGGATAACTCCCCTGCTCTTCTTCAAAAGAGTGCCATGGGATCTTTTACGTCCACCTGAGAGAGCAGACGGATCCTAGGTTTAACATCTCATCCAAAAGACAGCACCTCCAACAGTGTAGCACTCCCTCAGCACTCTTCTTCTTCGGCAGTCCCTCGGAACCGAGGATGACTAGTGTCAGCCTAGAGTTTGTGCTCAAGTCTCTAGTGTGGGATTTGAACCTCACAACCTTTTGATTCAGAGGCAAGAGTGCTATCCACTGAGCCACGGCCGACACCTCGATGGAGGGCAATAGGAATGCACAGCTGGCCAGTATTGGACAAGCAAAGGGGCTAGACAGGGCTGTTTTGAAGTATATCAACTTAGAGCATGGCAAGATCCCAGAAATAGCAATGGGAAGAATGATCAGCCAATCTGTCTTTTTGGTCATGTTGGTTGAGGGACACCGGGGAGAATTCCTCTGCTCTGCTCCCAATAGTGCCATGGGATCTCCCTCAATGAAAAGAGAAATCAGTGACACTTGATGGTGTCAATCATAGTTGTGAGTGTGTCATTCATCACCCATCCAGGAAGTCAAAGTTATTCATTCAGAACCAATAGGAGTTGTTGCTATTGCTGATTCATCCTTTGCACTGTTGTTGCTTTACATATTTTTTTATAACATAAATCTTAAGCTGTAAATTGCATTAACCTACTCATCGCTGATTGTACCACACCTTCACTCCCAAGGTCACTCAGTCATCACCAGACTGATGTCTCGCCTTAAAGGGATAGGTTTACAACCAGAACTCCTGGGCTGGGTAGAAAACTAGTTTAGGTGACCAAAAGAGTCCGCATTTCACTAGCAGATCCCCTGTGGCGTTGCTCACGGCGAGTCAGCAGATGCGACACCTGAGGTGTACCAGGCTTGGCTCAGTGCTGGCGCTCTCACCTTTGACCTGCCGCTGGTTACGGGCCACTGGTCCATGCACACAGACCACGAGAAGCTGGTGCACAGGTTCATGGAAAGTTGGCCTTTATTTCAAGGGGATTGGAATTCAAAAGTGTGGAAGTGCTGCTTGAGGTGTACAGAACTTGGGGGAGGTGTTGGAGTGGGTAAAGTGTTCATAAATCTTCTGGGGGGGGGGGAGCGTGAGGTGGAGGGGGCAAAGTGTCTGTAAAATTTTGGGTCACAGATTGGAGGGCTCTGAACCTGGTGTGGATTTGGAGGAGTCTGAACAGGGGAGTTTGGAGGAGATCAATTGTTTGATCCTGGGAAGGTTTATAGGGGGTAAGTTGTGTGTGAACCTGGGGTGGGGTTCAGGATTTCATGGACTTATCTGAGGAGACTTTACAAATTTCTGCTGCCCACTCAGAGCTGGGATTGCCTTTAGACAAAACCTGCAGGAACATAAGAATTAGGAGTAGGAGTCGGCCATTGGGCCCCTCGAGCCTGCTCCGCCATTCAATAAGATCATGGCTGATCATCGACCTCAACTCCACTTTCCCGCCCGATCCCCATATCCCTTGATTCCCCTAGAGTCCAAAAATCTATCTATCTCAGCCTTGAATATACTCAACGACTGAGCATCCACAGTCCTCTGGGGCAGAGAATTCCAAAGATTCACAACCCTCTGAGTGAAGAAATTCCTCCTCATCTCAGTCTGACCCCTTATCCTGAGACTGTGCCCCCTGGTTCTAGACTCCCAGCCAGGGGAAACATCCTCCCTGCATCTACCCTGTAAGAATTTTGTATGTTTCAATGAGATCACCTCTCATTCTTCTAAACTCCAGAGAGTATAGGCCCAAGCTACTCAATCTACAGAGGACATGCAATCCTCCGCACCCCATGATTTCTGTTCTTCAATTAGCAAAACCCTCAATTTGTAGGATGTTAGAAAGAAAGAACTTGCAATTCTACAGCGCTTTTAATAATCTCGGGACGTCCCAAAATGCATTACAGCCAATTAAGTACTTTTTTTTTTGGAGTGTAGTCACTGTTGTAATGTAGGAAACGCGGCATCCAATTTGCGCACAGCAAGCTCCCACAAACAGCAATGTGATAATGACCAGATAATCTGTTTATTTTAGTGATGTTGATTGAGGGATAAATATTGGCCCCAGGACACCGGGGAAAAACTCCCCAGCTCTTCTTCGGAATAGTGCCATGGGATCTTTTACACCCACCCGAGAGGGCAGACGGGGCCTCGGTTTAATGTCTCATTTTTTTTTCAATATTGTGCGTCTAACTGGAATTGTACAATGTTTCGAATATTCTTACCTATAATTTATGTGGAATGTGTTTAATCTGTCACGAGCCCCATCGATTCATTATCATATAAATCATTGTCTACATGGCTAAACATTTCAGTTCCACAGTGATTCTGTCTGCTCTCTTTGTTTTAATTGCTTGTCCCTTATCATCTCCATTGATTTAACGTTATATTCTATTTCCTGCCACTCTCTGTTTTTCTTGATTTGTTTATACTTCCCCGCCCCCCCCCACCACATGATGTCACAGCCCATTTAATATTGCCCGTCTGGCTGGCAATTTTTGAGAATGGCTCCACATTATTACATTGCTGCAATGTCACAGGCTGGTCACAGGCAAGCCATGTTTTAGAGCGCGTTAGGCAAACTGTTTAATGAATAATCCCTATGTTTGCACTTTCATCTTGACTCTCGAGCACTTTGCAGAGGAGGTTTTGGTGAGTCCGGTGCATGAGGAGCTCTGTAGAATGTCAGTGTGAAACCGCTGGATCTCGAGGATCATCAGGCGTCACTTAGACTGAGCGTTACCCCAGCAACAACAACATTCTGTCAAAAGCGCTGGAATTGACAGTCCAGTCCAGTTAGTTACAGCAGGTTCATATTTGTAAGTATATATTTCTTGTAGCTTTGCTTTTGGCAAGTACTGTATATGGGAAACCATTCTTTATGGCTGCATAGTCTGTTAGACCATGAAACATTACATCATTAATTTAGTAGAAAGACTTGCATTTATTTAGCAACTTTCACGACCACCGGACATCCCAAAGTGCTTTACAGCCGAGACACTGGGGATAACTCCCCTGCTCGTCTTTGAAATAGCACCATGAGATCTTTCACTTCCACCTGAGAGAGCAGATGGGGCCCCGGTTTAATGTCTCATCCGAAAGATGGCACCTCCGACAGTGCAGCAC
This sequence comes from Squalus acanthias, assembly GCA_030390025.1. Lineage (NCBI taxonomy): Eukaryota > Metazoa > Chordata > Chondrichthyes > Squaliformes > Squalidae > Squalus > Squalus acanthias. Next base: position 120,432,808 of record CM059435.1, read on the forward strand.
TCCGAGCATCAGCCTAGATTTTTGCGCTCGAAGTCTCTGGTGTGAGACTTGAACCCACAACCTTCTGACTCAGAGGCGAGGGTGCTGCCCACTGAGCCACAACATAACAGCACAAAGATTGAAAAGGTCAATCAATGGAAAAGCCATAAAAAGGCTCCTTCAACATCATCCCATGTTCAAAATCCCTTTTGATCGGTAAATCGAGAAGGTCTTGATGGTGCATATTTGTAGCTTGTGTGGCTTTTGTTTTTTTTTTAAAAGCTCTTTGATGTTTGTGAAATACTCCCCAGTATTACGCCCAATACACAAACATCTCTTGAAAAAAGAAGGCTGAGGGGGGACCTAATAGAGTTCTTCAAAATCATGAAAGGTTTTGATAGAGTGGATACAGAGAGAATGTTTCCACTTACGAACATAAGAACATAAGAAATAGGAGCAGGAATAGGCCACTTGGCCCCTCGAGCCTGCTCCGCCATTCAATAAGATCATGGCTGATCTTGGGCTCAAAGCCACTTCCCCGCCCGCTCCCCATAACCCTTCACTCCCTTATCTTGCAAAAATCTGTCTATCTCCACCTTAAATGTATTTAATGACCCAGCCTCCACAGCTCTCTGGGGCAGAGAATTCCACAGATTTACGACCCTCTGAGAGAAGAAATTCCTCCTCATCTCAGTTCTAACAGGGCGACCCTTTATTCTAAAACTGTGCCCCCGAGTTCTAGATTTCCCCACGAGGGGAAACATCCTCTCTGCATCTACCTTGTTGAGCCCCCTCAGTAGCTTATATGTTTCAATAAGATCACCTCTCATTCTTCTAAATTCCAATGAGTATAGGCCCAGCCTGCTCAACCTTTCCTCATAAGTCAACCCCCTCATCTCTGGAATTAACCTAGTGAATCGTCTCTGAACTGCCTCCAATGCAAGTATATCGTTCCTTAAATAAGGAGACCAAAACTGTATGCAGTACTCGAGGTGTGGTCTCACCAATACCCTGTACAGTTGTAGCAGGACTTCCCTACTTTTATACTCCAACCCCTTTGAAATAAAGGCCAACATTCCATTTGCCTTTTTGATTACTTACTGTACCTGCATGCTAACTTTTTGTGTTTCATGCACAAGGACCCCCAGGTCCCTCTGAACTGTAGCATTTTGTAATCTCTCTTCATTTAAATAATAATTTGCTTTTTTATTTTTCCTGCCAAAGTGGATAACCTCACACTTTCCCACATTATACTCCATCTGCCAAATGTTTGCCCACTCACTTAGCCTGTCTATATCCCTTTGCAGATTCTTTGAGTCCTCTGCACAACTTGCTTTCCCACCCATCTTTGTATCATCCGCAAACTTGGCTACATTACACTCGGTCCCTTTATCCAAGTCATTAATGTAGATTGTAAATAGTTGAGGCCCCAGCACCGATCCCTGTGGCACCCCACCAGTTACCGTTTGCCAACCGGAAAATGACCCATTTATCCCGACTCTCTGCTTTCTGTTAGTTAGCCAATTCTCTATCCATGCTAATATATTACCCCCAATTTCGGGAGCTCTTATCTTATGCAGTAACTTTTTATGTGGCACCTTATCAAATGCCTTCTGGAAATCCAAATACACCACATCCACTGGTTCACCTTTGTCCACCCTGCTCGTTACCTCCTCAAAGAACTCCAGCAAATTTGTTAAACATGATTTCCCTTTCATAAAACCATGCTGACTCTGCTTGACTGCATTATAATTTTCCAAATGCCCTGCTACTGCTTCCTTAATGATGGACTCCAGCATTTTCCCAACGACAGATATTAGGCTAACTGGTCTATAGTTATTTGTTGATTTATACTCTGTCCAACAGTATTGCTACTGTTCGGGGGCCTGTAGACTATGCCCACCAGAGACTTTTTCCCCTTATTATTTTTTATCTCCACCCAAACCGATTCTACATCTTGATCTTCTGAACCAATATCACTTCTCACCACTGCACTGATCCCATCCTTTACCAACAAAGCCACCCCACCTCCCTTTCCTTTCTGTCTATCCTTCCGAATTGTCAAATACCCTGGAATATTCAGTTCCCAGCCCTGGTCACCTTGCAACCACGTCTGTGTAATGGCGATTAGATCATACCCATTTGTATCTATTTGTGCTGTAAACTCAATTATCTTGTTACGAATGCTCCTTGTTTTGGCCCCATTTTCTGTTGCACTCTTATTTTTAAACATTCTGTCCCTTCCTGTCACACTCTGGTTATTATTTCCCCCATCTCTATCCTGCTCTATTGCTTTCTCATTTCTCATTGACTTTTTAAATTCCCGCTCACCTGGATCCTCCCCCCAACTATTTAGTTTAAAGCCCTCTCTACAGCCCTAGTTATTCGATTCGCCAGGACTCTAGCCCCAGCAAGCCCGTCCAAACGGAACAGCTCCCTCTTATCCCAGTACTGGTGCCAGTGCCCCACAAATCGAAACCCATTTCTCCCACACCAGTCTTTGAGCCACTCACTCGTTCATTTCTCTGATCTTATTTACCCGATGCAAATTTGCCCGTGGCTCAGGTAGTAACCCAGAGATTATGGGGGAAATATTCAGTTGGTTTGCACCTCCCGTTAGCGCCTTAAGAGAAAGGGGAGGAAGGCCTGCAGTACCGCGGTGTGACGTGGCGCAGCGCCTGGCGCTGCAGCACGTAGCGCCACGATATTGACTCGCAGCGCTCCAAGAGGGATGCGGGCCTCTCCCAGTAGCACCCCGCTTCCCTCTTGGGGCGCAACCACTCAATTTCCGGCGCGGGGGCGCTAATTTTTATGGGGCGCTAAAAGTAGCGCCCCGGCAAAGTTAGCGCCCCAAAGGGGGCGTGACTCAATTTTTCCCCCATTACCTTTGTGGTTCTGCTTTTTAATTTAGCCCCTAGCTGTTCATACTCTCTCAGCAGAACCTGTTTCTTTGTCCTACCTATGTCATTGGTGCCAACGTGGACCATGACAACTGGATCCTCCCCCTCCCACTCCAAGTTTCTCTCCAGCCCAGAGGAGATGTCCTTTACCCTGGCACCGGGCAGGCAACACAGCCTTCGGAACTCACGCTCTCGGCTGCAGAGAACAGTGTCTATCCCCCTTGTGGGGAAGAGCATAACTAGAGGCCATCAATATAAGATAGTCACCAAGAAATTCAATAGGGAATTCGGAAGAAACTTCTTTACCCAGAGAGTGGTGAGAATGTGGAACACGCTACCACAGGCAGTGGTTGAAGCGAATAGTATAGATGCATTTAAGGGGAGGCTAGACAAGCATATGAGGGAGAAGGGAATAGAGGGTTATGCTGTTAGATTTAGATGAGGAAAGACCGGAGGAGGCTCGAGTGGAGCATAAACGCTGGCATGGACTGGTTGGGCCGAATGGCCTGTTTCTGTGCCATATATCCTGTGTAATCTTATGTAAATGTTTGAACGACTCCCTCATGGAGAATGAGAGATTTGTAAATTTTTGTGCCAATTTGAACTGTTTTTACAAGTTCCAAAAGCACCGATACACTCAGCTCTGCAAACTCCCCTCTAATCCTTCGACCAATTAGATTTAAAGTCATTGGTAGAAAAATTAGAGGGGAGTTGAGGAGAACTTTTTTCACCCAGAGGGTGGTGGGGGTCTGGAACTCACTGCCTGAAAGGACGGTAGAGGCAGAAACCCTCATCATATTTAAAAAGTACTTGGATATGCACTTGAAGTGCCGTAACCTACAGGGCTACGGACCAAGAGCTGGAAAGTGGGATTAGGCTGGATAGCTCTTTTTTGGCCGGCAGGAACACGATGGGCCGAATGACCTCCTTCTGTGCTGTAAATTTCTATGATTCTATGGTATTAATTCTGCTTCTGGTTGTTGTCCCTGTGTCAAAACATCTTCTCTGGGTAATTTACAGTGATACTAGATGCTGTTTCCCCTGGCTGGAGAGTCTAGAACTAGGGGTCACAGTCTCAGGATAAGGGGTAGACCATTTAAGACTGAGATGAGGAGGAATTTCTTCACTCAGAGGGTTGTGAATCTTTGGAATTCTCTACCCCAAAGGGCTGTGGATGCTCAGTCGTTGAGTATATTCAAGACTGAGATCGATAGATTTTTGGACTCTAGGGGAATCGAGGGATGTGGGGATCGGGCGGGAAAGTGGAGTTGAGGTCGATGATCAGCCATGATCTCATTGAATGGCGGAGCAGGCTCGAGGGGCCGAATGGCCTACTCCTGCTCCTAATTCTTATGTTCTTATGCCAGAAATGCCAAGACAGATACAGTAACAAGAGAGCACTCGAAAATCACCAAAAGAATTGAATTACACCGAGGGTGGTGAGAATGTGGAATTCTTTGCTATAAACCATTGCTGAAAACAGAGTCTATAAAAGCGAATTAGATTGTTGATTGTAAAAGAGGAATATTAAATGAAAGCCTTGCATTTCTCTAGCGCCTTTCATGACCTCAGGATGTCCGAAAGCGCTTCACAGCCAATGAAGTACTTTTGAAGTGTAGTCACTGTTGTAATGTAAGAAATGCAGCAGCCAATTTGTGCAGAGCAAGATCCCACAAACAGCAATGTGATAATGACCAGATAATCTGTTTTTTTAGTGATGTGGATTGAGGGATAAATATTGGCCCCAGGACACCAGGGAGAACTCCCTGCTCTTCTTCGAAATAGTGCCATGGGATCTTTTACGTCCACCTGAGAGAGTAGATGGGGTCTCGGTTTAACATCTGATCTGAAAGACGGCACCTCTGACAGTGCAGCACTCCCTCGGTGTGCACTGGAGTGTCAGCCTGGATTCTGTGCTCAAGTCTCTGGAGTGCGATTTGAACCTAAAACATTCTGACTCAGAGGTGAGAGCGCGACCCACTGAACCACTGCTGACACCTAATGGTCTGGGGAGTGAGCGGGAGACTGGGATTAGACTGGGTGGGATATCAAAGGGTGCGGGGAGTGAGCGGGAGAGTGGGATTAGACTGGGTGGAATATCAAAGGGTGCGGGGAGTGAGGGGGAGAGTGGGATTAGACTGGGTGGAATATCCAAGGGTACGGGGAGTGAGCGGGAGAGTGGGATTAGACTGGGTGGGATATCAAAGGGTGCGGGGAGTGAGGGGGAGACTGGGATTAGACTGGGTGGGATATCAAAGGGTGCGGGGAGTGAGCGGGAGAGTGGGATTAGACTGGGTGGGATATTAAAGGGTACGGGGAGTGAGCGGGAGAGTGGGATTAGACTGGGTGGGATATCAAAGGGTGCGGGGAGTGAGCGGGAGAGTGGGATTAGACTGGGTGGAATATCAAAGGGTACGGGGAGTGAGGGGGAGAGTGGGATTAGACTGGGTGGAATATCCAAGGGTACGGGGAGTGAGCGGGAGAGTGGGATTAGACTGGGTGGGATATCAAAGGGTGCGGGGAGTGAGCGGGAGAGTGGGATTAGACTGGGTGGGATATCAAAGGGTGCGGGGAGTGAGGGGGAGAGTGGGATTAGACTGGGTGGGATATTAAAGGGAATGGGGAGTGAGCGGGAGAGTGGGATTAGACTGGGTGGGATATTAAAGGGAATGGGGAGTGAGCGGGAGAGTGGGATTAGACTGGGTGGGATATTAAAGGGAATGGGGAGTGAGCGGGAGAGTGGGATTAGACTGGGTGGGATATTAAAGGGTACGGGGAGTGAGCAGGAGAGTGGGATTAGACTGGGTGGAATATTAAAGGGTGCGGGGAGTGAGCGGGAGAGTGGGATTAGACTGGGTGGGATATTAAAGGGTGCGGGGAGTGAGGGGGAGAGTGGGATTAGACTGGGTGGGATATTAAAGGGTACGGGGAGTGAGGGGGAGAGTGGGATTAGACTGGGTGGAATATCAAAGGGTGCGGGGAGTGAGGGGGAGAGTGGGATTAGACTGGGTGGAATATCAAAGGGTACGGGGAGTGAGCGGGAGAGTGGGATTTAGACTGGGTGGAATATTAAAGGGTGCGGGGAGTGAGGGGAGAGTGGGATTCGACTGGGTGGAATATCAAAGGGTACGGGGAGTGAGCGGGAGAGTGGGATTTAGACTGGGTGGAATATTAAAGGGTGCGGGGAGTGAGGGGGAGAGTGGGATTAGACTGGGTGGAATATTAAAGGGAATGGGGAGTGAGGGGGAGAGTGGGATTAGACTGGGTGGGATATTAAAGGGTACGGGGAGTGAGGGGGAGAGTGGGATTAGACTGGGTGGAATATCAAAGGGTGCGGGGAGTGAGGGGGAGAGTGGGATTAGACTGGGTGGAATATCAAAGGGTGCGGGGAGTGAGGGGGAGAGTGGGATTAGACTGGGTGGAATATCAAAGGGTGCGGGGAGTGAGGGGGAGAGTGGGATTAGACTGGGTGGAATATTAAAGGGTGCGGGGAGTGAGGGGGAGAGTGGAATTAGACTGGGTGGAATATCAAAGGGTGCGGGGAGTGAGGGGGAGAGTGGGATTAGACTGGGTGGAATATTAAAGGGTGCGGGGAGTGAGCGGGAGAGTGGGATTAGACTGGGTGGAATATCAAAGGGTACGGGGAGTGAGCGGGAGAGTGGGATTAGACTGGGTGGAATATCAAAGGGTACGGGGAGTGAGCGGGAGAGTGGGATTTAGACTGGGTGGAATATTAAAGGGTACGGGGAGTGAGCGGGAGAGTGGGATTAGACTGGGTGGAATATCAAAGGGTACGGGGAGTGAGCGGGAGAGTGGGATTAGACTGGGTGGAATATTAAAGGGTGCGGGGAGTGAGGGGAGAGTGGGATTAGACTGGGTGGAATATCAAAGGGTACGGGGAGTGAGCGGGAGAGTGGGATTTAGACTGGGTGGAATATTAAAGGGTGCGGGGAGTGAGGGGAGAGTGGGATTAGACTGGGTGGAATATCAAAGGGTGCGGGGAGTGAGGGGGAGAGTGGGATTAGACTGGGTGGAATATCAAAGTGTTCGGGGAGTGAGGGGGAGAGTGGGATTAGACTGGGTGGAATATCAAAGGGTACGGGGAGTGAGCGGGAGAGTGGGATTTAGACTGGGTGGAATATTAAAGGGTGCGGGGAGTGAGCGGGAGAGTGGGATTAGACTGGGTGGGATATCAAAGGGTGCGGGGAGTGAGCGGGAGAGTGGGATTTAGACTGGGTGGGATATTAAAGGGTGCGGGGAGTGAGGGGGAGAGTGGGATTAGACTGGGTGGGATATCAAAGGGTGCGGGGAGTGAGGGGGAGAGTGGGATTAGACTGGGTGGGATATTAAAGGGTGCGGGGAGTGAGGGGGAGAGTGGGATTAGACTGGGTGGGATATTAAAGGGTGTGGGGAGTGAGGGGAGAGTGGGATTAGACTGGGTGGGATATTAAAGGGTGCGGGGAGTGAGGGGCAGAGTGGGATTAGACTGGGAGGGATATTCAAGGGTACGGGGAGTGAGGGGGAGAGAGTGGGATTAGACTGGGTGGGATATTAAAGGGTGCGGGGAGTGAGGGGGAGAGTGGGATTAGACTGGGTGGGATATTAAAGGGTGTGGGGAGTGAGGGGAGAGTGGGATTAGACTGGGTGGAATATCAAAGGGTACGGGGAGTGAGCGGGAGAGTGGGATTAGACTGGGTGTGATATTAAAGGGTACGGGGAGTGAGCGGGAGAGTGGGATTAGACTGGGTGTGATATTAAAGGGTACGGGGAGTGAGCGGGAGAGTGGGATTAGACTGGGTGGGATATTAAAGGGTACGGGGAGTGAGCGGGAGAGTGGGATTAGACTGGGTGGGATATTAAAGGGTGCGGGGAGTGAGGGGAGAGTGGGATTAGACTGGGTGGGATATTCAAGGGTACGGGGAGTGAGGGAGAGAGTGGGATTAGACTGGGTGGGATATTAAAGGGTACGGGGAGTGAGCGGGAGAGTGGGATTAGACTGGGTGGGATATTAAAGGGTGCGGGGAGTGAGGGGAGAGTGGGATTAGACTGGGTGGGATATTCAAGGGTACGGGGAGTGAGGGAGAGAGTGGGATTAGACTGGGTGGGATATTAAAGGGTACGGGGAGTGAGCGGGAGAGTGGGATTAGACTGGGTGGGATATTAAAGGGTGCGGGGAGTGAGGGGAGAGTGGGATTAGACTGGGTGGCTCGTGTGGGATAGACGTGATGGGCCAATGGGCCTGTTTTGGTGCTGGAGAATTGGATAACTCTATGACCAAAGGCTGTGTACAGACTGTAAACCTCTGGATTTATTGGCGGTGATGTTTTGCGAGACATTGTTGACTATTTGGTTTGCCTTCTGTGCTTACATTGAGATGATTTTAAGTACCCGGGTCCTTTATGAAAAAGGATTTGATTCAGCAGTGCAAGTGGACATTAAAGGCACCAAATGAATCTTTAAATTGGAGTTTCGAAGGACATGGGGGTCTGGTCACCTCATCGCCACGGTTATTTTCAGCTAGAATACCGGGGAGAAACTAACACAAACTGCGGGAGGATTTAAGGAGCTTGTCACTCGCTCATTGCCCCTCCCCCACAGGCAAACTGACGAGAAGAAGAAAGAAAATGGACTTCTCTAAGGTGGAGGGTTTCTACACATTTAACTCACAGATATCAAGAATGGAAATCAGTGCCTGTATGGCAATTTCCATCATATTCTGGTTTTATCTGCAGTCGCGCCTGTCTGCCTCTTCCAGCGGTTCAGTTTGTAAGAATCCAATCTTACAGCACAGAAGGAGGCCATTCGGCCCGTCCTGCCTGGGCCAGCTCTTTGAAAGAGCTCGCCAATTAGTCCCACTCCCCGGCTCATTCCCCCATAATCCTGCAAATGATTCCTCTTCAAGCACATGTCCAATTCCTTTTTGAAAGTTCCTGTGGAATCTGATTCCACCGCCCTTTCAGGTAGTGCGTTCCAGATCACAACAACCCTCTGTGTGAATACATTTCTCCTCATTTCCCCTCTAGTTCTTTTTTGGCAATTATTTTAAATTTATGACCTTTGGTTACCGACCCACTTACCAGTGGAAACACTTTCTCCCTACTTGCTCTGTCAAAACCCCTCATGGTTTTGAACACCTCTATTAAATCTCCCCTGAACCTTCTCTGCTCCAAGGAGAACAATCTCAGCTTCTCCAGTCTCTCCATCATGAAGTCCCTCATCCCTGGTACCATTGTAGTAAATCTGCTCTGCACCCTCTCCAAGGCCTTCACATCCTTCCAAAATGTGGTGCCCAGAATTGAACACAATACTCCAGCTGGGGCCGAACCAGTGAGTTGTAAAGGTTTAGCGGAACTTCCTTGTTTTCATATTCAATGCCCCTATTTATAAAGCCCAAGTATCCCTTACGCTTTCTTAACCACCTTCTCAACTTGCCCTGGATTTGTTAAACGCCAGAGATCTTACAGCACAATTTGATGTAGAGTGGGGAGTTCTCCCGGTGTCTTGGCCAATATTTCTCACCAGAGCCAATTAGCTGATCATTCATCTCATCACTGTCTGTGAGGACCCAGCACCTGGACAATGGGTGACATGGTTTCCTACATAACAGTGACTGCCTTTCAATAGTCATTCATTGGATGCAAAGCAGTTTGGGACATTTCTGAGACATGATATGTGCTAGATAAATGCATATCCTTCCTTATAAATACAACATTGCTATTTCTAAATTCAAGTTCTTTCTTTCTTTTTTTCATTCATTCTTTCATTCTTTCTTCCTTTCTCTTTTCTCTTTCTGTCTCTTTTTCTCTCTTTCATTCTCTCTCCCATTCTCGCTCTCTTTCTCTCTTTCTTTTTCTCTCTCCTTATTGCATAAATGGAAAATGATCTGCCCCTTTCCGCCACCCCATTGCTGTATATGAATCAGGAACGAGCAGTGACAGCTACTTATCTGTGGCACTAACACCACACACCTGCCAGCTCCCTTTATCAGTGATAGAGAAAGGAATCTAATCTTGCCCTCTTGTTAAATGGCTTCTATTTTCTGATAACTGTGATGAACATCATTGCCTTGGCTTTTCTTTATACCACACACGGCCGTATAATAATGCCAGGTGCAATATAACCCAGTTGTGGATATGTGGAATAGACTCCCAGATAAAGCCGATAATTGCCTTATTGATTAATGCCTTTACACAAGGGCTGGGTGAATCTCTGGTTAGCAGCAGGATTATAAAGATAAGCAGAGATAGGGATAATTGAATGTCTGTTTAGATCACAATGGTCTTCAACCAATTAAATTCTGGAAATGTGATGTTAAGTGAGACCTTTAGCCCATGATGGATAAATGTACAATTAGCAGTTGTGGGGTGTGTGTGTGTTGGGGAGTGTGTGTCTGTTGTGGAGTGTGTGTGTTGTGGAGTGTGTGTGTTGTGTGCTGTGGAGTGTGTGTGTTGTGGAGTGTGTGTGTGTTGTGTGTTGTGGAGTGTGTGTGTGTTGTGGAGTGTGTGTTGTGTGTTGTGGAGTGTGTGTTGTGGAGTGTGTGTGTTGTGTGCTGTGGAGTGTGTGTTGTGGAGTGTGTGTTGTGTGTTGTGGAGTGTGTGTTGTGTGTTGTGGAGTGTGTGTGTTGTGTGCTGTGTGCTGTGGAGTGTGTGTTGTGGAGTGTGTGTTGTGTGTTGTGGAGTGTGTGTGTGTGTGTGTTGTAGAGTGTTGGGTGGCGGGGGGTGTTGTGGGGGGAAGCAGGGGGGTGTTGTGGGTGGTGGGGTGTGGGCAGTGGGGGACGGTGGGGGGTGGCGGGGGTGTGTTGTGGGGTGTGTGTGTTGTGGAGTGTTGGGGGGTGGCGGTGGGGGGCTGCGGAATGTTGGGGGGACAAGGGGGGAGGTGGGGGGTGGCTGGGGTGTTGGGGGGAGAGGTGGGGGTGTTGTGGAGTGTTGGGGGGACGAGGGGGGTGGTGGGGGATGTTGTGGGGGGCGGGGTGTGGGCAGTGGGGGACGGTGGGCGGTGGCGGGGGGTGTTGTGGAGTGCTGGGGGACGGCGGGGGGTGTTGTGGAGTGTTGGGGGTCCGAGGGGGGGTGATGGGGGATGTTGTGGGGGACGGGGTGTGAGGGGGGGAGGCAGTTCAGGAAATTAAATGGTTTGAGACGAGTCCACAAAAGGACCATTTCTCTCAACTCCTGGGATATCTCCGTGCTCTCACTCTGCTTCTCCAACATCGATTCTTGGGTGAAACACAGCTTCCGCCAACTTGGGTCGATTGAAGCATCGGTCTTCGGCCCTTGTCACAAGCTTCATAACCACACCACTGTCTCATACATTGGCTCCCTCTCCCCTTATTCAGTAAATCCTAATCTGTATCTATAAATCCCTCCATAATGCCTTCCCATCCTATCTTTGCAATCTCCACCAGCCCTATATGCCTTCCTGAATACTCTAACTCTGGCTCTCTGTGCAAAAAGCGGGTAGATGGAGTTGAGATACAGATCAGCCATGATCTAATTGAATGGCGGAACAGGCTCGAGGGGCTGAATGGCCTCCTCCTGTTCCTATGAATTTAACTCCAAATGGCAGCACAGTTTTCAGTCACATGGGGCTCTGGAACTCCTGCCCTAAAACGCTTTGCTTCTGTCTTTACCTTTAAAAACTTACTCCATACCCATCTCTTGGATCAAGCCTTTGGCCACCCTCCTTTCTGTCTCACCATCTCTTTGCATGTGCCTATTTGTGAAGCATACTGGGGCATTTTATTTTTTTTAACTCTAATAGTTTCTATATACATACAGGATTACACAGGATATATGGCACAGAAACAGGCCATTCGGCCCAACCAGTCCATGCCGGCGTTTATGCTCCATTCGAGCCTCCTCCTGTCTTTCCTCATCTAACTCTATCAGCATAACCCTCTATTCCCTTCTCCCTCATGTTATCTAGCTTCCTCTTAAATGCATCTATACTATTTGCTTCAACCACTCCCTGTGGTAGCGAGTTCCACATTCTCACCACTCTCTGGGTAAAGAAGTTTCTTCTGAATTCCCCATTGGATTTCTTGGTGGCTATCTTATATCGATGGCCTCTATATCCTTACGGTAGCACAGTGGTTATGTTACTGGACAAGTAATCCAGAGGCCTGGACTAAAGATCCACCTGGGGAATTTAAATTCGGTTAATTAAATAAATCTGGAATAAAAAGCTAGTATCAGTAATGGTGACCATCAAACTACCAGATTATTGTTAAATAAATCCAACTGGTTCACTAATGAACTTTAGGGAAGGAAATCTTCTGTCCTTACCCGGTCTGGCCTATATGTGACTCCAGACCCACAGCAATGTGGTTGACTCTTAACTGCCCTCTGAAATGGCCGAGCAAGCCAGTCCGTCATATTAAAAAAAAACCTGTTATGATGGACTGCAGCGGTTCAAGAAGGCGGCTCACCACCACCTTCTCGAGGGCAACTAGGGATGGGCAATAAATGCCGGCCTTGCCAGCGACGCCCAGATCCAGTGAATGAATAAATAAAACAAAATATAAGTTCAGGATTTTATTACATGCAATTTTTAAATACAATTTATAAAATGTTAAAAGTCCAGAGATCCAGAAAGCATTGCACCTTGCTACCAAGAACCAAATTAAAACTTGGAGTGAGTAATCACAACTGAGAAATGTCATTTATGAGGTGGTAACTTTCTAATCCCCTTGACTACGGCTGTAATTACACTGCCAGTAAAACATTACTTTATGGCCGTTTGATGATTTCAGTTCTCAGAGAAACAGCCCATTTTATAAATAATTTACAGCCTGACTTTGTATTAAATTTATGGACGCGTTGAGCAGGTCGAAACAAAATCGAGCGGTTTTTTAGGAAGCTTTGTTGATTTTGGACCAGTAAAATATTTACTCATTAATTCATTCATTCTTAATCCACTCGCTGAAATATGGACCACAATTAAAATGGTTCCGCTTACCTTGAAATCGTAATGCTAAGGGTCAGAGAATCAGTCGTAACTTGAAGCCTATTTCTGTATCGCATTTGTAAAATGAGCTACTAGACTGCAGAAACTAGCTGGGAAGATGAATGTTGTGAAGCAGTTAAAGTAAAACATTAAATTTGAAATGTATACAATCTTTGACAGGACCTTCCAATAATTAACTTGCTCATTTAAACAAAATCTCACAAGGCATCATTCTCTTGCAGGGTTTTAGTACGGTTAAATAGAATTACATCGAATATTCAGCACAGAAACAGGCCATTCGGCCCAACTGGTCCGTGCCGGTGTTTATGGTCCACACGAGACTCCTTCCGCCTTACGTCATCTAACGTTATCAGCATAACCTTCTAATGGTTCCTTGGTCACTGATCATCTTCAGGTATCTAGTCTATGTAGCCGTTACTTTGTGTGTGAGCCTCTATAGTGAGTGTTAACTAGTCAACTAGCTGGGAAAGCACGGCCGAGACTGATGATCATTACTGAAGCCCTCTCACAGATTTATAAATTTAATATATATATATTTAAAACTTTATTCTAATCATAGTAAATATGTACAAGGAATTGCGCTGCTCCTGAATGAGTGCAGCTCCAACAACACCCAAGACAGGACAAAGCAGCCCACTTGATTGGCACCCCATCCACCACCTTAAACATTCACTCCCTCCACCACCGGCGTACCGTGGCTGCAGTGTGTACCATCTACAAGATGCACTGCAGCAACTCGCCAAGGCTTCTTTGACAACACCTGCCAAACCCGTGACCTCTTCCACCTAGAAGGACAAGGACAGCAGGTGCATGGGAACACCACCACCTCCAAGTTCCCCTCCAAGTCACACACCATCCTGACTTGGAAGTATATCGTCGATCCTTCATCGTCGCTGGGTCAGAATCCTGGAAATCCCTCCCTAACAGCACTATGGGAGCACCTTCACCACACGGACTGCAGTGGTTCAAGAAGGCAGCTCACCACCACCTTCTCGAGGGCAACTAGGGATGGGTAATAAATGCTGGCCTTGCCAGTGACGCCCACATCCCAGGAACGAAGAAAAAAAAAATCGATCTTATGGCAAGAATTACTAAATCCAGTCTTGCAGTTTTATACATTGGTGATTTAATGTCCTGCTTGACAGTGGTTTAACTTTAACAATGAGCAAGGCCCCAGTTGGTAACAATGTACAGACAGGCCATTACTGATGATGTAATGCTTGTTAAATGAGTATTTGCGGGAGGAGAGAGACAATAATTTTACAAGGAATGAAAGGCCAGTGACATTTCTTTTCATTTGTTTTGGATTTATCCTTTTTTCCCCCCACAAAGTTTGGCTTTATTAGAGTAACTTGCAGGGCTATGGGGAAAGAGCAGGGGGGAGTGGGACTAATTGGAGAGCTCTTTAAAAGAGCCGGCACAGACACGATGGGCCGAATGGCCTCCTCCTGTGCTGTATGATTCTATGATTCTAATTGGGCAGCCTAACTCCCATTCAACAGTTTATTGATTTGGAAAGGGGCGATTTTAACCCCACTCGCTCAGCAGAAACCTGGCGGGCGGGCGGTTAAAATCGCCCCTTGGCTCTTACCTGTCCGAAAGCCGCCATGATCGCAAAATCTGCAATTTTAACCTGCTCTCCTGAGCAGGCGGCAAGGACAGGCGCCCCGGAGCCAACGGGGTCCTTCTTCACATATGCATGTTGCGGCCCGATGACATCATCGAGACGAGACCAGCGGGGAGTCCACCTGGAGTTAAACATCGGGGCTTGTTGTGTGTGCACCAGGACTTGAGGCAATGGCCCACAGTGTAAAGGCTGACAATGTTTCCAGATTTATGAGCTAGCATTGAGTCAAACGGAATTAATCTCCCAATTCACAGCCTCTGCTGACCCTGCTGTTTAACAGCCGCGTGTTGTGGATCGATACAGCGGCGGTGGGCAAAGTGCGCTTTGTTTGGAAGAGGTGCTCCCACTCTGCTTAGCCCGCAGCCCCCTCCCCACCACATCACCTTTGACCTTGCCTTGTAACCCTCGCTGATTTTAAATAAATGAATAACCTTCAACCAGGAAGAATAAAAGGGACAAATCTCTATCCTCAGCGGTCCTGGTGGGGCGTCTCAGATGGCAGGAGAGCGCGATCGAGAGTTTAGACTCGCATGCCCTTCCATGATTTGCTGTTCATTAATTTTAATGGCCAACAGGTCACAGAGGCCATTGACCCAGGCTCACAATGTGTGCTCGCAGGCCGCAAGGATCTGCACCAGGAGAGCTCAAGGTGGAAATCTACTCCGATATGAACCTAGGAAGAGGAGGAGGCCATTCAGCCCCTCGAGCCTGTTCCACCATTCAATGAGACCATGCCTGATCTGTATCTTAACTCTATCCGTCCACCTTGGCTCCATATCCTTTTATACCCTTACCTAACAAAAATCTGTCAATCTCAGATTTCAAATTATTAATTGAGCCCCAGCATCTACTGCTTTTCATTGGAGAGAGTTCCACACTTCCACCACCCTTTGTGTGAAGAAGTGTTTCCTAACTTCTCTCCTCAATGGCCTGGCTCTGATTTTAAGGTTGTGTCCCCCTGTCCTAAACTCCCCCACCAGCGGAAAAAGTTTCTCTCTATCCACCCTATCAATTCCTTTCAAAATCCTAAAAACCTCAATCAAATCACCCCTTAACCTTCTATATTCCAGTGAATACAAGCCTAGTTTGTGTAATCTCTCCTCACAATCTAATTTCAGGCCATTTTAGGAATGAAAACTTTGTGAAATTCCTCCCTAAAGTAGGGGGACCAAATTTTCTAAACCGGATCCGGGGAGACACAGGGTGGGAGCACAGCAAAGTAGCCAGGACGGAAAATGTAGGCTGCGCTGCGCAGTTGGGAACATTTGTCAGCAGCCTATATTTTAACTCACACATCGACGCTAGGGGTCCATCTACAAACTAATGTGCATATAATTACTGCGATGTGACGTCACACTATTGAAGCGCATTCAGGCACCTGACCCTGCCCCACCCCGTGACTGAAGTCACACCTGACCCCGCCCCCCCGTGACTGAGGTCACACCTGACCCCTCCCCCTGTGACTCACTGCCCGGGGGGGGACACTCACTGCCCAGGGGGGGGGGGGGACACTCACGGCCCGGGGGGGGGGACGGACACTCACGGCCCGGGGGGACGGACACTCACGGCCCGGGGGGGGGGACACTCACGGCCCGGGGGGGGGGGGGACACTCACGGCCCGGGGGGGGGGGGGGGACACTCACGGCCCGGGGACACAGTACCTCATCGGGGGTCTGTCCTGGAAAACCGGGGACATAGGGTCAGCCGACCTTAAAGGCATTCGTGCTGCTACTTTGGTCAATCCCATCACCAGGTTCCAAGCCTCTAGCTGTTACTAATTTTCTAAACTAACTTGTGCAACATCAATGCGTTAAGGGCCCAGAAATTAAACACGGAGTGTTCACGCGGGGGTAAGGCTTCCCCGCGATATCTCACTCCGCGCCTACCTTTTTCCTCTGGGCCCACACGAACTTTAGTTTCAAGGCTGCAGCTGTGCAGTGCTTGCGTGACCCAGAGATGCAATTAGTTCATGCGAGCTCTGGGATCACGTGATTCAGTTAGAGCCAATGGCAGCACACCATCTTTCATTCATAGTTTTGACAGCAAGGGCTGTCAAAGCTATGAATACTATACCCCCCCAAAAGAACAGCTAAACCTCAATTAAATTTAAAAAAAAGCCATCACATTAATAAAATAAGTATAGTTAAATAAATTAACCACTTTAAACAAAAAATTAAATTTTTGAAAAATTTAAAATCTTTTTAAAAGTTATAAAAATAAACTTACCTTTCTTTAAAGTCTCTAAAAAAGATAAACCTGTTGAAAAAAATTTAAAATACTTAATTAACTACTTACCTTGTTAAAAGAGGGTCTTACGCCTCCTTTCTTTATGTGTAAAATCTTCCATGCTTACCTGCGCGTTCAAAGCACTAAGTGCACTGCGTGCGCGCAGCCTGTAGCGCGCAGGCGGTTCACTTAGGAACCGCCCCCTTTTGAATTCACGAAGTGCCGGTTTCCCGCGCATGCGCAGTGCATGCTGGAAACCGGCAATTGGAGACCTAAAACGCGAGAGTACACAGTGCGTACTCTTGCGTATTAGGTCTAATTTTCGGGCCAATATCACTGCTCTTTCTCACCAGGCACCTTGTCCATCCGCAGAGATTACACTTTTATATTTCCTCCAATTAAATTAAAAACAAAATAGACGTCACAAATCACCGAAGTAATGCGTTTCGCAATTTCTGTCTTGTAGAATCGATCACGGGTTGTGTCTGGATGAAGCAGTGGCTGAGGTCTGAGGCGAATATGTTGGGACACAGTCAGTTTTCACCGTCAGAAGGATTCTGTCTCACCGACTCCTCATTCTTTGGTAAGGTCATATCGAAGAAAGAAAGGGCGGAAGACTCGCATTTCTATAGCGCCCTTCACATCCTCAGAACGCCCCAAAGCGTTCTCACCGGCAATGAAGCAAGTTTGACGTGCCATCACTGCTGTAATGTAGGGAAAAGCGGCAGCCAATCTGTGCACAGCAAGATCCCACAAAGAGCAATAAGATAACGACTAGATAATCTGCTTTAGTGATGTTGGTTAATTCCCGGTGTTCTATTATCCCTCAATCAACGCCACTAAAAAAAACAGATTACCTGGCCATTTATCTCATTGCTGTGTGTGGGAGCTTGCTGTGTGCATATTGGCTGCCACATTTCCTGCATTACAACAGCGTCTACACTTTAGAGGTACTTTATTGGCTGTGAAATGCCATGGGATATCCCAAGGATGTGAAAGGTGCTATATAAATGCAAGTTCTTTCTCTTTTTCTAAACCCTCTGTCCAGGATCAATGGCCTGAATGGTATTTTCTCATTCCACACTTTCATGTTCCCTGTTCTTATCCAGGCTTTGCTTCGGGCAGCCCAATTTCCCAGAGGGGTCTTAAAAGAGGTGTTAGGCCCCTCATTAGCATATGCAAGGGGCCTGAGGCCTATTTTAGGCAGCCACCCCAGGCGCCTGAAAAATGGTCCATTCCATCATCGGGTTGGACGTCTTTCATTTGTCTTTGGTCATTTCTTTGGACGCTGGTCTCCAGAACTGGCCCTCATTGCGCCCTTTTTATGCCCAGATAATGGACACCGCAAGATCCAATTTCTAGGTTGAAAGGCAATCCAGTGATTGTCTGGACTTACTGTCACAGGTGAGCGAAGCAAAATCAGAATTAGAGCAAATTCCCTTCTTTTACTTTTACTTTTCAAAATAGCCAATTTTTGGTCCAATTGTGCTTAAAATCATGAGGGGTTTCGCTAAAGTAAATAAAGAGAAACTGTTTCCAATGGCTGAAGGGTCGATAATTGGAGAGGACACAGATTTAAGATAATTGGCAAAAGAACCAGAGGCGAGATGAATTTAAAGGATGGAAAGTTTTGATTTGCCAAAATGTACGCCCGGGTGAAACATTGGCCACGTGCATGAACTTAATCCTGTGATGCTGATCAGTAAAGCACTCAGCACTGATGATCATTATTGAAGCCCTCTCACAGATTTATAAATGTAATATATATATATTTAAAACTTTATTCTAATCATAGTAAATATGTACAAGGGATTGCGCTGCTCCTGGATGAGTGCAGCTCCAACAACACCCAAGACAGGACAAAGCAGCCCACTTGATTGGCACCCCATCCACCACCTTAAACATTCACTCCCTCCACCACCGGCGCACTGTGGCTGCAGTGTGTACCATCTACAAGATGCACTGCAGCAACTCGCCAAGGCTTCTTTGACAACACCTGCCAAACCCACGACCTCTTCCACCTAGAAGGACAAGGACAGCAGGCGCATGGGAACACCACCACCTCCAAGTTCCCCTCCAAGTCACACACCATCCTGACTTGGAAATGTATTGGCTGTTCCTTCATCGTCGCTGGGTCAAAATCCCAGAACTCCCTCCCTAACAGCACTGTGGGAGCACCTTCACCACACGGACTGCAGCGGTTCAAGAAGGCGGCTCACCACCACCTTCTCGAGGGCAATTAGGGATGGGCAATAGATGCCGGCCTTGCCAGCGATGCCCACATCCCATAAACGAATACAAAAAAAGTGTAAAACGCGCGACAGCGAGTCGGCAGCTCGTTTTACATCTCTCCTGATTGACTTCAACAGAAATAATAATGGGGAGAGCTGTAGAATGGGCTGCTGACTCGCTGTCCCCTGTTTTTCACCATCGCACAAAGTCAAAATGATCCCCACTGTGTGTATATGTTTCAGACTTTCCCACAGATCTTGCACCGACTGGCCACAGTGTACAAGAACATTGTAGACTTGTTACAGCGACAGTGCACTGGATGACTAGGACACAGGATCTCGTCTAACTCCAGCAGATTCACTAATTATAGTGTCTGAAGACTGGGGAAGCTTTAAACTAAATTACAGCTCATTAATCATCTAGAAAGGTTCAATATTCTACATCGAATGCTCAGGCTGCCTCCAGTGACAGATATTGCCATTAATAACACTTTGAGAGCGACACCTCAGATAGATGTTGGCACTTAATGTTTCACGGTGCCTTTTAATTTGATTAGACAGAGCGTTGAGACTTTTAAACGGGTTATGAATTCTATCCCCCTCTCGCCTGTTTTTTGACTGATTATTGCTATACACCGTGGCTTGCATGAATTGAGTCATAATGGACATGCGTGTGGAGGAGCTAACTGAGGACTGAGTCCGTCAATCTAGTAGCTGAGTCTGACTTCTTGTTGACATTGTGTTAATTTAAAGCCTTCAACAAAAGAGCTATTTCGGGAAAGGATTGATGGATATACCTTGAGATGTCAAATATGCTGGAATCAATCCCACTGCACGTCCTACACCATTATTTTTAATTCATTCAAGGGATGTGGGCGTCGCCAGCAAGGCCAGCAATTATTGCCCATCCCTAGTTGCCCTTGAGAAGGTGGTGGTGAGCCGCCATTTCAGAGGGCAGTCAAGTGCCAACCACATTGCTGTGGGTCTGGAGTCACATATAGGCCAGACCGGGTAAGGACGGCAGATTTCCTTCCCTAAAGGACATTAGTGAACCAGATGGGTTTTTACGACAATCCAATAGTTTCATGGTCACCATTACTGATACTAGCTTTTTTAAAAATTCCATTTTTATTTAATTAACTGAATTTAAATTCCCCAGCTGCCGTGGTGGGATTTGAACGCACGTCTCCGGATCCTTCACCAGTTGCTTTCCTTGGCTTCACATCTGCCAGATGATGTAGGACGTGCAGTGGGATAGAGATGCTCGAGTCCTTTTTTTTTTAACATTTGGGGGTGGAATCAAAGAACGAACGAACGAACTTGCATTTCTACAGCGCCTTTCACAACCTCAGGACGTCCCAAAGCCCTTTACAGCCAATGAAGTACTTTTTCAAGTGTAGTCACTGTTGTAATGTGGGAAACACGGCACTCCGATTATCCCAAGTTATAACTTAAGAAACAATATAATTTGGTATCACGAGCAACGTGCAACTCCCCGTGGTTTCCATTCGCTAATCTGGGGAATTTTAGCCATGAGAAAAGTTTGGATAGGCTGGGGTTGTTTTCTTTGGAACAGAGGAGGATGACAGGAGCCTTAATTGAGGTGTATAAAATTATAAGGAGCCTAGATAGAGTGGATAGGAAGGACTTATTTCCCTTAGCAGAAGGATCAATAACCAGGGGGCACAGATTTAAAGTAATTGGTCGAAGGATTAGAGGGGAGTTGAGGAGAACTTTTTTCACCCAGAGGGTGGTGGGGGTCTGGAACTCACTGCCTGAAAGGGTGGTGGAGGCAGAAACCCTCATCACATTTAAAAAGTACTTGGATATGCACCTGAAGTGCCGTAACCTACAGGGCTACGGACCAAGAGCTGGAAAGTGGGATTAGGCTGGAGAGCTCTTTGTCGGCCAGCAGGAACACGATGGGCCGAATGGCCTCCTTCTGTGCCGTAAACCTCTATAATTCTATGATCTGTGGTAGAGGGGTATGAATATTACCATTACGATATTTCCGAGACACCGGAAACCTCCCGATGGACCGCAGTGGCAATTCCCACCCTCCTAAATGCCATTTTGAGTTATGACCATTCAAGGCCGAGTCTGAACACTTGGATGCATGTGAGGCATTCCCGCAATCAGGTGCTCTCAGCTGTCTGATAGCAGCACTTCTGTAAAGGGAGTTAATGAGTAAGCTTTAGTAACCTTTGGTCTCTGACCCAACCAAACAATTAACCTGAGGAAGTCATTTAATACACGTTAGTGGAGGAAGGTTTCTCTCCTTCGCCGCTCCCCATACGCAGGAACTGCCTCCCTTTATAGCCTCCTGAAGGGTTATTTCCTGCTGTTGGCCGGAAAGTCTCTGAGATCACCAAAGGTTTGTTGAAAGTTGTGGGTACTGAAGGAGGCTTCATTCCCGCACCTGCCACGGAGCTGTTTAGAATGAAGACTGTGAAAGGTAGGAGGTGATTATACCGCCAGCCTGTACTAGGCACAGAGTAGTGTAAGCTTAGCCTGGGGCACTGATTGCTAATGTGGTTAACCCTTCCAACAGTGTGTGAATGTATTCTTAGCTTTCAGAAAGGCTTCACCTTGGTTCTGACTGAGAGGCAACACTGATTTTAAACAATTCTGTTTCGATGTGTTCTTTTAACGATAGACTGCCCCATCACGGTAAAGCTTTATTCATTACAGAAAGGAGGGAAATATGTCTTTAGACGATGATAAAGATGATGGCTGTGCGGTACAGTAGAGATTCGGAGCCTTGTAATGTGGTAAAAAGGAAACGAGTCGATGAAGGAAAAGATTCTAACTCTTGGGAAATCTCAGCATTGTCTTTAGCAGTAAAGGTTTCAAATAAAATGTCACTCTTCAAGTAAACTGTATTTCAAATGCTTTTTCAATATATTGAGAACCTTTTACAATTATAGACATGTCGTTTTCAGAAAGTTCTAACTCGGAGCAGTGCACTGTGTGTTAGTGAGGTTCGTTAACTCTTTCTGTGCTCATGGAGCCCAGCGACGCACAGATAGCAGGTCTGCACTAGAACATAAATGGGACCTTTCTACTAAATACTAAAGGGATGGAATAGAAACAGAAAAATGCTGGAAATACTCAGCAGGCCAGGCAGCATCTGTGGAGCGAGAAACAGAGTTAACGTTTCAGGTCGATGACCCTTCGTCAGAACTAAGGGGTGGAAATTGGTTATGGTCCGTTTCGGGTCAATAACCAGCGGCGCACCCCAACTGGGAGGCCCAGAATTTGGCCTCGGCCCTGATTTCAGTATTTTAGATGAGCCACCATCGCCTGAACAGGCAGATCACCCAGATGAAGAAATCAATTTTCGCCTAGGAGGCAAAATGGAAAATTTCGCTCAACTGGACGGAAGGTTTGCTAAAATCTAAATATACAGGAGGCAATTTTAACTTGTCCAAATCAGTGTTACCAAGGGGTGAGTGGCCTCAAAATGGAGTCAATATACTTGATGCCCCGTTAAAAAAGACTTGCATTTCTCCATCGCTTTTCACAACCTTGGGTCATCCCAAAGCGCTTTACAGCCAATGAAGTACATTTATTGAAGTGAAGTCACTGTTGTAATGTAGGAAACTCAGCAGCCAATTTGCGCACGGCAAGCTCCCACAAACAGCAATGTGATAAAGACCAGATCATGTGTTTTTGTTATGTTGATTGAGGGATAAATATTGGCCAGGACACTGGGGAGAACGCCCCTGCTCTTTTCGAAATAGTGCCGTGAGATTTTTTATGTCCACCTGCGAGAGCAGACAGGACCTCGGTTTATCATCTCATCCGAATGATGCAATTATACAAAATCATTGCTGTGGGCCTCCCTGTTCTTTCTCAAGATTGGGAAAATATGTGAATCTCCATGGCCTTGCCCCACCCTATGTCTGTAACCTCCTCCAACCCCACAACCCTCGAGCTCTCTGCTCCACCAATATTGGTATCATCCGCTCTCATCGCCCCACCATCCGAGAGGGCAGACGCGGCCTCAATTTAACGTCTCATCCGAAAAGCGGCACCTCTGACATTGCAGCGCTCCCTCAGTACTGCCCCTCCGACAGTGCAGCGCTCCCTCAGTACTGCCCCTCCGACAGTGCGGCGCTCCCTCAGTACTGTCCCTCGGACAGTGCAGCGCTCCCTCAGTACAGCCCCTCTGACATTGCAGCGCTCCCTCAGTACTGCCCCTCCGACAGTGCAGCGCTCCCTCAGTACTGCCCCTCCGACAGTGCGGCGCTCCCTCAGTACTGTCCCTCGGACAGTGCAGCGCTCCCTCAGTACTGCCCCTCTGACAGTGCAGCGCTCCCTCAGTACTGCTCCTCCGACAGTGCGGCGCTCCCTCAGTACTGTCCCTCGGACAGTGCAGCGCTCCCTCAGTACTGCCCCTCCGACAGTGCAGCGCTCCCTCAGTACTGCCCCTCCGACAGTGCAGCGCTCCCTCAGTACTGCCCCTCCGACGGTGCGGCGCTCCCTCAGTACTGCCCCTCTGACAGTGCGGCGCTCCCTCAGTACTGCCCCTCCGACAGTACAGCGCTCCCTCAGTACTGACCCTCCGACAGTGCAGCACTCCCTCAGTACTGCCCCTCTGACAGTGCAGCGCTCCCTCAGTACTGCTCCTCCGACAGTGCGGCGCTCCCTCAGTACTGTCCCTCGGACAGTGCAGCGCTCCCTCAGTACTGCCCCTCCGACAGTGCAGCGCTCCCTCAGTACTGCCCCTCCGACAGTGCAGCGCTCCCTCAGTACTGCCCCTCCGACGGTGCGGCGCTCCCTCAGTACTGCCCCTCTGACAGTGCGGCGCTCCCTCAGTACTGCCCCTCCGACAGTGCAGCGCTCCCTCAGTACTGCCCCTCCGACAGTGCGGCGCTCCCTCAGTACTGCCCCATCTGACAGTGCGGCGCTCCCTCAGTACTGCCCCTCCGACAGTGCAGCGCTCCCTCAGTACTGCCCCTCCGACAGTGCAGCTCTCCCTCAGTACTGCCCCTCCGACAGTGCGGCGCTCCCTCAGTACTGCCCCTCCGACAGTGCAGCGCTCCCTCAGTACTGACCCTCCGACAGTGCAGCGCTCCCTCAGTACTGCCCCTCCGACAGTGCAGCGCTCCCTCAGTACTGACCCTCCGACAGTGCAGCGCTCCCTCAGTACTGTGCTGGAGTGTCAGCCTAGATTTTTGTGCTCAAGTCTCTGGAGTGGGGCTTGAACCCACCACCTTCTGACTCTGATGAAAGTGCTGCCCACTGAGCCACGACTGACACTCAGAAATCCCAAACTATTGTCCTTTACTGATCCACGGTGAAGACAGTCAGAGTGCAGTTTTCACTGGGAACCTTTTTTTTAATAAAAGCGGTTTAATTTTTTTAGCACAGATTTAATTTAGATTTGATGCTTACTGCGTATCTTTCATTAACGAAGCTGTTAAATTGTCGTGGGGTTTATTTCACTGGGAAGAAAGGAACAATGGTGAAGCTGGAGGATCAGAGGGAGTGGGCATGGCCTTCTGGGAGAGACCACGTCAAACAGATCGATGAGAGAGCTCCTCCAGAAGGTAATGGGCCGAGTGGGTGAAGAGATCTCGGTGGACGTTATGGGGTTGAATTTCCATGAGGGGGCAGGGGAGGGGAATCTCCCGCTGGTCCGCTGTAACGTCTGCAGACAGCATGCCAACACCCTGGAGAAACGGCCGTTCAAGAAGTTCCTCCAGGGCTTCCAAGTATATTCCGCCCGAGTTACAGCGGACAATCGGGAAATGCCCTCCCCTTCCCGCCTGCAGCTCGCCGCGGAAATTCAACCCGATACCGTACTGAGGGAGCGCTGCACTGTCGGAGGGGCAGTACTGAGGGAGCGCCGCGCTGTCGGAGGGGCGGTACTGAGGGAGCGCCGCGCTGTCGGAGGGGCGGTACTGAGGGAGCGCCGCACTGTCGGAGGGGCAGTACTGAGGGAGCGCCGCACTGTCGGAGGGGCAGTACTGAGGGAGCGCTGCACTGTCGGAGGGGCGGTACTGAGGGAGCGCCGCACTGTCGGAGGGGCAGTACTGAGGGAGCGCCGCACTGTCAGAGGTGCCATCTTTTGGATGAAGCGAGGCCCAGTCTGCTCTCTCAGGTGGATGTAAAAGATCAAAGAAGAGCAGCAGGAGTTCTCCTTGGTGTCCTGGCGAATATTTGTCCCTCAATCAACTATTGTCTGTTCATTGTCACATTGCTGTTTGTGGAAGCTTGCTGTGCGCAAATTGGCTGCTGATTTTCCTACATTCCAACTGTGGCTACACTTGAAACATTGGTTGCGAAGTGCATTGGGATGTCCTGAAGTTGTGAAAGGTGCTGTAGAAATGCAAGTCTTTTCTTTTCTTCTTTAATCTGTTTGGAACAGGGCAACTTGACTTTGTATTGGTCTGTCTGGTGATACAGTCCCCATCGCTTACAGCGGGAGCGCCGGAGTTAACGTATTGCGGAACACGCGAATTTTCAATTGCTGCCGGCCCTGTTTGCCAACGTAATCGGGGTGGCTGGTCATTTGAAAATTGGGAATCAAATTGCCCACCATGGCCTGCCTGACCTGAGTCTAACTGCCAGTGCAGATTGAGGTCCTGCACCAGTGGTAGGACCTCGTTTGCAGTTCTCAGTACCGTTGGGTGGAGTGTGTGTGACCCGCCCCATTGCCGTCACATCGCTCACCGATTCGATGCAATAATCACGCCTGTCTCCTCACCGTGGTTACCGGTCACCAGCCAGCACGCTCTACCAATTGGGCACCCAACGGTCAAATCTGAGCCCACTGCGTGATGTGCCTTGAGAGGTTGTGTGTGTTGGTGCCCGACATAAATGCAAGCGTTCTTGTTCATTATTTTGATTTAATATCACTTTTAAGTTCGGCCAATGGCTGGTTAGACCTCGGCTGGAGTATTGTGTCCAATTCTGGGCGCCACACTTTAGGAAGGATGTCAAAGCTTTGGAGAGGGAGCAGAGGAGAGTTACCAGAATGGTACCAGGGATGAGGGACTTCCGTTATGTGGAGAGACTGGAGAAGCTGGGATTGTTCTCCTTATAGCAGAGAAGCTTAAGAGGAGATTTGATAGAGGTGTTCAAAATTTGAGGGGTTTTGATAGAGTAAATAAGGAGAAACTGTTTCCAGTGGCAGGAGGGTCGGTAACCAGAGGACACAGATTTAAGGTAATTGGCGAAAAATCCAGGGGGGAAATGAGGAGAATTGTTTTCACGCAGCCAGTTGTTGTGATCTGGAACGCGCTGCCTGAAAGGGCGGTGGAAGCAGATTCAATAGTAACTTTCAAAAGGGAATTGGATAAATACTTGAAAAGGGAAATCAATTGCAGGTCTCTGGGGAAAGAGCAGGGGGGAGTGGGACTAATTGGAGAGCTCTTTCAAAGAGCTGGCACAGGCACGATGGGCCGAATGGCCTCCTTCTGTATTATTCTATGATTCTAAGTGACTGGTTATCTCTCTACCTTTTTGAACTAAGATGTCATGGCAGACCAACCCAGCCTAACCTTGCAAGAGCCAGATGTTCCTGCCTACGCTCAATACCCCAACACACCATTACCATCAATGCAGCTGTGTGCTACGGTGCCTCCATATTACCCCAACAGCAGCTACTACACCCAGTACTCTGACGACTGGTACTCTCCAGCCATGTATGATGTTAAAAAGCTGCCCTGCGACAGAATCTTTCACAAAGACATGGAAGAGTGCGACATCCCGGTTGCCAAGAAGTCTAGGCTGGCCGCCATCTCTGGGAAGATGAAAGGCGATGAGCTATGTGTTGTGTGCGGAGACAAGGCCTCGGGGTATCACTACAACGCACTCACCTGTGAGGGCTGTAAAGGTAAGGACAGCTACTTGCCATGTACCTCACCAACCACGTTATTGAATGACGCTGGGTTGTCGCGGGAGACCGGAAAGAGTAGAGAAGCGGATTCAATATTCATTTTCAAAAGGGAATTGGATAAATACCTGAAGGGGGGGGGGGGTAAAAATTGGCAGGGCTCTGGGGAAAGAGCAGGGGGAGTGGGACTAATTGGAGAGCTCGTTCAAAGAGGCACAATGGGCCAAATGGCCTCCTTCTGTGCATCACACATTAGGAAGGATGTCAATGCCTTGGAGAGGGTGCAGAAGGTAGTTCCTGGAATGGCACCAGGGATTACTACAGTGACCACACGTCAAAAAACCCTTCCTTGGCTGTAAATTGCTTTGGAATGACCCAAGGTCATGAAAGGCACGAAGTTAATGCAAGGAAAGAGGGATAATGGGATATGAGTTTGTATTCCCTGGGGTTTAGAAGATTAACGGGTGATCTAATTGAGGTGTTTAAGATGATTAAAGGAGCTGATAGGGTCGATGGAGAGAAACTATTTCCTCTTCTGGGGGAATCCAGAACATGGGTGATTCTATGCTGTCTTACATTGAATCACAGACATTACAAGACGGAAACAGGCCGTTCGGTCCAACCATTCCGTGTTGGTGTTACCCTCCACATGACCCTGCATTGTTCTTGGAACATAGGAACAGGAGGCGACCATTCAGCCCCTCGAGCCTGTTCCGCCATTCAATGAGATCATGGCTGATCTGTATCGCAACTCCATCTAACCGCCTTGGTTCCGTATCCCATAACACCCTTGCCCAACAAAAATCTATCAATCTCATTTTTGAAATTTTCTATTGACCCCCAGCCTCAACAGCTTTTGGGGGGAGAGAGTTCCAGATTTCCACTACCCTTTGTGTGAGGAAGTGCTTCCTGACATCACCCCTGAATGGCCTGGCTCTAATTTTAAGGTTACGCCCCCTTGTTCTGGACTCCCCCCACCAGAGGAAATAGTTTCTCTTTATTTACCCGATCAACTCCTTTAATCATCTTAAACACCTTGATTAGATCGCCCTTGAATCTTTTATACTCGAGGGAATACAAGCTCATTATCCCCCTTTCCTTGTATTTGTATAGTGCCTTTCATGACCTTGTGACATCCCAAAGCGCTTTACAGCCAATGAAGAACTTTTTGAAGTGTAGTCACTGTTGCAGAAACATAGAAAAATAGGAGCAGGAGTAGGCCATTCGAGCCTGCTCCGCCATTCAATATGATCATAGCTGATCCTCTATCTCAATACCATATTCCCGCTCTCTCCCCATACCCCTTGATGCCTTTTGTGTCTAGAAATCTATCTATCTCCTTAAATATATTCAGTGACTTGGCCTCCACAGCCTTCTGTGGTAGAGAATTCCCCAGGTTCACCACCCTCTGAGTGAAGAAATTTCTCCTCATCTCAGTCCTAAATGTCCTACCCCGTATCCTGAGACTGTGACCCCTCGTTCTAGACCCCCCCCCCAGCCAGGGGAAACATCCTCCCTGCATCCAGACTGTCTAGCCCTGTCAGAATTTTATACATTTCAATGAGGTCCCCACTCATTCTTCTAAACTCTAGTGAATACAGGCCTAGTTGACACAATCTCTCCTCATATGACAGTCCTGCCATCCCAGGAATCAGTCTGGTGAACCTTCGCTGCACTCCCTCTATGGCAAGTATATCCTTTCTTAGGTAAGGAGACCAAAACTGCACACAGTACTCCAGGTGTGGTCTCACCAAGGCCCTGTATAACTGTAGTAAGATACGAATTGTAATGTAGGAAACGCGGCAGCCAATTTGTGTACAGCAAGCTCCCACAAACAGCAATGTGTAATGACCAGATCATCTGATTTAAAAACCTCTTGTTGTGGGGAAGTCCAAAACTAGGGGCCATCAATATAAGATAGTCACTAATAAATCCAATAGGGAATTCAGGAGAAACTTCTTTACCCAGAGAGTGGTGAGAATGTGGAACTCGCTGCCACAGGGAGTAGTTGAGGCGAATAGTATAGATGCATTTAAGGGGAGGCTGGATAAGCACATGAGGGAGAAAGGAATAGAAGGATATGTCGATGGGGTGAGATGAAGAGGGGTGGGAGGAGGCTCGTGTGGAGCATAAACACCGGCACGGACCAGTTGGGCCGAATGGCCTGTTTCTGTGCTGTGGACTCGATGCAAAAATAAAAATCAATGAAAATTAATTTGGGATTCATATTTCCTGTGTAGAAAGTGGATGTGAATCAAAGGAAAACTACCCACTTTTCTTATCAATGAAATGTACGGTAATTATTTTCATATTAGGACAAAAATTTGAGTGTGATATTGTATTACTGAAGGAAAAGTAATTTATTTTTCATCAATGGCATCATTAATCATGTTTAATATTAAATATCAGTAGAAGGCACATAGTCCCAGAAATAGATAAGGAGCAGAATCTTAGTGATAAAGTGAGATATTTTCACACAAAGGGAAAGGTTTTCAAACAAATGCATAATGCACCTGTGCTCAAATCCCTCCATGGCCTCGCCCCTCCCAATCTCTGTAATCTCCTCCAGCCCTACAACCCTCCGAGATCTCTATCACTAAGGAAATAGTACTTGGTAAAATAATGGGACTAAAAGATGACAAGTCCCCTAGACCAGATGGCCTGCATCCCAGGATCTTAAAAGAAGTGGCTGCAGAGATAGTGGATGCATTGTTTGCAATATACCAAAATTCCCTGGACTCTGCAGAGGTCCCAGCGGATTGGAAAACCGCAAATGCAACACCCCTATTTAAGAAAGGAGGAAGACAGAAAGCAGGAAACTATAGACCAATTAGCCTAACATCTGTCGTTGGGAAAATGCTGGAGTCCTTCATTAAGGAAGCAGTAGCAGGGCATTTGGAAAATCATAATGCAGTCAAGCAGAGTCAGCATGGTTTTATGAAAGGGAAATCATGTTTAACAAACTTGCTGGAATTCTTTGAATAGGTAACGAGCAGGGTGGACAAGGGTGAGCCAGTGGATGTGGTGTATTTGGATTTCCAGAAGGCATTCAATAAGGTGCCACATAAAAGGTTACTGCATAAGATAAGAGCTCACGGAATTGGGCGTAATGTATTAGCATGGATAGAGAATTGGCTAACGAACAGAAAGCAGAGAGTCGGGATAAATGGGTCATTTTCCGGTTGGCAAACGGTAACTAGTGGGGTGCCACAGGGATCGGTGCTGGGGCCTCAACTATTTACAATCTACGTTAATGACTTGGATGAAGGGACCGAGTGTAATGTAGCCAAGTTTGCGGATGATAGAAAGATGGGTGGGAAAGCAAGTTGTGCAGAGGACTGAAAGAATCTGCAAAGGGATATAGACAGGCTAAGTGAGTGGGCAAACATTTGGCAGATGGAGTATAATGTGGGAAAGTGCGAGGTTATACACTTTGGCAGGAAAAATAAAAAAGCAAAATTATTTAAATGGAGAGATTACAAAATGCTACAGTTCAGAGGGACCTGGGGATCCTTGTGCATGAAACACAAAAAGTTAGCATGCAGGTACAGCAAGTAATCAAAAAGGCAAATGGAATGTTGGCCTTTATTTCAAAGGGGTTGGAGTATAAAAGCAGGGAAGTCCTGCTACAACTGTACAGGGTATTGGTGAAACCACACCTTGAGTACTGCGTACAGTTTTGGTCTCCTTATTTAAGGAAGGATATACTTGCATTGGAGGCAGTTCAGAGACGATTCACTAGGTTAATTCCAGAGATGAGGGGGTTAACTTATGAGGAAAGGTTGAGCAGGTTGGGCCTGTACTCCTTGGAATTTAGAAGAATGAGAGGTGATCTTATTGAAACATAAGATACTGAGGGGGCTCAACAAGGTAGATGCAGAGAGGATGTTTCCCCTCGTGGGGAAATCTAGAACTCGGGGGCATAGTTTTAGATAAAGGGTCGCCCTTTTAGAACTGAGATGAGGAGGAATTTCTTCTCTCAGAGGGTTGTAAATCTGTGGAATTCTCTGCCCCAGAGAGCTGTGGAGGCTGGCTCATTAAATACATTTAAGGTGGAGATAGACAGATTTTTGCAAGATAAGGGAGTGAAGGGTTATGGGGAGCGGGCGGGGAAGTGGCTTTGAGCCCAAGATCAGCCATGATCTTATTGAATGGCGGAGCAGGCTTGAGGGGCCAAGTGGCCTATTCCTGCTCCTATTTCTTATGTTCTTATGTTCTCTGCGCTCCTCCAATTCTGGCCTCTTGAGCATCCCCGATTTTAATCGCTTCACCATTGGCGGCCGTGCCTTCAGCTGCCTGGGCCCTAAGCTCTGGATTCCCTCCCTAAACCTCTCCGCCTCTCTCTCCTCCTTTAGAATGCTCCTAAAGCCTACTATTTTGGTCACCTGTCCTAATATCTCCTTCTTTGGCTCGGTGTCATTTTGTTTGATAATCGCTCCTGTGAAGCACCTTCGGACGTTTTACTACGTTAAAGGCGCTATATAAATGCAAGTTGTTGTATCAAATTTCTCCCCGTGTTATAATGGAGGCGTTAACCTAAATTTGCGACAAGCTAGCTGATTCATTGAAAGTGTGACGACTGTTATCAATTCTCAAAGACAATCATAACTGGTCCATATCACAAGCCAAATTCCATCGAACCAGAGGTTTACTGCACAGGAGGTGGCCATTCGGCCATCATGTCTGTGTCGGCTCTTTGCTTGAGCAATCCAAAACTAATCCCACTGCCATGCTCTCTCCCTCTTCAAATGCTTATTTACTCTTCCCTTAAAAATACAATGGTCTCGGCCTCCACTGCTCTCTGTCCATCCGTTTATTGCGTTCTGCCCCAGGATGGGTCCTAACTCAAGACTCACACGCGAGGTCCTTGAGCCACTGACTGGGGAAGAGGAGTTGAGGTGGTTTCCTGTTGCCTTCCTCACGGTTCTTGATTTTCGGAGGACCATCTCCTAGTTGTGTCACAACCATGGCTAAAGACCCCCACCCACCCTTTACAATGGGGGAGGTGCCACCAGCAGCCATCGGACACAAGTACCCCTGCTGGACATCAACCCAGTATTCAGAGCCTGTGCTCCAGTCTGAAATGGAGCCAAGTTGAACCCTAGGATTGTTCTAACCATCAAAGGGAAGATGTTTATTCCAGCAAAATCCTAAGCCGCTGTGCAATCTAGTCACCTGTTCTTCCTCTAGTTTATGGCAATAAGATGATGTGGTTCATTCGTTGATGTCTTGCAGCCAAAATAGTCTCCCTGGTTCAAAGATGAGAGTTTTTTTATAGGAAGGTATTGACGTAGATTTTCCACTTCACGCCCCAATGAGTAAGAGCTTGGAGAGGGGGTGGAAAATCCGTATCTCAAACATAGTAACGGGAGGAGGCCATTCAGCCCCCCGAGCTTGCTCCGCCACTCAATGAGATCATGGCTGATCTGTGACCTAACTTCATCTACCCGCCTTTGTCCCATGTCCCTTAGTACCTTTGGTTAACAAAAATCTATCAATCTCAGATTTAAAATGAACAATTGATCTAGCATCAATTGCCGTTTGCGGAAGAGAGTTCCAAACTTCTACCAAGTCAGGCAGAAACTGCTTCCAAGTTTCCAGTCAAGTTCTTGGCCCTGCCAAAGTCTTAGATGTCATGAGACGCTGAGGTGGAAAATCTCCTCCCGTGCGTGGGCCATGTAGATTGAATTCTGTTTAACAAGGTACACAAGCAAATGTCCTGTCGTCGTATCTTTGAGTTGTTGTGGTGAGCAAAGTGGCCTTGGGATTTGTGCCAATGTCCTTGTGATAGATTTACAGTGTGATAATGGCTTGTGCAACCTGATGGGGAAGGTGAGGTGAGGCCAAGGTTTTGCAATGCTTCCAGTCTAATAAAGAGAAGTGTGACTCCTTCAGTAGATTAATCATCCCTAACAAACATTAATTCCTCACAATCACAGTCAGCAACAGAAAAGTTTGCTTGTTACATAGGCTGAAAAATATTATTCATTTTTTTTACTCACATGGTAGATCGCAGGTAGAATCATAGAAGGTTCCGGCACAGGAGCAGCACATTCAACCCTTCAAGTCTGAGCTGTGTTTCTCTCCATGAGACTCCCAGTCTCATGTTCTTCTGCAATCATTCTAGTTCTGCGATTGCTAACTGCTGGAATAAAATACAATAGTTGCATGTGTCCGTCCATTGCGCTGTGCCCCAGGGCGGGTCCTAACTCCACTCTCGCACGTGAGGTCCTTGAGCCACTTACTAGGGAAGAGCAGCTGAGGGGGTTTCCTGTTGCCTTCCTCATGGTTTTTAATCTTTGGAGGACGGTCTTCTAGGTGAGCTGCAAGCAAGGCTAAATAGTCCCACCCATCCTTTCCGATGGGGTCACCCACACCCATTGGGCAAAGGAACACTCGATGGGCGTTGACCCAGTATTCCGAGCCGGAGCTCCAGTCTCCACACGCTGGGACTGCCTGGAGTGGGGTTCGAACCCTTCACCTTCTGACTCCGAGGTGGGAATGCTATCACTAAGCCACAGGCTCTCTCCGTTACATGGGAAAGCCATATAAAAAAACCCTACATGTTTTACACTATAATCTAGGGAATGTGTCTGACCAAGCATGAAAATTTGCGTATTGGACCTCCAACATTCAGACTGCCCTGAGCAATTTACCTGTAATCATGGAGCATTGACGATTTAACAACAGCCCCTGTCTTACTCATCACATAAGGCGCTGTCTGATCTCAGAGCCGTGTTTCACACTTGGACGCAGTTTGGTCAGGGGGCTGAATACTCTAATTATTTCCCATCCAGGTTGACCTTTCCACCCTGCAGGCAAAGGATCGCACGCACCGCTGGGAGAACAAGTAGGATATGGGGGGGCGGGGAGTGCCAAGTGTATGTAGCGGAAACAAAGCTTAACATCCGAGCTTAGGCAGTTAAAGCAACAATTGGGTCTTTCAAGTAATGGAGCCAAGAACTCTGGAGATTGGGAGGCCTGGGCCAGAGTCAAGTCTCATAAACCAAAAGACATGCCAAGCTCTTATAGAATCATAGAATGATGCAGCACAGAAGGAGGCCATTCGGCCCATCATGCCTGTGCCGGCTCTTTGAAAGAGCTCTCCAGTTAGTCCCACTCCCCCTGCTCTTTCCCAATAGCCCTGCAAATGTTTCCCTTCAAGTATTTCTCCAATTCCCTTTTGAAAGTTACTATTGAATCTGCTTCCACCGCCCTTTCAGGCAGCGCGTTCCAGATCACAACACCTCGCTGCGGAAAACCAATTCTCCTCATCTCCCCTCTGGCTCTTTTGCCAATTACCTTAAATCTGTGTCCTCTGGTTACCGACCCTCCTGCCAGTGGAAACAGTTTCTCCTTATTTACTCTATCAAAACCTACTCATGATTTTGAACAACTCTATTAAATCTCTACTCTAAAGAGAACAATCCCAGCTTCTCCAGTCTCTCCACTTTTTAAATGTTTAATAAATACCTAAAGCACATTTCTAGAGATTTCAATGTGGTTGTGGAAGATTTTTCGAACAATTGGTTTGTACAACCCATTAGTCAACCTGGATCTATATTATTTCATCGAAAGGTCACTGTTTTCATAATGAAATCTGATTTAATTTAGGTGGTACTATGAGGTCGAAGTCTATAGATTACCTTTGATAAAGCATGCTGCAATTGGGATCTATTTAAAAAAAAAATCTTTCTCAATGTGAAAATGGCCAGACAATCTATTTTTAGTGATGTTGGTTGAGGGATAAATATTGGCCAGGATTCTGGGGAGAACTCCCCTGCAGTTATTCGAAATAGTGTCGTGGGATTTTATATAGCCACCTGAGAGGGAAGGTGGGGCCTCAGTTTAACGTCTCATCCGTCAAGACGGTCTCTCCGACAGTGCGGCGCTCCCTCAGTACTGCCCCTCCGACAGTGCGGCGCTCCCTCAGTACTGCCCCTCCGACAGTGCGGCGCTCCCTCAGTATTGCCCCTCCGACAGTGCGGCGCTCCCTCAGTACTGCCCCTCCGACAGTGCGGCGCTCCCTCAGTACTGCCCCTCCGACAGTGCGGCGCTCCCTCAGTACTGCCCCTCCGACAGTGCGACGCTCCCTCAATACTGTCCCTCAAACAGTGCAGCACTCCCTCAGTACTGCCTCTCCGACAGTGCGACGCTCCCTCAGTACTGCCCCTCCGACAGTGCGGCCCTCCCTCAGTACTGCCCCTCCGACAGTGCGCCGCTCCCTCAGTACTGCCCCTCCGACAGTGCGGCGCTCCCTCAGTACCGCCCCTCCGACAGTGCGGCGCTCCCTCAGTACCGCCCCTCCGACAGTGCGGCGCTCCCTCAGTACTGCCCCTCCGACAGTGCAGCGCTCCCTCAGTACTGCCCCTCCGACAGTGCGGTGCTCCCTCAGTACTGCCCCTCCGACAGTGCGGCGCTCCCTCAGTACTGCCCCTCCGACAGTGCGGCGCTCCCTCAGTACCGCCCCTCCGACAGTGCGGCGCTCCCTCAGTACTGTCCCTCCGACGGTGCGGCGCTCCCTCAGTACCGCCCCTCCGACAGTGCGGCGCTCCCTCAGTACCGCCCCTCCGACAGTGCGGCGCTCCCTCAGTACCGCCCCTCCGACAGTGCGGCGCTCCCTCAGTACCGCCCCTCCGACAGTGCGGCGCTCCCTCAGTACCGCCCCTCCGACAGTGCGGCGCTCCCTCAGTACTGCCCCTCCGACAGTGCAGCGCTCCCTCAGTACTGCCCCTCCGACAGTGCGGCGCTCCCTCAGTACTGCCCCTCCGACAGTGCGGCGCTCCCTCAGTACCGCCCCTCCGACAGTGCGGCGCTCCCTCAGTACTGCCCCTCCGACAGTGCGGTGCTCCCTCAGTACCGCCCCTCCGACAGTGCGGCGCTCCCTCAGTACTGCCCCTCCGACAGTGCGGCGCTCCCTCAGTACCGCCCCTCCGACAGTGTGGCGCTCCCTCAGTACTGCCCCTCCGACAGTGCGGCGCTCCCTCAGTACTGCCCCTCCGACAGTGCGGCGCTCCCTCAGTACAGCCCCTCCGACAGTGCGGCGCTCCCTCAGTACTGCCCCTCCGACAGTGCGGCGCTCCCTCAGTACTGCCCCTCCGACAGTGCGGCGCTCCCTCAGTACTGCCCCTCCGACAGTGCGGCGCTCCCTCAGTACTAGAATTGATGCTCAAGTCTCAGAAGTGGGGCTTGAACCCACCACCTTCTGACTCGGCTGCGAGAGTTGCCCACTGAGACGAGACTGACACTATAACAGTAATTGGGGGACCCTTATTTTACAACACTCGATGATGGCTTACTCCAGAGCACTCTGGCTGCTAAAAAAAAAAAAAATACGAGGGGCCACGAAGGGATAAAACATTCATTATATCTGAGGCAGACATAATACCAATTATTTTAATGAAATCATAATCGAGACAAATGATCCCTGTGAAATGACAACCTTCTACCTGACCCAACATCGGCACTTCATCGAGGCAAGTGCACATTTCTACTGTGTCGAGGTGCCAGTTGGTGAGAAATGAGCGAGACATGTTGGCTAAGCATGTGATTGCATTCTGTATTGTGCTGTAGTGAGCACTTTGCTTCAGTGGAGGCTGACACCAGGTCACTCTCGCACCGGAAGATGACAGGCGGTGGAGCTTGTCAAAGATTTGATAGTTTGTTAAAAGATTGGAAGCCGTTGCCAATGTCCCCTAAAATGGTAAGTTGAAGGTTTCACTGACCTTCCTTTGCTAACGTTAACAGTCGATGTTGAGCGGCGAACTGTATCATTAGTCTGATCCAATCATCACACCAAGCAGCCTCTACAGGAATGTGTGATGTGCCTCTCAGACTAAGACTGGACAACTGACAAACCACTAACTTTAAGAATTTGGAAATGAACATAAGAACAAAAGAAATAGAACCTGGAGTCGGCCATTCGGCCCATCGAGCCTGCTCCGCCATTCAATAAGATCATGGCTGATCTTCTACCTCATCTCCACTTTCCTGGCCGATCCCCATATCCCTTGATTCCCTTAATATCCAAAAATCTATCGATCTCTGTCTTGAATTTACTCAATGATTGAGCCTCCACAGCCCTCTGGGGTAGAGAATTCCAAAGATTCACAACCCTTGAGTGAAGAAATTTCTCCTCATCTCAGTCCTAAATGGCCGACCCCTTATTCTGAGACTGTGACCCCTGGTTCTAGACTCCCCAGCCAGGGGAAACATCCTCCCTGCATCTACCCTGTCAAGCCCTGTAAGAATTTTGTATATTTCAATGAGATCACCTCTCATTCTTCTAAACTCTAGAGAGTATAGGCCTAGGCCTAAAAATTCGGTTGCTTTGCGCCTCCCGTTAGTGCCCTAAGAGGGCGCTAATGGGGCGCAAAGCAACTAGCGCCCGGGCGTGGCATCGCTAACGCCTCCCTCAAAATTCAGCAGGAGGTTAGCGGTGGTGGTAACCGTTAGCGCCCTGCGGCAATGACATCATTGCCATGTGCAGCGCCCCGCTCCCGCCCCTTACTTCCTGTGGTCATGAATTTTGTTCATGCTTTTCTGTTTTTTACGCGTGCCCGGGATTTCCACTGACCTTCCGCCAAAGTTATGGCGGCCGATCAGGAGGACACCCGAGGAAATTCCCAGTGTAAGTATTGCACTACTGGTTACTGGCTCTATTTTGCTGCATCTCTGTAATTAGCTTATTTGTAAATAAATCTGACGGTTAGTTTTAGCCTGAACATAATGCCTTTCTGAGGAGACTGGAGATGGTGTACGTCCCTTGTAATCTCTGATGCACAATACTGTAATTAAAGAGTAATTGTTAGTCAGCAACAACCTGCATTTATATAGCGCCTTCAACGTAATAAAACGTCCCAAGGTGCTTCAGAGGAGAGTAATCAGACAAAAATTGACACTGAGCCAAAGAAGGAACTATTAGGACAGATGATTAAAAGCTTGGTCAAAGCGATGGGTTTTAAGGAGATTCTTGAAGGATGAAAGAGGTGGAGAGGTTTAGACAGGGAATTCCAGAGCTTGGGGCCCAGGCAGCTGAAGGCACGGCCGCCAATGGTGGAGCGAAGGAAATCCAGAAATGCGCAAGAGGCTGGAATTGGAGGAGCGTGGGCATGGAGGAGGTTACAGAAATTGGGAGGGGCGAGGCCACGGAGGGATTTGAACACGAGGAATGGGAAATTTAAAATTGAGGTGTTGTAGGTCAGCGAGCAAGGGGTGATGGGTGAACAAGACTTGGTCCTGTGACATGCAATCACATCCACGGTAACCATAACGATGCAGATTTGACTCTGAGGAGATATAATCTGCTTATGACGTTGTGCCTCTGCTGGGAGCACAAGTTTAAAGTGTGAGGAGAGAGCCAGAATCATTACTAAATGATGGAGACATGTGTATCTAATGATCAGGCAAAGCAGGAATCGAGACACAGCTTATTAGATATGTAGAAGTAACATTTGCCATATGTGCCCAGAAGGATAAACAAAGCGCCTCATAAGTAATATTAAAATTTAAAGCAGTTTAAATTTTAACAACACTTCACATGTTTTTTTTATATAACACTGTCGCAATTGATGGCAAAAAGAGCAATAATCCCGTGAGGGGTTTAACAGCTGATTAGAAGTATTATAACCTCCTGTTAAAGGGGCTCGTGGTAGAGGTTACGCCTCATTAGCGAGACTGATGGTTTTAGTCAGTGGACTGGATTCCCTTCTGCCCTGTTTAGTTGTTAGCTGAGGCTTGGTACTAACTTGTGTAACATTAACCCGCACCATGTCTAGAGTGTAGCTATCCTCAATGTTACACAGAATTACAGAGAACATTCAGCACAGAAACAGGCCATTGGACCCAACCAGTCTGTGCTGGTGTTTATGCTCCACACGAGTCTCCTCCCATTCCCTCTGCCTCATCTCAGCCTTGCAGCAAATCTTTCTATTCCCTCTTCCCTCATGTACTCGTCTAGTTTCCTTAACAGAGCATTGTGTCTACCTCCCACTTTATAAACAGGAGAGCGTGAGCGATCATCAATTATATCAGGCGATGCTAAAGAAAGAAAGACTTGTATTTCTACGGCGCCTTTCACCACCTCAGGACGACCCAAAGTGCTTTACAGTCAATGAAGTACTTTTTGAAGTGTAGTCCCTGTTGTAATGTAGGAAACGTGGCAGCCAATTTGCGCACAGCAAGCTCCCACAAACAGCAATGTGATAATGACCAGATAATCTGTTTGTGATGTTGG
Source organism: Squalus acanthias (assembly GCA_030390025.1). Lineage (NCBI taxonomy): Eukaryota > Metazoa > Chordata > Chondrichthyes > Squaliformes > Squalidae > Squalus > Squalus acanthias. The sequence continues at coordinate 120,471,815 of CM059435.1, forward strand.
TTGAGGGATAAATATTGGCCCCAGGATACTGGGGAGAACTCCCCCTGCTCTTCTTCAAAATAGTGCCCATGGGATCTTTAACATCGACCTGAGAGAGCAGACGGGGGCCTCGATTTAACGTCTCATCCTAAAGACGGCACCTCCCTCAGTACTGCACTGGAGTGTTGGCCTGGACTTTTGTGTTCAAGTCTCTGAAGTGGGATTTGAACCCAGAACTTCTGACTCAGAGGCAAGAGTGCTGCCCACTGAGCCACAGCTGACAATTTTTAATTGTTAGTCTGGCTTTCAAAAAAATAAAAAAATTCTTTGGATGTGGGCCTCACTGGCAAGGCTGGCATTTAATGCCCATCTCTAGTTGCCTCTTGAGAAGGTGGTGGTGGGCCGCCTTCAAACTGCTGCAAGGTTTGATACAACTGAGTGTCTCGCTAGACCACTGCAGAGGGCAGTTCAGAGTCAACCAGGTTAGTGTGGGACTGGAGTTACATATAGGCCCAGACCGGGTAAGGACGGCAGGTTTCCTTCCCTAAAGGACATCAGTGAACCAGTTGGGTTTTTGCTATGATCCAACAGCTTCATGGTCACTTTTACTGAGACCAGATTCTTATTTCCAGATTTATTTTGCAACTGAATTCAAATTCTCAAACTGCCCTGGTGGGATTTGAAGTCCCGTTCTCTGGATTATGAATCCAGGAACAGAACCACCACACCAACATTTCAAGGTTAAATGTACCAACCTTGCACTTGCACTGTTCCATGAATTCAACAGAGGGTGCAATGTGCTAGGACAGGGGTTGAGTTTGGGTTCAGGCTACTCCCAACATCCTGGGTTGTCAAAAGGTCCCTCGTTAGATGGTAAAACTTCAACTAACATCTCAGTGACATAAAGGGGGAAAAGTTCGGCTGGTTTGCGCCTCCCGTTAGCGCCCTAAGAGGGTGCTAATGGGGCGCAAAGCAACTAGCGCCAGGGTGCGGCGATGCTTGCGCCGCTCGCGAAATTGACCAGTCATTTTGCGGCGGCGCTAAACACTACCGCCACGATCTCCTGCGCCCGGAGATCGTGACATCAGTCGAGCGTGCAACGCCCCGGTAGCGCCCTGGACCGGATATTGAGTGGCGCCCCCTGCCTTACCGCCTGCCGCTAGCAACGACAGGTTGAGGGGAGCGTTTTGCAGTCGGAAAGGGACTGGGGGAGCGCTATTTAAAGGCGACCACTTCCTGCCTTTTCTTGTCGGCGACATTATTGCACCACGCATTCAGACAGAGAGAGACTTCTGGAGAGATTCAACACTGTGAAGGAGTTTTGGGTACTGAGCAGCACGTTGCAGGTTCATTTTGATTTGACCTTCCTTGCATCGATTTAGAAGAGATTATGGGGGCTGCACTCTGAGCTCTTTCCCTGGGCCTCTCCATTGTTCTTTCCAGCAGATTTGATGTACAGGTCTCTCCAGGCCGAGATTCAAGGCTGCAATGAGCAGGGTGTGGATGGAGAACAAGATCGACCCTCCCCTTTAAGAACTGGCTGGCGCCAGTGTGTCTGTGTTCCATTGCTGACTGACATCACATGAGCTTCGCCAGCGCTCTGAGGTAGCGCCTCGCTCCTCGGCGTTAGCGCCTTAAGAGAGGTGTGTAGCGCCTGATTTAGCGCTCCAATCGCCTCCAGGGGCGATAGAAGCCAAGTTTGCAGTCGGAGGCGATAATTAGCACCAGGCGCTAAACTTTGCGCCCGGCCGATAATCGCGCCCCAAACGGGGCGATACCAAATTTCTCACCCTATGAATCTTTGCGGTAAGTCAGGGGGCGCTACTGAAGATCGCGTCCGGGGCGCAGTGCCGCGGGGCGCAGTGCCGCGGGGCGCTAACGGTTACCGCCGCCGCTAACCTCCCGCTGAATTTCGTGGGAGGCGTTGGCGGCGCCGCGCCCAGGCGCTAGTTGCTTTTCGTCCCGTTAGCGCCCTCTTAGGGCACTAATGGGAGGCGCAAAGCATCCGAATTTTTCCCCCATAGTCATAACGGCACAGAAGGAGGCCATTTGGCCCATCGAGTCCACGCCGGCTCACTGTAGAGCAATCCAGTCAGTCCCATTCCCCGCTCCATCTCCGTAGCCCTGCAAGTTTATTTCCCTCAAGTGCCTTGAGAGCGATTGTCTGATGGGCGGGTGTCAATGAAGAATGGAGCTGGCGGGGAATGCTGGTTTGGGAACTCGAAGGCCTTGGAGAGGGTGCGGAGGAGATTTACTCGAATGGTTTCAGGGATGAAGGACTTCAGTTACGTGGAGAGACTGGAGAAGCTGCGGTTGTTCTCCTTAGAGCAGAGAAGGTTGAGGGGAGATTTAATAGTGGTGTTAAAAATTATGAAGGGCTTTGATAGAGTAAATCTGGAGAAACTGTTGCCAGTGGAAGGAGTGTCGATCACCAGAGGACATCATTGACAAAAAATCTAGCGGGGAGATGAGGAGAAATATTTTTACGCAGCGAGTTGTTGTGATCTGGAACGCGCTGCCTGAAAGGGCGGTGGAAGCGGATTCAATAGTAACTTTCAAAAGGGAATTGGAGAAATACTTGAAGGGGAAAAATTTGCAGGACTGTGGAGAAAGAGCAGGGGGGAGTGGGACTAATTGGAGAGCTCTTTCAAAGAGCCGGCACAGGCACGATGGGCCGAATGGCCTCCTTCTGTGCTGTTTGATTCTAGCTCTTAACTTTCTGCTTGTTTAAATTAATGGTTGCGATTTCCAGACCAGCGCATTCCTTCCTAGGAAAGATCAATCAGACCGAAAATGCCAGAGACTATTATTTTTTTGTGTGTATTTTGTCACTGTGAGTGACGGGAATGGGAGGAATGGAACTTTACTCTACTGAGGCATCAGGTGTCTGCATCAAGAACTCCCCCAGTCAAGTAGAGTAGGGGGTTCATGTTCCCCTTAACCTCAACCTCACAACAACAATGAAACTTTGCTCCTTTGCACTTTATTTATCACATCACTCGTTTCAGCCAAACGTAACCAATGCTGGTTTTAATTTTTAATGTTCACCGCACTATTAGCAACTCACCAGGCTCTGCACACGATCAGGGTGCTTCTATCGAAGTCATTTTTAATCCGTCTTAACTAGATTTAAAATATGAGAGCGCAGTGGGCATTAAAAATTTAAATGCCGGAGTTTTCTCTGAGCATTAACTCAACGAAAGCTGAGACGTGACAACACAAGAGCGTTGGATCCTTGGGAGGTGACCAGAAACCTTGCTTTCATCTTTCATGTATTATTCCGCACTGTGTACAAGTTGTGGGCATCGCACCGCAGAGGATTGAGGTGGGGCTTTCGAGCTCTACTATAATTAAAGGGTTAAGAATGGGAATCGAATGAGCTAATAGGCCTTTGCAGTAGTAAGCTTTTTCCTAAGTTGCTGAACTGGCAGTTGAGATAACCTAAGAATAACATGTTGATTTTGCAGTAGTGTTAGAATGATTAACGACTGAAAGCTGTGTCACTTAGAGACAATTGCAAATAGCCGGACATGGAACCGTAAGAGGCCTAGAGGATGCAAGTTCTGCTCTGGCAGGAAAGTAGAACAATGAGTTGGAAATAAAAAGTCCTAGAGGGGCAGGAAAGGAGGACAATGAGTCAGAAGTACAATGTTAGTGAAATCCCATCTGGCATAAACAAATGTCATAGGTGCAACAACAGCTTGCGGTGATAACGGACATATACTTTTCCAGTAATAAAGGTGGTACTTTAATGTAACGCGGCATAGGCAACCAATCAGTGAATGTGCACACAGAGCGAAACCCAATCAAATTGTTAAGATGGGTCGTGCATGAGACTAATTATGAACCAAAATTTGTATAAAAGATTGCTTAAACTTTGTATCATTGGAGAGAAGCCTGGCTAGACAGATAGCAGGTTGTCTCCCCACCGGTGCGAATAAAGACTGCTTGAATCTTCGAACGCAGACCTGGTGTCGAGTGTTTATTTCAAATACTCCACTTCAGGATATATTGGCCTTTGAAGGAGCGCAGCGCAGACTCAGCAGAATATTACCAGGGCTCCAGCTGTTCACTTTCTGGGCCAGAGAGGTTGATGGGCAGTCATTAACAATTATCACGTTGTTAATTACTACACTTACCTTTCTGTGGTGAGTTTGATGGGTAACTAATGTGCAAATTCATGAAACTCGCGGAGCGGCGCAAATCGGCCAGCAGGTTCTGGAGGTTTGCAACTCACGGCGTATCTTTTAACCCCCCTGAACTTGCTGGCTGATTTACACATTGGCAATGGTGTGTGTTGTTTGACACGCCAGTATTGTTCCAGCAAGTTCTGGCCCAATGATAGACGGTCGGTTAATATCATAAACTAAGGAAGCACAAAGAGTCTCATTAAGTACTAGCATAACTGCCTGCGGAGTTTATCAAGGTAAGGGATTTTTTTCATATAGAATTAGGAGAGGGGTTTTAGAAACTCTTGGCTCAGCCAATCAGAAGGTTCCTGGGCTCAAGCCCCAATTCCAGGATGTGAGCGCATAATCCAGGTGACACTCCAGTGCTGCAATATCAGAGGGTTGGATGGGACGATAAAACCATCCTCTGTCTACCTGTTCTAGGAAAAAGCGTGTTTAGTTTCACAAAAATGATTGCCTCGTTTATATTTAACTTGTTTTATTTTAGTGAAGTTCAGTTTACACAAATGTGGGTGAAGTTGCACGAATGAGCGGCGCGACCCGTTGTTTAGTTTCCTCTTTGTCCCACGCTCCAGGCTTCTTCCGTCGCAGCATCACTAAGAACGCGGTGTATAAGTGTAAGAATGGCGGGAGCTGTGAGATGGACATGTACATGAGACGCAAGTGTCAGGAGTGTCGCCTGAGGAAGTGCAAGGAAGTAGGGATGCTGGCCGAATGTAAGTATCTCCGCATCGTCAACGCAACAATCCAAATCTGCCCAAAGGAACATCCTTCCACAGGCCAACAACAGCTTGCATTTATATAGCGCCTTCAACGTCCCAGGGCGCTACACAGAGAAATAATCCGACAAAAGAAATTGAGATTGAGCCAAAGAAGGAGACATTAGAATTGGAGTTTAGAAGAATGAGAGGTGATCTTATTGAAACATATAAGATTCTGAGGGGGGTTGACAAGGTCGATGCTGAGAGGATGTTCCCCTCGTGGGGAATCTAGAACTAGGGGGCACAGTCTCAGAATAAGGGGTCGCCCATTTCAAACGGAGATGAGGAGGAATTTCTTCTCTCAGAGGGTCGTGAATCTTTGGAATTCTCTACCCCAGAGAGCTGTGGAGGCGGAGTCAGTGAATATATTCAAGGCGGAGATAGACAGATATTTGAGCTACAGGGGAGTCAAGGGTTATGGGGAGCGGGCGGGAAAGTGCTGTTGAGGCCAAGATCAGATCAGCCATGATCTTATTGAATGGCGGAGCAGGCTCAAGGGGCCCAATGGCCGACTCCTGCTCCTATTTCTTATGTTCTTGTGTTCTTATTAGGACAGGTGACCAAAAGCTCTGGTCAAATAGTAGGTTTTAAGGAGAGTCTTAAAGGAGGAGACAGAGGTGGAGAGGTTTAGGGAGGGAATTCCAGAGCTCAGGGCCCAGGCAGCTGAAGGCACGGCCGCCAATGGTGGGACGATTAAAATCGGGGATGCGCAAGAGGGCAGAATTAGAGGAGCGCAGAGATCTCGGAGGGTTGTCGGGCTGGTGGAGATTACAGAGATAGGGAGGAGCGAGGCCATGGAGGGATTTGAACACGAGGATGAGAATTTTAAATTTGAGGGTTTGGTGGACCATCACTAAGAGCTAATTAATCAATGCAAGAACCCTCTTTATACAGGATTGAGGAAACCAGCCTCTGCAGGTGCATTTCAGGCGATTCCGACATGAATTCAAACTAAACCCACGTCTAAATCTTTGAAATTGCAGAGCGAAAGTCATGCGAAAAGCAATAATTGGCCAAACTTCACATTTTATGATGGGCTACCAGGCTGTGTTACTTGATGAAAAGACCAATCGACCTATTGTTAAATATTTAAACTATCAGAGAATCTTACAGCGCAGAAGGAGGCCATTCGGCCCATCGTGCCTGTGCCAGCTCTTTGAAAGAGCTCTCCAATTAGTCCCACTCCCCCCTGCTCTTTCCCCACAGCCCTGCAATTTTCTGCCCTTCAAGTATTTCTCCAAATCCCCTTTTGAAAGTTACTATTGAATCTGCTTCCACCGCCCTTTCAGGCAGCGCATTCCAGATCACAACAACAGTGACTACATTTCAAAAGTACTTCATTGGCTGTAAAGCGCTGTGGGGCGAGCTGAGGTGGTGAAAGCTGAATTTCAGGCCTCTCTGGACAAGAACAGGCCCAGTCTAATTTCTGCCCAATATTCTGTACCTTTAAAAGTTAATGCCCACATTCCGTGAATGAAAATAAAGGTCATGAGGTCACAGCAATGGGCCCCAATTTTAACTCTAGGCGGAGTTAAAATTACAGTCGGGTCTCGATGATGTCATCGGGCCGCAACATGCCTATGTGAAGAAGGACCCTGTTGGCTCCGGGCACCTGTCCTCGCCGCCTGCTCAGGAGAGCGGGTTAAAATCGCAGATGTTGCGATCATGGCGGCTTTCGGACAGGTGACAGCCAGGGCGATTTTAACTGCCCGCCCGCCCGCCAGGTTTCTGCTGAGCGAGTCGGGTTAAAATCGCCCCATTGATCCATGAAAGCCAATGGGTTCACTGATGCCCTTCAGGCAAGGGTACCTGTCCCCGCCACACAGGACACCAGTCCCACGCAACGTGATTAAGCCTTGATACTGCCTGAAGCGGCATAGATCCGCTTAAAACTCACGCTAATAAATAATTCCTACTATATTAAAACATAGTTTTAACTTTCTCTAAACCAACTCTTTGACTGCCAATTCTTGAATTATATTTCCTTATTGAGAGGTCCTTCTTAATCATGAAATGAGAATAGATTCAATGGTTTTGCCTCCTCGGTATGTCCACTCCCTGTGATTGCATGCAAAATAAAAATAAAAGTGGAAGTGTTCTGTTTGTGCCTTTTCTACTTGGGATTCAGAATCAAACCACAGATAGGAAACCGGGAGAGATGCCATCGAAAGGTTACAGCATTCTGATAGGGTGGCAGTGAACGGCACTTTCAGAAAGGTCACCACCTTTGGTGTTTTGGGCTATCTGCACACTGAGGGAATCAGCACAGGTCTATCAAGGAGAGACACGCTATCAGCACTTGTCCATGCCTGACGTCAGTTATAAACCTCAGCGCTAATTGCTCAATGCCCGTTATTGTGATTTTTGCAACGATAAACCTTATAATTCCCTGTCACAGGCTAAGCTATCCATGACAGCATGTAATCAAAATGATGGTTGCAGTAAATCTGAATCTGCAATTTCAAAGGATAGCAGACACGATTAAAAAAAATTCCTCAGCACTGCCCCTCCGACAGTGCGGCGCTCCCTCAGTATTTCCCCTCCGACAGTGCGGCGCTCCCTCAGTACTGCCCCTCCGAAAGTGCGGCGCTCCCTCAGTACTGCCTCTCCGACAGTGCGGCATTCCCTCAGTACTGCCCCTCCGACAGTGCAGCGCTCCCGCAGTACTGCCCCTCCGCCAGCGCGGCGCTCCCTCAGTACTGCCCCTCCGACAGTGCGGCGCTCCCTCAGTACTGCCCCTCCGACAGTGCGGTGCTCCCTCAGTACTGCCCCTCCGACAGTGCGGTGCTCCCTCAGTACTGCCCCTCCGACAGTGCGGTGCACCCTCAGTACTGTCCCTCCGACAATGCCGCACTCCCTCAGTACTGCCCCTCCGACAGTGCGGCGCTCCCTCAGTACTGCCCCTCCGACAGTGCGGCGCTCCCTCAGTACTGTCCCTCCCACAGTGCGGCGCTCCCTCAGTACTGCCCCTCCGACAGTGCGGCGCTCCCTCAGCACTGCCCCTCCGACAGTGCAGCGCTCCCTCAATACTGCCCCTCTGGCACCACATTATCACAGGGTGGGTCCAGGTTAATTAAATCACTTCTGCATCAAATATCAGTGTTACGTCGTACTGTTAGACGAGCAAAGTAGAGCCTAGAATTGAAAGCTATGACAGGGACATCCTTCCCTCCATTGTTCTGAAGAGACATTTTGTTGAAAGCTTGGTACAGTCAAGATTTCATTTCCAGCAAGGTTTAAAGATCAGTCATAAGAACATAAGAACAAAAGGAATGGGAGCAGGAGTCGGCCATTCGGCCCCTCGAGCCTGCTCCGCCATTCAATAAGATCATGGCTGATCATCGACCTCAACTCCACTTTCCCGCCCGATCCCCATATCCCTTGATTCCCTTAATATTCAAAAATCTATCGATCTCTGTCTTGAATATACTCAACGACTGAGCCTCCACAGCCCTCTGGGGTAGAGAATTCCAAAGATTCACCACCCTCTGAGTGAAGAAATTTCTCCTCATCTCAGTCCTAAATGGCTGACCCCTTATTCTGAGACTGTGACCCCTGGTTCTCGACTCCCCAGCCAAGGTGAAACATCCTCCCAGCATCTACCCTGTCAAACCCTGCAAGAATTTTGTATGTTTCAATGAGATCACCTCTCATTCTTTTAAACTCTAGAGAGTATAGGCCTAGTCTACTCAATCTCTCCTCATAGGACAATCCCCCCATCCCAGGAACCAGTCTGGTGAACCTTCGTTGCTCTCCCAGCAGGAGGTGGCAGCTTGATGCAAGCAGAAAGAAAGAAAGACTTGCGCATTTCTCCAGCGCCTTTTACAACCACCGGACATCCCAAAGCACTTTACAGCCAATGAAGTACTTTTTGAAGTGTAGTCACTGTTGTAATGTAGAAAACGCGGCAGCCAATGTGTTAATTACCAGACAATCTGTTTTAGTGATGTTGATTGAGGGATAAATATTGGCCCTGGACACCGGGGAGAACTCCCCTGCTCTTCTTCGAAATAGTGGTCATGGGATCTTTTACGTCCCCCTGTAAGAGCAGACGGGGCCTCGGTTTAACTTCTCATCCGAAAGACGGCACCTCCGAGAGTGCAGCGCTCCCTCAGTACTGCCCCTCTGACAGTGCAGCGCTTCCTCAGTACTGCCCCTCCGACAGTGCAGCACTCCCTCAGCACTGCCCCTCTGACAGTGCAGCACTCCCTCAGTACTGACCCTCCGACAGTGCAGCGCTCCCTCATACTGCCCCTCTGACAGTGCAGCGCTTCCTCAGTACTGCCCCTCCGACAGTGCAGCGCTCCCTCAGTACTGCCCCTCCGACAGTGCGGCGCTCCCTCAGTACTGTCCCTCCGACAGTGCGGCGCTCCCTCAGTACTGCCCCTCCGACAGTGCAGCGCTCCCTCAGTACTGCCACTCCGACAGTGCAGCGCTCCCTCAGTACTGCCCCTCCGACAGTGCGGCGCTCCCTCAGTACTGCCCATCCCACAGTGCGGCGCTCCCTCAGTACTGCCCCTCCGACAGTGCAGCGCTCCCTCAGTACTGTCCCTCCGACAGTGCGGCGCTCCCTCAGTACTGCCCCTCCGACAGTGCGGCGCTCCCTCAGTACTGTCCCTCCGACAGTGCGGCGCTCCCTCAGTACTGCCCCTCCGACAGTGCAGCGCTCCCTCAGTACTGCCCCTCCGACAGTGCAGCGCTCCCTCAGTACTGCCCCTCCGACAGTGCGGCGCTCCCTCAGTACTGCCCATCCCACAGTGCGGCGCTCCCTCAGTACTGCCCCTCCGACAGTGCAGCACTCCCTCAGTACTGACCCTCCGACAGTGCAGCGCTCCCTCAGCACTGCCCCTCCGACAGTGCGGTGCTCCCTCAGTACTGACCCTCCGACAGTGCAGCGCTCCCTCAGCACTGCCCCTCTGACAGTGCAGCACTCCCTCAGTACTGCCCCTCTGACAGTGCAGCGCTCCCTCAGTACTGCCCCTCCGACAGTGCAGCGCTCCCTCAGCACTGCCCCTCCGACAGTGCAGCACTCCCTCAGTACTGCATTGGGAATGTCAGCCTGGATTTTTGTGCTCAAGTTTCTGTAGTGGGGCTGGAACCCACAACTAGCGGACTCAGAGGCGAGGGTGCTACTCACTGAGCCACGGTTGACGCAGGGTTACAGTAAAGCCCGTGTCAGATCACAATGAGCGAGGCTGTGCTATTCCAGGACACCGTGCAATGGAAACACTGAGCTCCTAATTGGGCTGCTCAAGTTGCTCATGAATTGAACATCACTGTTATTTATAAATATTGCAAAGACTCGACTGTTCCAACACTCTCCTGGCCGGCCTCCCATCTTCCTCCCTCAGTAAACTTCAGCTCATCCCAAACTCTGCTGCCCGTGTCCTGACTCGCACCGAGCCCCATTCACCCATCACCCCCTGTGCTCGCTGACCTACATTGGCTCCCGGTCCGGCAACGCCTCAAATTTAAAATTCTCATCCTTGATTTCAAATCCCTCTGTGTCCTCGCCCCTCCCTACCTCTGTAATTTCCTCCAGTCCCACAACCCCCCCGAGATCTCTGCGCTCCTCTAATTCTGGCCTCTTGCACATCCCCGATTATAATCACTCCACCATTGGTGGCCGTGCCTTCAGCTGCCTGGGCCCTGAGCTCTGGAATTCCCTCCCTAAACCTCTCCGCCTCTCTCTCCTCCTTTAATACCCCCCTTAAAACCTACCTCTTTGAACAACATCGGTCCTAATATCTCCTTATGTGGCTCGATGTCAAATTTTGTCTGATAATCGCTCCTGTGCAGCGCCTTGGGACGTTTTACTACGTTAAAGGTGCTATATAAATGCAAGTTGACGTTGTTATCTCACGGTCTCACCTAATTGACTGGTTTAAACAAACGTGTGTGTTTATTGTGGGAACTTTTATCCAAGAAGTGTAGGGAACAGTTTCCGATGCCCGCGTGAAGTGGGCGAGGGCCGTGCCCTGCTGCAGGAGTGGGCGCGGGCCGTGATCTGCTGCAGGAGTGGGCGAGGGCCGTGATCTGCTGCAGGAGTGGGCGAGGGCCGTGCCCTGCTGCAGGAGCGGGCGAGGGCCGTACCCTGCTGCAGGAGTGGGCGAGGGCCGTGCCCTGCTGCAGGAGTGGGCGAGGGCCGTGCTCTGCTGCAGGAGCGGGCGAGGGCCGTGCTCTGCTGCAGGAGTGGGCGAGGGCCGTGCTCTGCTGCAGGAGAGGGCGAGGGCCGTGCTCTGCTGCAGGAGTGGGCGAGGGCCGTGATCTGCTGCAGGAGTGGGCGAGGGCCGTGCTCTGCTGCAGGAGCGGGCGAGGGCCGTACTCTGCTGCAGGAGTGGGCGAGGGCCGTGCTCTGCTGCAGGAGTGGGCGAGGGCCGTGCTCTGCTGCAGGAGTGGGCGAGGGCCATGATCTGCTGCAGGAGTGGGCGAGGGCCGTGATCTGCTGCAGGAGTGGGCGAGGGCCGTGCTCTGCTGCAGGAGTGGGCGAGGGCCGTGATCTGCTGCAGGAGTGGGCGAGGGCCGTGATCTGCTGCTGCAGGAGAGGGCGAGGGCCGTGCTCTGCTGCAGGAGTGGGCGAGGGATTCGAACTCTTCTCCTGGTCAGGCCTCATTTGCATGAGGTGCGGAACGCTCTCCTTATTGGCAGCTCACTGATCCGGAGGTGGGGCTTCGGGCGGCGTGGCCCATTTTTAACAACAACAACGTGTATTTATATAGCGCCTTTAATGGAGTAAAACGTCCCAGGGTGCTTCACAGGAGCGATTATCAGACAGAATTTGACACCAAGACACACAAGGAGATATTAGGGCAGGTGACCGAACGCTTGGTCAAAGAGGGAGGTTTTAAGGAGCGTCTTAAAGGAGGAGAGACGGGCGGAGAGGTTTAGGGAGGGAATTCCAGAGCTCAGGGCCCAGACAGCTGAAGGCACGGCCGCCAATGGTGGGGCGATGAAATCAGAGATGCTCAAGAGGCCGGAATTAGAGGAGCGCAGAGATCTCAGGGTGGGAGGGGAGCTGGAGGAGGTTACAGAGATAGGGAGGGGCGAAGTGGCCACGTAGGGATTTGAAAACAAGGATGAGAATTTTGAAATCGAGGCGTTGTCAAATGGAGTAGGGGACAGGGTGGGGGGGCTACAGCCCTGGGAGTAGGGGACAGGGTGGGGGGGCTACAGCCCTGGGAGTAGGGGACAGGGTGGGGGGGCTACAGCCCTGGGAGTAGGGGACAGGGTGGGGGGGCTACAGCCCTGGGAGTAGGGGACAGGGTGGGGGGGCTACAGCCCTGGGAGTAGGGGACAGGGTGGGGGGGCTACAGCCCTGGGAGTAGGGGACAGGGTGGGGGGGCTACAGCCCTGGGAGTAGGGGACAGGGTGGGGGGGCTACAGCCCTGGGAGCATCAAATCACTCCTGTTAAACTGTGAAGTGAAACGGTGTAATCCAGGAACACTATTCTGTGCTTCCAGGTCTATTAACAGAAATTCAGTGTAAATCAAAGCGACTGAGGAAAAACCCAACACTGTCTTCAGACCAGCCGAGCAGAGAGGCTGGAGACGGAGTGGATTCCAAACAAGTGACTTCCACAACAAGATACAACAAAGTACAAATATTCACCATTTTCATTTTTTAACGCGACATTCAGATTATATCTTCCCAAGCAAGTGTTAAAAATATGCAATGGTTCTGATTTTTAGAAAGTGGGGGGGGGTGGTGGGGTGGGATGTGGAGTTGGGGGGGGTGGGGTGGGATGTGGAGT